>CM061920.1:294377361-294476934 GCA_031002005.1 Vandiemenella viatica | reverse complement strand
ATTCAAACCGGCGTCCTTCCAAATGCGAGGCCAGAACGCTAGCCATTACACCACGACGCTCGGTTTAGGATTATTGGGATAGATTAGGGAAGGAGGAAAGCCACTGGCCGTTCTACCTCTGATACGGAGCTTAGTATGCCTACTTCGGGAGGGTCCAACCAACATTCGGGTTGGGGACCACGTTTAGTTTTACATGGTGTTTTGGTAGACTGAGAAGTGTCTGGCTAAGGTGAAACCAATTCTGCTCCATAGCTGCATCTGACACAGCATTTAGAAACTTTTCAATTTCTCCAGACAGGATGCTTGTCTTTCAGCATTTCTGAAGCAGTTTCCCCATTGAGCTTCATTGCACGGCTTCACTGGATCATGTCCAGATACACATTGAAACAGTACATGATTGCGTGTTCCTGGAGATCCTGTGCAGATATGCTTTATTTGGTCCATGGCCGGTGATGTAATTTTGTAATCCTTGGAATGAATTTAGATGTTTGGTATGTATCCTCCCTGTAATTTGGGAGGGATTTCATAAACTCTCTTTCCGGTTTAAGAGTATTTTTTGAGTTGATGAGATGTGTTCATGTTGAGAATCCAGCGCGGTAAGGTTCTAGAATTCCGGAGAACGCGGGTTATTAGAAACAACCGGTTATCCTGATTTTGTTGTTCATGGTTTTCCGAAATCAATCCCGGGAATAATACGACGGTTCCTTCAAAAACTCCTTCCAGTTCCATGCCCTCTTTCTCCCACTGCTCTAATGACCATGATATCGACGAGCTGTATAGTACTAAAAAAAAAGAGAAAATCCTGCTGCGTCCACCAAATGTATTGAGACAAGTGGATGGCGATGGACCGATTAAATTTTTCGCAAGATTCAGCACAACAAAAGGTTGCAAAAGGTGTGGTATTGTCCGCATCCATACAGAGGACTGGCTTCAAGCAACCCTTTCACGTAGATTCTCTTGAATATAAACAGTTACGTTGGACTTTAGATTATAGAAAACGACATTTCAGCTGAAGTCTCCTTTTACGAGTTGATAGCAATCTCAACAGCGTCTGTTACACTAGAGATGTAGTCACCTGTCTCAACAGCGCTTTGTGCATTACAAGGTTCTTCAGAAACCGGCAAATAATGCCTCTTCCCTCTACTGAACAAATCGCCTACTGAACATTTCGCTGATATTCTCACTTCGCTAATGGGCCACGTAGCCCATTCATCACTCTCCAATGACTTGTTGAATCTGTTCCCCCAGGATATCTTCCAAAGTCCCCCCATCTCGTCGCTGCAATGTATGAAGAAATCTTGTCATCGTGAGATTGGAAAATGGAGTCGTACAAGATCCAAACACAGGGGTAGAGAAGTCAGCTCCTTCCCTCCGAATTTAAAAAATGTAAATAATTGTGGTGAAACCTGTTATATGCGCAGTACATAATGACGAGAGAAAGAAGAGTTTGAAAATCAGTGAACTCTTCTGATGGTCGTCAACTGGGCCACCAAATGCAAGGTACCCCTCTGACGGACAAATCACTACCACAGTCGTACACCCTCACTCATATTCAATGCTGAGAGATATGGGATTTAAGTAAGGTATTTTGTAAATATCCTGGGGATTAGAAATTGTACCCGACTACCTATCATGCTGGCCAGTTACCAAATAATGAGTATTTCTGAGTGTCATCGCAGTATTTTAGTGACGTCAGTATCGACATATTTTAGCTGGTGAAGTCAGGTAACGAAGATTTTCCATGTTCAATCTGTTACCTTAATTAATTATTCTGATATCCTAATTAATTACATTTGCTATATTAATAACACATGATTTAAAGTTGACGTTAACCACTCACTGGTAATTTTCGCAAACATTCTATAACTTTATTAACCAACTCCTTTACTCTCTCAGGGAACTTGTAAGGTGAATAATCCGCTCGGATACAATATAAACTTATTAAACAAATGGGTGGTGTAACAGCCACAAATTGTGTAGGGTGCCAAAAAGGGCTGCTAGATT
Organism: Vandiemenella viatica; assembly: GCA_031002005.1. NCBI lineage: Eukaryota > Metazoa > Arthropoda > Insecta > Orthoptera > Morabidae > Vandiemenella > Vandiemenella viatica. The sequence goes on along the minus strand of CM061920.1, from coordinate 294,474,930 downwards.
TGTTTTTGGAAATTATCGCAGAATGCAATCAGTGACGGATATGATAAAGGAGCTGGAATGGGATTCATTGCAAGACAGGAGGAGGGTCATGGGAGTGTACAGGGCATATACTGGCGATGAGGCATGGAAAGATATTGCAATAGGTATGAAAAGTAGTTCATGGAAGGGAAAAGATGACCGTGACCACAAGCTGGCACTCGATTTCAGGCAAAAGGGTGTGGGAAGATTCTCTTTTTTAGGTAAGGGTGTCAGGGATTGGAATGAGTTACCATGAGAAATGATGAATAATTTACCGAAAACGTTGAAAGAATTTAAGGATAAAATTTGTAGAGGGCAAATATAGATGGGTGCAGGATAGGGAGAAGATGGGGGTGTAGGGAAATTGCGATTGGAGCCTGTGCCCCATTGCAATTAAATTAAATTAAATGGTAGAGTGTTATGTTACTTCCGCAATCCTTTTACTTCGGTAATAATTCGTTTTAAGGTCCTTTTTTTGACAAGTACTAATACCTAGTGTAAAATGTCGTTCGAAGTTTAAAATTGTATGATAATGTAAGTTATATAAAGGTTTCAAAATCTATTACCGAACTGCTAAAAATAAATAAAAATGGAGTGAAGGGGGGAGTGGGAACGCTCTGGCCTCGCATTCTGGAGGATGCGGGTCCGAATCTCTCCCCGGGCATCGAGTTTTGGGTTTTCCATGATTTCTCCAGATTGCAGGAGGTGAATTGTTCAATTGCAATTAAAATTTTTGTAGTCAGCAATTGTCCCATCAAGATTTAATACACTCTAACTTTCAAGAAAAATACTAAAATATGGCTACCTAAGCGTAAAATAAAAACTTTAGCTTGATCTGTTCATAAGTTACAAACTATGTTAGATATACATATTTTTACTATCTGTTGTTTAAATAAAATGTATGATCGAGATTGGAGACAGGTTTGAAGTTGATAGGTAATGACTTTTTTCGACGCAGAAACGATTAGAGAATGATCCAAATTTGAAAATGTTGACGGTCGCTCACGTATTTTTTTTTTTTTCTAGAAACTAAATAACATTATCTTCGTTCTGTAACTGATAACTTCTAACTATACCTTCCTTACATTTTGGGGTAGAAAATTATATTTTTTTCAACTCCCAACTATTTGGACTAGACCCCCATAAAATATAATTTTACAGTTTTTTAAATAACATAATTGGTGTTGGGACAGCGAAATGAGCTATCCAATTTTGAAGTGTCTAAGGTGTTGCGTTTAAGAGTTAGAGGCCAATGAGAAACGGAGAGACAGGGGAGGGAAAACAATTTTTGTAGGGGCAATTTTTTCAGTTATAAAATTTTATTAACCTTTCTTTCACTCACTCAGAAACTGCATTTACTTCCGTATCGTATTGTGTCATAATGTACGATAGATGGTAAGTTGACACTCACGTAACACAACTAGTTTGTTCTTTTATCAATTGCAGGTTATATTTGTCAGTACCGAAGTTATCAAAGCAGCCCTGTAACCTATTAACAACATTTATTGGTTGATTTTTATTGAAAAAGCTTGACTGTTGAAATAACGGAAACATACAATTTATGAATGTATGTTCCAATTTATGCAAAATAAGCAAAGCGGAACAATATTTATGTCGTTATAATCACATTCTGTAGCACCGGTACAATTTATTATTTACGCTTTTATATTTATACTACCTACATTCGCAGAAATTCCAAAAGCCAAGAGCCGCATTATAAATCAGGATGTTCTTGTAAAAACTGCCAAAATGTACATCTTCCTCTTTATGTTGGATGGCTGAAAGGATCAGACGACTCTCCTACTTTCGTCGAGAAATACTTGGCAACATTGGGACTGGAACTCGGGTCCATCAAACCCAGTCAGTTGTTTTATAAAATAAGTCATGTTAATCACCTTCCCTGAGAAAGCACACTTCTCCATCCCCAGTCTCCCGCATGTTGATCACGAGCACTCTCCACTTCTTCCTGACCATGAGTAGCTGATGTTGATAAGCAATCCTCCACTCTAGGAATAGGTATCCTCCTTGACTTGATCTATCCATTTATATTTAGGCCTTCCAAAAACGCCTTTTCCTTTCGATGTCCGTATTAAAGTAGGTCTTCGTTTTTCTTTCTTTCTCCACCTTTTGCTCTTGTCTTTACAAACTCAGGTGAGACCGCTGTAGGTATGATGTTTATACCGGTTTCTGCACGATTTATTTCATTCCTTACTTTGTCTTTTCGTGTCCTCTGAAGCATGGAATGTACAAACTTAACTTTAGGTGCTTGAAGTCTACTATTGTCTCTTCTGAATAGGATACATGCTTTTAGTGCATAAGTCAGTATAGGGATGTAGTAGGTTTTTAATAGTATATCATTGCACTTTCTGTCAACTCTGTTGTCCCACAACAGTGTTCTGACTTGGTTGTATTATGCTCCGTTTGTAATATCACATTTATTGACCTTGTCCTTACTTAGAGATTTGTTGTTTGTTTAGGTAAATTTTCACATTAGGAGTACCTGTATCTATTAACAAGACCACCTTCTTACATTGGCTGATTTTCAGTCCATATTCCTCAAACAAGTTATTCAAAGCCCCCAGCTTTTGCTGCACCTCTTCTGAAAATCATGACATCATCAGGAAAGAAAGCTTTTGTTTATTTTCCATGTACTTTCCATACACTTCTATGAATTTGTTCAAGATGTCATCCACCACAATAATGAAAAGTAAGGCTGACAAAGAAGTGCCCTGTTATACTCCTCTTCTTGTTTCAAACAACCTGATTTCACCATTGCCTATTTGTACACAGGTTTTTGTGGTTTCATACAACGTTTTAATCTTGCTGAATAAGGATACTGGTACCTTTCTTCTTTATAGGCATTCCCAAATTTTTGACCTTGCAATGCTATCATAGGCCTTTTTGACATCGAAAAATACCATGACGATTAATTACCCTCTTCTAGATATTTTGCATTAAACATTTTTAATTCAAACTTCAAGTCTTTAGTACTTCCTCCTGGTCTGAAATCATGTTGTTCATCCTCAAATATGATTTCCAGGTTTCTTAGTAACTTTTTTGCAATTACTTTCACAAAGATCTTAAAGTGTGGTATAATAGTCCTTTCGTCTAAGATTGTATAGCTCCGTACATGAAACTGATATCCAGGTTTAAAAAAAAAAAAAAAATCATCTATTATACTTGAACAAGTAAAGTGTTCTGAGTTTTCTTACCCGAGTTATCGTACTAATGCACTTTCATGGGTATTATTACAAAGCACTACAGTGAATTCTAGAAGAGTGATAGCATTTGACATCTGTGAAGCTGCTGATTAGCTGTAAGGCTCTCAGGAATGTCCATTGACGATATGGATTTTTCGGAAGGTGTGAGCGAATTTTGTTTTACTAATTAACCGCAGGTGAATAAAATGGCAGTTTAGGCTTTGTGAATAGTGAAGACTAGAACTCTCCTGCAGTTTCACCCACGTAGTCCTAGGTATATGGAAGAATGCACGTACGGAAGATGTTTGGATTTTCGAGCACCGATATTAGAGGTTGGTGATTTTTTCGGCCCAAGTCCTTAGTTGCTATGATAACTGTTTTGTGGGTTCTTTCTGCCTTGCAACTAAACAAAATGCTTTTTATGGCATACGCGTTTCGCCTTTATTCAAGGCATCATCAGTGCCAGTTTTTATATGTTCATTAACACGCACAAGTTCGTGTTTCCATACCAGCTACTCTTTTTGCACTATAACAAGTTTTGTAGGCTGCATTTTTGGTAATTTCACCGGCCACGAACTTTGTTGTTGTTGACATCGACTTTTCGATGTCAACAACAACAAAGTTCGTGGCCGGTGAAATTACCAAAAATGCAGCCTACAAAACTTGTTATAGTGCAAAAAGAGTAGCTGGTATGGAAACACGAACTTGTGCGTGTTAATGAACATATAAAAACTGGCACTGATGATGCCTTGAATAAAGGCGAAACGCGTATGCCATAAAAAGCATTTTGTTTAGTTGCAAGGCAGAAAGAACCCACAAAACAGATATTAGAGGTGGTTGTGGTTATATTGAAATGCACCCTCTATAAAAATGACAACAGACATTCCATATAACAGCATAAGGCACTAGGAATTCAGTTTTAGTAATGATTTAAGTTGCTTTCACGAATATCATGTTACCGACGTCATTATTATTTCTCCCAGCTTTGCCTGTCTCGTTAAACCATAGCAGAAAAAAGTGTCATGGTAGAAGTTTCGTCGGTTCTAGTTACTTTCATACGTAATAGTTTCCTCCATTTATTTATCAGTTTTATTTGCGTTTTCCGTGTATTATAACATATTATTTTTTCGAAAACTCAAGAAATAAATAATCGAAGTTGTTTAAAGAAAGAGTAAATTGTTAATTTAATATAAGGAGTAAAATGTCAATAAGAATATTAACACAATCCAAAGAACAAAACCGAAAGTCCTTTGTCACGAATAACCAATGCTAAATTAATTAATTTTTTCATGTCACAGATATCGAATAGTAAAAAAATAAATGCGAGCAGAAAAAATAAATTGTTGCGAAGTGTTTTTAGCTTATTGTTTTGTGTATCTTTTATGAAGTGTGCAACCTAAGGTTGAGGTTGGATCAAGTATCTTTGGAGCTAACTTTTGAGGTTGAGGGTAGATTGTCAATTCGTTTGTGCGTCTGTTGCCGATTCTATTGAGATGTGATTGCGACCCATTCGGATCCATGATGAAATCTCAGTTCCTTCATAATACCCAAGAACCCATTTCAATGAGAAAAAAGAATCGGGGGACTTTAGTCAGCAAATAATGGGCGAAAATCAAACGGCAAATGGTGCCTGTCGTTGATTCACAGGACGAGGATATTTTGGAATCACGAAGTACGAAGCATTCCTTGAGATAGCAGCAATTCATTAGAGGTTTTCAATAAACTTGAAGCAAGTCGCTTTCATCATAGCGGAAACTGTATTGTTTCTTTCTGACACATATGTTTATTTTGAAAGTATAACTGTCGAACAAAGTTGAAATAAGTTATTTCCGTGATATTTATGTTTTTCGGTGCTTACTAGATTCCCAGGAGGGTATATCGAAAAGACTAGATAATGATTTGGAACTTTCCCCGTGTTAGTGTTAACGTGGTGCTCGCATGTGCCACTATGACGCCTTTATGATTGTAGCTATAGAAGTTTATCTGACGATAACAATAAAAAATAATGGCACCAGCAGCACTTTATTGGCTTTTAGACATTTTGACCTGAAAAGCTTCATCTTTTTGATGTGATGATTCTGTTAATAGCAAGCTGGGAGTAGTTAACGTTATGGTCTAGCATTAGGCAAGAAGAGAAATCGATTTCTCATTTTGGCTTTCCAGAATTTCCTGAAATCACTCCAGGAGAATATCGGGTTGATTCCTTCAAAGGGCTTTTCCCCAACTCACTCTTGCTTCTATTAACGTCGATATTGTCATCTGTCTATAAACCTTGTAGTTTTATCTATTGTATGTGGTATTAAGTCTGTTTGTAGACTGAGAAGCAGAAATTGAGAACATTCTTTGGACAAATAAGGAAAATATACCATTAACCATAGCCTCCAATGAATTTTTCCCCCCTGTAGTACATTGCACATTCCACTGTCTGCAACAGCCTGCCATGCCATAATAAAATAACTACAATTCTATATAAATTCCACTTACCCCACACATCTCTTTAAAATAATGCTTTCAGTCTCGCACTGTGTATTTACAGTTTGAAAAAGAATCGCACTGAACCAAATTGTTATTTCATTTGCCAGTCAGACCAGTGTTGGGAGAAGGCAAATGTCATGGCTACTGAATATTCGTGACTGGACTGGCATCCGTACTGTGGAATAGTTGATCCGATTGGCAGATGATAAAGACATATTTTTCCAAGTGGTTGCCAACGTCATCTGAATCTGATACAGCATACAAATAAGTAGAGAAGAAGCCTGATCATTCTTGTCATGACAGCATCCTAGCTTATCGTAAGTACTGTCATTGTGTTCATATTTGTAAGAATCTCACGAAAAGAGTAAAGAAAACTACAGAAGCCAGTAATCCAGTTACTCCAATTCTTCTGTAACGAAATGCTTGGCTTTGCGTCTACAGCTTAACTTCCAGTCTGATCATATAATGTAACACATGTGCCATCCCAGTTCAATCATCGAATTTTTAAATTTTTATTAGCACTCCGTTCTTAGGACGTATCAAAGACCAAACGTGCAGCCTTTATAATGAAACTTTCACAACTTAATCTTACTTACATCCACGCTTCACACAGTTGCATTACATCCAATATTTTTTTTTTTTTTTTTGAAATAGTGTCTCAAAATTCGTTCTATAAATGGCGTTTTAATGCTTTCATGTTGTTTCCTGCGACGCAGAATTTATTACTTGTGGAAATGAATAACTTAATAAAAATAAAAATTTACTAACATGACATAAATTTGTTTGTCAATCCATGTTTATAAACATCCTCAAGATCTGAAATAATGAAGCTATGTTTACATTAACTTTTTTCATGAAATGAATACTGGTTTTGAGAATTCAATCAAGTTAATACACAAATTACTTACTTCAAAGACTGTTTTGTAGACTGGTGCTAGAATATCGGTCTAAGTTGGTTCTGTTCATTATAACATCGCTTTTTGAATGGCGGCGTTAAAGGCGTTCTTTTGCTACACTAAATGTTTAAAATACTGTTCGATTTACGTTTCATGTTCGAGGTATACATTTGTAAGAAGATGAATCCTTCCACAGTTTTGATGTATACCTTCTTAGTTCCACATAAACTTATAGGTGCAGGAAACAATCATTTAGTAATTTTTTATTTTAATTTTTTGATTTTTTTTAATCTCCATTAACGTTATTCTTATAGACAAAAAATATATTCATTTTTTTTCTTGTGCGTTTACCTCTACTTCCTTAACACTTATTTTTTAAGTTGGAGAATTTATTGAGATGAAGTACCTTTTAGACTTTAGGATTTGTGATTGGTAGATGATCTGGGCGATAATTTAAAACAAAATTTTGATCTTAAATAAATGAAGGTTTTATCAATCACATGTGGAGTAGTTTCCTACATTTTATCAACTGATAGTAATTACACGTATCAATTAACTGGTTGTTGCGCTAGAGATGAACTTCTTAATTTATTACGTAATTTACGGTAAGAGTATTTTATTTGACTAAATGCATAAATATCATTGTTAATATTTGGAAAACATTAACTTAATTATTGTTTTGTCTACTGCTAATGAGCTCCATAGAGAACTATAAACTAAATTTCTGTTTTCAGGGTCATCATAAGTATATTGCCATTAACGCTCATACACTATAGTCTTGCGGCTGGCATGAATTGAAGAAATTAACTTGCAATTGGAATAAATAATGGTGTGTCATAACTAGACAAACATAAAGAACAATTAAAACAACAGCAAAGCTCCTAATTTCCAGCACGATCAAACAAATATTGATGCCACCTGTTTTCACGAATAAAACAACTGGATAAATCTGTGTTTCGATGCAAATATTCACCATATGATGACATTACCTAGTATTACATGGAACTTTGGAAAGTTGTGATGGAAGTAAGTTCAGCCATAGCCATAAAACACAACTCACTAAAGATTTTAGGATCATCCTGTGGGCCCGAGGCTAATAATGGGATCATGATCAGTTTTCACGTATCGACCCTGGGAAACAACGACAACTTTCGGACCCGGTTTGTTTGTCCGGCAAATCACAGTTCTCGTATATCTTGAATCACCCTGCCACAGTACTCTTATATTGGTTGTAGTCAGTTTCCTCCTGGTTCCACAACGGATAATTTTTGGTCGTTTCCACTGTATCTCGTATGCCGAGATGCTCCATCCCTGAGGCCAGAGCGTTAACCCCTCAACCACCACGCTCGGTGGAGAAAGGAAATGGAAAGAGGTGTTAGGAGAAGTTTGGTTTGGGTTTACGAAATTCCGGATTACAAGTAAAACTTTCCTGATGTTAAGATTAATATTGGAAGCATAGCGTTTGGTGATAAAGAAAAATCTTTTGATAGTGTTGGGTGGTAAATGATGTTAAAAATATTAAAGAAGCCAGATCTAAAATATCGTGGTAGAAAAATAATTTACTATCTTTGTATCAGCTGACTATGATAAAAGTACAATTTCATGAGAGACAAAATCGGTAAAAAATATTTTGAGAAAAGGATAATAATAATAACTGATAAAAATCATGTTGCAATCTCCCTACACACTTGTCTTTCTCCTTTCCTGTTCCAACCTACTTCTGTCCTCTACCAATGTCCACTTTAAATTCTTTCAGTGTATTTGGTAAATTATTCATCATTTCTTTTGGTAATTTATTCCAATCCCTTGCACCCTATCCTACGAAAGAAAATTTTCCCACATCCTCATGCCTAAAATTAAGTGCCAGCTAGTGGTCATAGTCATCTTTGCCCTTCCAAGCATTTCTCTTAATATTCCCACCAATATCTTTCCATGCTTCATCACCAATATAAGCCTTATATATTCCCATGGCTCTCTTTACCCTCCTACTATCCTCCAATGAATCTCATTCCTACTCTTTTATCATATTAGTTACCGATTGTGTTTTGCGGTAATTTTCAAAGACAAATCTGGAAGCCCTTCTCAGCACCCCCTCCAACTCCTGTATTTGATACCAAAAATGTAGGTCCCATACTACACTACCATATTCCAGCAGTGGTGTGACCAAAATTTTGTACCCCAATTCCCTCACTTCTCTAGTGCATCCTCTAATCTCTCTTTCCAACAGATGAAGAAGGATTTTGAACCCTTTCCTTACTACCTGTCCAATGTGTCCTGCCCAGTTAAGTCTGCTATCAAATGTTATGCCAAGGTATTTATGTTTGGAGTCTTCAATAAATAGCTCCTTCCCACTTTATCATAATCAACCTTTAACTTTTTATCTGTGTACCTTTCATCCCATGTTGACTCTTTTTGCAATTATCTTTATCCCGTGTTGATGATGCAGACTTTTTCACTAATATTCAATTTAAGTTTATGTAAAGTGATCAAGCAAAAGGGGTGCATAAGAGATCTTGGAAATACAAACAGCATATTGTGGTACGTAAATGATATTTCTTTAAAGACAACATAGAGGACACTGAGAAATTACTGAATGTCATAAAAAAAAGTTGGAGTCAAGAATTTGGACTATACATCAACAAAGGCTACATGACACTCATGAAGTGTATCTGAAACGATAACAATAACCTTAGATTAAATACATAAGATTTCTCAGATGTTGTAGAAGAAGTAAAAGAATTCTTATACCAAGAAAGTAAAATTACAACTGACGGTTGAAGCAAGAACTATTTCATATTAGCAATACCGACTTGAGGTTCTTCAGAAAGAGCAGTATTTTAGTTCCAAAAATTGATTTAGGATTGGGAAATAAATGTATAACATGTATGTAAAAAATACAGCATTTTATAGAAATGAGATGTGGAGTTAAGGAATACCATAAATAAGAAAACAGATGCATTATAGAAGAAGGTTTGAAATTAAGTGGACACGTAAGGTAAGAAGATGTTGTAAATGATAAATTAGTCTAGAATTGTGTAAGACCCTCATAGAATGATGTGTCTGGATGGTAGATCACATTTTAAAACATACGGGACTGAATAATTTGCTAGTAGTGAAAACAGTCGAAAGTAAGTACTATAGAGAAAGACAAAGATTAAAATATATAAAGTAACCAATTTGGGAGGTAGATTGTAATCAGTTCGCTGAGAAGAAGAGATTAGCTGTGGATATTAATAAATGGAGAACTACATAAAACCATTCGAGACACTGACGACAGAAGAAAAGGCAAACTTACAGACAATTAATGTTCAATTGATTTATTTTTAGCCTGAAAACAACTTTTACTCAGTACACCTAGCTTAATGGTTGATATTTTTTCTATCATCTCTTTAAGGCAGTTCTTGCTGTTAACAGGTGGGGAACATTTAGTGACCTGGTGCCTCATGAAGTGACTAATCTATTAGCATGTCATTAAAAAAAATGCCATGTCCTGTATCCATAGCAACTCTCTAGAGAAATTTTCATTGGCGTGGTATCAGAATGATTTCCCTATTATGGCTAATGTTATAGTGCGTTATTGCGTAAGTATAGGAGATCATGATGTGCATTTGTGATAAGCATAGTCTGGTACTGTTAATGTGTGTGAGAGGTAGTATGGGCAAGAGGATGAAATAATGTCTACTCACCCGACTCACACCTTTAATATCTCCAACCTGACGACGTTTCACCGTCAATGATGTCCTATGCGTTCAATACATACACACTGTGGAAAGATTTGGTACGTAATCCTGGCCTTTCTGTTGCTTAGAAATTGTGTACCGTCAACTGTTCGCCTACCTTGTTGGCCAAGAATCATATGGTAGAAATTTCTTTATCAACAAATCTTGAATCGGTAATACCCATGTCGAATGCCGGTAGGCGAAGTTGGCAATGGGGTGAGCTAGCAAAGGACTGTTGTTCTTAAATATCTAGCACTACGTTTCAAGTATTCGTCACAGCTCACTTCACAAGTGATGGATCAGGAGTTAACTTGCGTTTTATGGCGGTGGTATGTGAATCCTGAGTTAGTATAAAAAAGTTTTCGTTTGTAAGTATTCGTTGCGGTGATAATGACATGCGTTTAAGATGATTTATTGTTCATAATCATGTCATAAAATTTGTGGTCAAGTGTGACACACCGATAAATGTCAGTCATTATTGATTTGTGACCGATGAAAAACTGAGAAATTCTGCAGAGCACAAAGTGACACGTACGTAGAAAATAATTACTGCACTTGGTTTTATGAGGCATATGACTAATTTTGACAAAGAGAAGCTATTCAGACTACAGAGGACGAGTTTTTTATTTTTATAAAAAATATTGCTTTTGAATTAATCATATTTAGTTTTGAGAAAGAAACATAATTTGAGAATGTTATGAAATCTCTCTTACCTGTTATGAATTATATTATACCCCAAGAGCATGTTTTGTTATTACATGTATTATGTTATTTAAAGTGTTACAGGATACTTATTTATTTGTTGTCTGGTTGAAGATATATACATCTTTCAGTTACCTCTCCGTCTTCTATTAATCTCTTCGTCTTTCACATAACTTCCTCCAGCCTTGTCACAACCCATTTTCAATCGTATTCGTAGAGGTGTATAGATCTATTATAACTTTTAATAAACATACTGCAATGTATCCAATGACGTCCATCTTCCTCTTCTTGCTCATCACTGTCAAATTTCATTACTTACCTGGTCCCTATCTTCCCATTTCAGTCCTTCCATTCTCTTCCATATCCACAGGCACAATATTCTTTATTCATCTTCCTTTCTTAAATTTTCCTAAGTTTTTAATCATTATATTGAAGGTAATGATCTATCCACAATAACAATTCAAATAGCACAAACACTGATCTTACTTACGTGCAAGCATAACTAGTAATACAACTTGCCTTACTTCACCCGGCAGAATAGATCAGCAGGCTGAGGTCTTGGGTACTTGATAAAATATGCATTTTTCTCCCTAGGTTTCCCGAAGTTCAAAATCTTTTTCAGTACTTATCATAATATTCTTCTTTCTCAACACACCTCTGTTGACTTTTTATGGACTCTATTTCTGTCATCCCTTTTTGTTCCCAGTTGCTACTACAGTGATTTAATATTGTTATATACATCAATTATGTGATTAATATATTCATGCTGAATTTCGTACTGATGAGGAAACGCTGGGCACCAATTACCGACACTGAATTTCATAAAAGTTGAAGAACTGGACATATTAGTTCACTTAGTAACAGGATATGTATAATTTTGATATTTTTGTGCTGATCGTCCCAATTAGTTATGATAAATTTATAAAATATGTCTTTGATGAGCTTTGGACGTGTATATTTTAATATCTTTTGAACATTCATTGATGTAGATTCATTTTTGATTTTCCCGATTTGTCAGACCCAAAATCGATTAATTTATATGTTCTATACAGCAGGAATGTGTATTATTGATATTATTCAGTTGTGGTTTCAGTCTCACCCTTTGATTTTGATGAATCTTTTGATTGTTTAAAGATGCTTTCAAGAAGTAGTGTTTTTTATTGTTTTCACGTAGTTCAGGATTTGGGTGGAACTAACATACATTATTTTTATTGTAAATCAGAACCAGAATGGAATTTTAAATGTCGTGGAATGGTTGATGCTTTTTCAGTGCATTTTCTTTTGAACATTAATCTGAACAAGCCACGCAGCATGTCGAAACTAATGAGTTCGCACACAAGACCAGATCTCGGTTTTCAGGAGTTCTTGAAGATCAGTATCAGTCAGTATATGTCGTCCAATTCATCCAAAAGTTACGCTGTAATTGTTAGCATTACACTAATAAGATTGAAAATGTTTTTATAACGAAATTTAATATGAATAATGTGCGTTTGCTCAACCGAAATCATGAGTGTTACACAAAGCAAGTGCGTAGACAATCCATATGGTAATACTTCGTGTATGGGAATATTGCAATAAATAGCAGGTTAAGATATATCTGCTGACAGATGTTAGACGTAGAAGCTATGACAATACGAACATATTACGGCAAGTTATGAAGAAAATGAAGATATTTGGGCGTGGTCAAGGACAGTGCTTTTGCATAGAAAGAAATATTAGCACCAGACAAATTAAGATATTCTGTAACCATGTTTGTTAGTCTGCAGGCAAGAAACGGTGGTTTCACACCTGAAGAAGACGGCGTAGTTAGCCAACGATACATCGTGTTTTTACAACGCAATTCGGCGATACACCCGTGACGATATTAATGTAATCACACTTCTGGATAAGTTTCCGTTCTTACAAATATAATACGGTTCTGTGATTAGTAGAATGGTATTACTTAGTTTATACACAATGAAAGGACACAGTCTTAAGATTTAATAGGATAAATGAATGTCAAATATGAGAATGTTGGAAAATAGATCTTCAAAACCTTTTAGCAACACTGCTTAGTGATACATCGACTGAAACACTACATTAACTCAAATGAATAACTCTTCCTGATCAAGTAAGTAACTTCGATCGACCGAAGACTGAGCCATTCCTGAATGTAATAACAAAATTACTGAAAAAAACCTCTTTATTATGGGTGATATGGCTTTATACTCGTATAAATCAGAACAACATCTGGAAATGGAAAGCTGTAGTTAATTTTCTATGAAGGTTGTTAGGTTTATGAGTATTAAGGAAGCTGTTGTGATGAGTTTCATTGGTCCCTTCCTAAGTGATTCAAAACTGCATTATGATGGATATAGGTGAAAACGTGTTCACCAGAATACTTTGAAGGACTTAACCGCTTGTTCCAAATCAATGTGGTCAATATACATTTTTACATTACTCATAAAATTCAAAATATCTGATGAGTGAGCATGTATTTACTTCCTCATTGTTGAATAAAATATGGTTTTAGTTGTTCAAATTATTTATATCACAATCTAGAATAACAGTTTTAATCCAGCCAGTTGCGTCTTTTAATTGTAAATATTTTTTTTGTAGTTTATTCCTTTTGAAATGTTTTAAATTACGATCAGTCTACATTTTCGTCTGAAGGTGTCTGTTTTCCCATCCTGTTACCTATGGATAACTCTGTCAAACTATTAATTTAAACTGTTTCATCTTCAAATCATTTTTTTAATGGAGGTTTGTGCCCACGACAACACTGGGTGCTATAGACATCTCAGTGCCTCTTCGCCCAAAAAGGAGGTGGTTAGGAAAGGGAACGTGTTCGACGGCTGCCTTTTAAAGGAACCATTCCAGCATTAGCCTAAAGTGATTACGGGAAACCATGGAAACCAAAATCAGAATGGTTTACACACACCGAGCGTGGTGGTGTAACGGATAGCGTTCTGGCCTCGCATTCGGGAGGACGGCGGTTCGAATCCCCGTCCGGGCATCCAGATTTGGGTTTTCCATGGTTTCCCCAAATCACTCCAGGTGAATGCCGGGATGCTTCCTTCAAAAGGCCATGGCCGAATTCCTTCCCATTCCTTGCCCCCATCCTTTCCCGTCTCTAAAGACCACGTTGTAAAAAAGGGACGTTAAACTGTAAAAAAAAAAAAAAAAAAGGTTTACACACCCGGCGCAAGAGCCATCGCGACCTCAATGTGCAGGGGGTCAAACCGACCGAAATGGAAGTGCATTATCCTGGGGAAAAAAAAAAAACACAGGGGTCCGCTCAGCTGAAATGTTACTAACTGTACCGTGATTTATTTTTGAGAAATGAAAGAAACCAGTGTGGGACGCAGATGACGGTGTCTGATTATTTGGAGCGTTGTTGGATACTTACTTTTTTAGTGATCTTCATAACTATGATCGTTAACACTGAAAATTAAAGACTTTCAGAAAATGATTATACCGTCTCAGAAACGTTGTTGGCTCTCTTTCCGAATGGGTGTCAATTTACAGTACCGTCCCTTCCTTTTATCAGAATAATAATTATACTGAGTTCATTGTGTAATATAATAACTGCTCAGTACGTATGTACACAAAATGCGATAAGGTGATCGGCAATGCTAATAAATCACCATTTTGTGTTCAGAGGCTACAAAAGCTACTTGTATCTTATCATATTCGAAATTTAAAGGAAGATAAATGAGGAACTAAGGTCCAGGATGCAACATCTCAAGTTGGGAGGACATACGCTTATCCACTGCTACATTTGATAAATGATTTATCACGTGAGACCACTACAAACAGCATTTCTTCAGATGGTTTTAGAATGTTGAGGTGAACTATAAATAGGAATAAATCATATATTTAATTTCTAAAAGATGTTTTATGTGACGAAACATCTTTCTCCCGTCATTTTTAACGAAAATCGATAAATTAGGTATCATTTTACAAACTCAGTTGTTCCCTTCGGTAAAATCAATCATTAACAAAGGAATTTTTCAAAATACAACCCGTGGGTAGGAAGATTATGAACAATCAAGGTCACGTGTAGGCGATAGTTCAGAGTAATGCCGCTAGTCTTCGCTGTCGTCTATAAGGAGTGATCGCATACCGCTAGATAGCAGTACCTCATATTACAGAAATATGGATGAATTGTGTGTGTTTTCTAGAGTAAGGAGCTTTTTAGATACTTTTGTTTCTGTTCGGAAAAGATTTAATCACTTCTAATTGCTTCGTTAGACAATGTGTTTTGCTACGAACCTATTTCAATTGATAAATAAACAGTTGCAACAAATGGACCGGTCTCTCTTTCGTCCTACTATAAAGTACTATTCATTGTTTATCATTCGCGAAATTTTCATTGGCCATTGTTTAATTATGAAGAAATTCGAACGGTGTTCACTGATCATGATGAATATCTGTTCCAATTTCTAAAAAAAAAAAAAAAAAAAAAAAAAAAAAAAAAAAAAAAAAAAAAAAAAAAACCCTATATTGTTGTTATATATCCTGCAAACATTACTGCTACTAGAAACAATTTACCCGCGATCGGATACTAATTCGCAAACACTTTTATCTTAATTTCTCAGCTTTTTGACGTCACATCAAAATAAAAATTTCCTGATCTTAGTTTTGGGGACCATGGGCTGATCAGTGTTCGAAGAAGTCACATCAATATCTGACAGCAGTTTTTGTACAAATAGCGTACAACGGAGCGAGCAGGCAGACGAACAGACATGCATTTTTATTTTGCAGCTTTTTGATGCCGTAACGACATAAAATATATCTAGACCGGTCATATACTTAACGGTTTACCTGTGCAGTGGGCCTGCGCAGGTTATACGGAAAGGTATACCTGTACAGACAAAAAGCACACACATTGTACAATAAATCGGGGAATTCAGTTCACTCAGTGAGATGGCAACCAAAAAAAAAACAAAGCGATTGCTTTGGTCGGTTTGTTAGTGGCGATTAAGCGAAAACAAAGGAAAAAATCAAAACCTAGTGAAAAAATTACTTTTGATGAGGAATAAATACATAAACGCAAAATTATTACAAGATTTAAGTTCAGATCCTACACAGTACCGTAATTACTTGCAGATGAGGGAAAAAGTCTACAAAAAATCGATATCACCGCTAATCCTCTCATACAAACGAACAACACAGTTAATGCACCCGCATGTCTCTTTGTTTCTCGCCACAGATATGGTTCAAAAAACATATTTCAAAAAACTCTTCTATCACTTCAAAGTACCTACAAAAATACTAGGCCTAATAAAACAATATTAAATAAACTCGGTAAACGTAAACAATATAAAAGCGCTAAGCAACAAAACTCAAATGAAAACTGTACAGGCATTTGATAAGCTACACATTCTCCAGGGAGCACAACTGTGCATGTTGAAAATAATGTTTTTTGGTTCTTCTCCGGTCGCCTGTGCAGGTCGCTACATCTGCGCAGTTTTGCCTGCCGGGGTTGAAATACACGCTACGGTTTGTCTAGACAGGTGACAGCACAGGTAAACCGTTACGTGTATGCTGGACCTTATATTAGAGGTGGGCCCCTGGGCTGCACAGTGTTTCAAACCCAATTTTTTTTATTGAATTGCACCAATTAAGACTTTGTTTCTCGCAGTTGAAACATATACAAGCAACTATATGGTATATCCGATTTAATTGTATGTTCCGTATTGTTGTATACCATTCCTTTAGCAATTATATTCATCATTATAACGTGTTGATCAATTTCAAGTTATGACTGTGAGGGGTAATTTTAAAATTACATTTCTGATGAGAAGTTTGGTAGTTAACCAGCATGGCACATGTAGTGCTGTACATGATTAAAGGCTGTTAATCATTTATTCCTTTGCTAATCATGTCTTTTTAACTCTGATAAGTTTTATTTGATTTTCAGAGGTAGGAAGAAAATTACTTGTTCGCCTTGCTGTTGTGCAGTAGAGCTGCTGGTATTTACATATAAAAAAATCTGATAATCGTTATTTTTAAAAGTCTCAATATCGAATTTCGATATATTGAAGACAAATTATCGATTTATCAACTCTATTTTATGAAAACAGTATCACAAAAACAAATTGTTTAAAAACAGGATCGAGTCTCCTATCTGCATACTGACTAAAATTTGTTCTGAATCAAGACTTCTCTTTTTGAAACAGAATGGATTTCACAACGTTACTGATAGAATTTGCCATTATACATGCCGCAATTTTTACTAAAATGAAAGCCATTATGTTCATGATTTATTCAAGACTTGTAAAACCCGAAAGAGTTTCGAGGGAAACACTGGGTTTCGGAATAAGTAAGACTGATAAAACCACATCGTAGAGGCACTTATGTAGGTAGAAGTTTTACTATCGTAGTATGCATAATTTCCGGGACCGACATTTTGGCTATCAAATATAGGAGTTGGAGGGTGTGCAAAGAAGAGCAGATAGATTAGTTTACGAAAATTATCACAAGACCCAGTCAGTAACTGATATGATAAAGGAGCTGGATTGGGAGTCATTGGAGGAAAGGAGGAGGGTGAAGAGAGCGCTGGGAATGTACAGGCCATACGTTGGTGCTCTACATCTACATATATACTCGGCAATTCACAAAATTGTGGGTGGCAGAGGGTGCTCAGCACCGAAGCTAATCTCTTTGTTGTGCATTCCAATCCCAAATGGTACGAGGGAAAAAAAGAATTCATATAAGAATCAGTGCGGTACCTTATTTGTCTAATCTTATATTTCCTGTCATTCCGGCTCAAATAGGTTGGTGGAAGAAGTATTTCACTACTCTCGTAAGTGAAACTTGGAGTACACATGTTCACCAATAAGTTTAAACGAAACGTGTGTCGTCTATCTACCAGGGACTCCCAGCCTAGTCTACTACTCAGTTCTGTGATACTTTCATAAGGACTATAGCAAGCGGTCACGAATCTAGCGGCTCTTCTCTGTACTTTCTCTATTCTTTCGATCAACCCCTTACTAAACGGATCCCAAATGGCACAACAATAGTCCAAATGTGGACGCACAAGAGATTTGTACGCTATCTCCTTTGTTTGTTCATTACAATTTTTCAAGATTCGACCTATGAATCGTAGCCTAGAATTAGCTCTACCTACTAACGAATTAATGTGTTCGTCCCATTTCATGTTCCTTTGTACTGTTACTCCAAATATTTAATAAAATCGACCATATTAATAACTGAATTGTTTAACTTGTATTTCTGAACAATTGGATTCCTCTTGTTAGTTATGCTCATTGTCTAGCACTTTTTACAATTTAGTGTAAGTTGCCACTCAGCGCACAATGCCAAAATAACATCCAGATCACGCCAAATTTCTAAGCAATCGGCCAAATTTCTTACTTCCCTTTAAATAACCGCATCATCAGCAAACAATCTAAAAATGCTTTTCACTTTGTCTCCAATATCGTTTATAAAAATTTAAAAAAGAAGTGGTCCTATTACACTTCCTTGAGGTACACCCGATGTAACATGTAGATTAGAAAAACTTTCTCCTTCAACGACGACATACTGCGACCGACCAGTTAGAAAATCCTTTACCCACTCTCAAAGCTGATCCGATATACCGTACGCTCGAAGCTTCGCTAAAAGGCGGTTGTGTGGCACAGAGTCAAAGGCTTTCTGAAAATCTAAAAAAATTGTTTCTTCTTGTGAACCTGCACCAATAACTTTCATTACGTCGTGTGTAAATAGGGCCAGCTGTGTTTCACATGATCTTTTCTTCCGAAATCCGTGTTGATTTGTTGTAAGCAAATTATTTTCATCTAGAAAATTCATGATGTTCGAGCATATAATATGCTCCATAACTCTACTACAAACAGATGTTATAGATACGGGACGATAGTTTCCAGGATCACTTCGATCACCTTTCTTGAAAATCGGAGTTACTTGCGCGATTTTCCAATCTGAATATACTATTCGCTCTTCTAATGATTTACTGAATATCAGACAGAAATGGCCCAGTTTCCTCCGCATACTCTGAAAATACTCTTACTGGAATTCCATCCGGGCCCGTTGGTGGGGCTTGGAGGGATATTGGTCAAAGAATTAGGAATAGTGCATTGAAGGGAAAAGGCGACCATGACTACAAGCTGGCGCTCCAGTTCGTGCATAAGGTAGTGGTAACATTTTATTTTGTTGGTAATGGTGTCAGATATTGTAACCAAAAACCAAGTGAAGTGATGAATAATTTACCAAAAACGCTTAATGAATTTAAAATTAAAATTTGTAATTTTGGAGAGTAAATGGGGGATGAATTCAACACACTATGATAGAAAATTTTTAAAAAATATAAAAAGGGGCAATTCAGAGACTAGACTAGGGAAAGTGCCACAGGAGCGTTAGCTCCACCGCAATTAAAATTAATAAGAAAAATAAAGTCACTTAAAAAATGTGGAATTTCATTTACTTTTGTAGGTTGATAACTTAGTAAGAGTCGTCTTACTTTTTTGATTTTTTTTATTTTATTTTTGCACCTTATCAGACGTTTGTTATCTGCAGTACCCTCTTCCTGAAAACACCTAATTTTCAAGTCGGAATACGTCCCTTGATAATACACACGCTCGTTAAAACCAATGGACTCGCTTCAGATTCTTTCTGGGCGAACGATGTAGTGCCGGCATTGTTACCATCATCTGAATAGTATGTGTACCCATAACTTCCAAATCAAATATAGTAACAAAGTAAAATTTAGTGAGGTACATAAGCTTCGGAATCTCTGTGCATAACAGAAATTTAAGGTAAATAGGCCCATCAAGAGGAAAGCAATCAACGTACTGATTTGTAGCAAGACGTTTCACGTTTGTATCTTCATTGGTTAGTTAAAGGAACTATTATTATGGTTTGGAGGGTGAAACCATTTATTGAACAAAGTAAAATTTAACACATTACTTAAGCTTACTATGCTCAGTTTATAAGTATAATTTGTGACATATAAAGATATTAAGGTAGAAAGCGATTTCACTTTTGGTGTAAGTCGAAGGAAACTCACCTATTTTAGACATTTCTTATGATTTGGGGAAAAAAACCTGACCTGTGTTCCAAATTTCAGCTGTTTACGACTACGGGAGTGCTTTGGAGTTTCGATCATGATCAGTAAGTGGCTGACTGAGAAAATCAGTAAAATTTGCATATAAATGCCTTTTCATATTAACAACTTGAACGAAACAAAATTTAATGTGTTTGCTAAGCTTGCTCACATCTATGAACAATGGAAATTTTAGGCATGTAGCATCATCTAGAAGTGCAGAACGAAAACATTACTGTACAAAAATGGCCCTAATCACTACGAGAACAGGACTGGCAGTGCCGCCATTGTCTAGACTTGCTGAGAGCACTGCCTTGTACAAAGATAGGTTTCCAAATATTAGCTGCACAGTTTTTTAACTAAGTATACTTATTAGGAAAAACAAATGGCAAATGGATTGAAACGTTAGGCTACTGTGTTTTCCGGGAATTATTAATAAAAAATAAAGTTATGTGTGTGTTGGCAGAAGCTTTTTTCTAAAAAATAGATAGTCGGTGTTTTATAGGTTCTGCTGGTAGACTACTGCGGTTACTAACCACTGGAACATTAATTATTGAAGCAACTCGATCAGATGCTATAGAAGTGGCAGAAGATACAAAATATTTTAAAGAAATTTCTGATAGCGCAGTAATAAATTCTATCTATCCATTTTAATTCAGCAACTATTGTATTAACAAATATCGTATGAGAAACTTCACTGGATATATTTTTCAAGAACATGAGAGCATGTCTATCCCAAAGATATGTCGTTATTTCCTTCCACAATGCATAGAGAAGCCCTTACATTCAGTGAAACATTTCCTCTCTTTTTATGATCGAATTTAAGGGTTTTTTATTTTTAATTTATTTTTAAGAATTTTGATATTGCGTTACAGAAGACCAATGCTGTAACAAAATATAATTTTTTTTAAGCGGGTATTCAAGATGGTTGTTTTGGCATTAATAAATAGTGTTCTAAAGGCACCAACCTGTCATTAAAATCTTTTAACAAATCTCTTTGTTTCGACAATCCAATGATTGTTTAATTTCTTGTCTTAATAAATTCATTAGTGGTAAAACGAAACTGGATGTGAAGTACTTTTTGGCACCCAATTCTTCTGTTGCTATGGGAGAAGAAGCGAAACCAATACGCGAAAATAAATTTTACAGTGAAGTCGGTACTGTACCTAATGCATTATGATTTGTTATTAATGCCAATAGTTTTGCAGCAGTTGAAAAGCAATTTTAAAATCCTTTCCACCATGTCCAGATGAGTGCTAACAACTTGAATGAGCATTAACATTTGGCTTTCTTTTTCCCTCGGCTTATTGCTGGGATTGTAATTGCGAGAGCTTAAAAAACCAAGCAATAAATTTTATTTTAACATTTAGATTTTAAAAATTTGTTTGTTTCTTCAAATTCTATCTACATGACCAATAAAGCTAATGATTATCTTTTCCATAAAAAAAATAATCTAACATCCTGTATGAAGCAAACTAAAAATAATAATATTCTTTAGAAAAATATCGACTCCGATATCCATATTTCAGTATCGATATTCCTCGAGAAAAAATATCACTCATAAATATAATATCGATATTTTCAAAAAGTAATACCGTTATATCAATCATTATGTGATCAACAGCCCTACAGTTGTTTTCCCAGTGATACTTTGTCGACTTGATTGTTGATAGGGAGATTCGAATCAGAAAATGGGTGTATTTTTTTAATTGTTTTGTTTAATATGTCTGTATAAGGGAGAGGAAGAAGAATGCAAAATGATATACGTAGACGGTTCTTCTTCCTCTCCAACTCATTTTAAACAAAGCATTGCAAAAAGATTACACACATTTTCTATTTACAAAATTCAAACTCCAGATTAACAACACACAAAACATCACTGGGAAACATTATTAAATAACTACTCTTGTTACGTAGATCCCTGCTGAGGAAGGACCTCTGGAATGTGTAATATGTCATAGTTAATATATATGTAGGCTATATATATACGGTAAATAATAATCTTAGTTAAAAATGCAGTTTAAGCTAATATAAAGCGTGTGACTAATACGTGTTTCAAACAAAGATAGAATACAAACATTATTGTATGAAGCTGTCTCATAAAATCCGGAACCATGAGATTATAGAAGCAGTCATGAGCCGAGAGAACAGCTGCAAATAAAAATCTTTCTAAAATTACTATAGAAACGGGAAACACTCTGTAACAAAACCAGTTTTTACCCAAATGATATTTATAAGTAAGAATTATGTCATGAGCGGATGAAGATGAAGCCATCATCAAAAGAAAGAAGCTTGCAACATCAAACATGGATGTGGGACCAACAAACAGTAGTTTACGAAAGAGTAGTTGTGACTTTGAAATTGTCAGAATAATTTGAAACATCAGAAATGTTGTAGAATATAAGGACAAAGAAAATTGACTCGACAGATGTAATACAAGTGGGCATGTTCTGCAAATAATATGAGTGCCACCTTTGCAATATGAACACTTTCTCTAACAGCAGATCTAGAATTAACGAAACAGATATACTCCTCATATTTTCATTCAGTGATGTCATATGGCATAATTTTTTGGGGAAACTCTTCACAAAGTAAAAAAGGTTTCATAGCACAGAAAAGAGCTATTAGGATGTTGTGTAGGGTAAAACCAACAACTTCTTGCAGACAACATTTTACTAAAAAAACTCAGTATTCTTACAATGACTTCTCAGTATGTATATTCTCTCATGTGCTTTGTCATAGATAATTTTAACCTGTTTACTTCTAATTCACAGGTACACAATTTCAATTCAAGAAACAGAAATAACTTGTACAAAACAGAAACATCGCTGTCAATAGTACAAAGATGAGTTAATTATTCTGGTATACATCTGTTTCATAAACTTCCCAAGAGTATAAAACAGTTTTCAGCTAATAAAGATATTTTTAAATAAAAACTGAGAGATAATCTTCTTGGTAACTCCTTCTACTCTATTTGAGAATTTGAACAAACTAATTAATTGTATTCAATATGATTTTTGCAAAATTCAGTTGTAAAAATTAATGTTTATTGTTATTCTCTTTATTTGTCTTTGCAAAATATAATTGTTTTTACTATTATTATGACTCATGTTGTATGTATGTATGTGTATTAAGCATGACATGTTTCACATCCCAGAGGCCCTTCCTCAGCAGGGATCCATGAAACAAGATTGATAGATAAATAAATAAATAAAGAGTTTGTGGTCACTTTAAGATATTCGGGATGGTTTAATTTGTTAGGAGAAGTAGTAGAACTGTAGAGGGGTTGTAAGAGCGGAGTATGAGAAGCGGACAATTGAGGACTTTGACTGCAGTAAATATGAAGATGAAGAGAATTTGCTCTGGAGAGAATGACATAGAGTATTTCATCATGGCCTACAAATGATTGATGATACACTGAAACAAATACTTCTAAGTGCCTGCAGAAACATCTAACAGGTAAGTCAAGCATCCTATATTAAAGACTTCTTCTTAAAATAGCCCTGCCCTCTGTGCCGGATGTGCCAAATTAACACGTCATTCTTTATAAACGAGCACAAATAGTATGCATTGTAAGGGCCCTTAATGACGAAGGTACGGAGCAATAAAGAAAGGTGACCATTACTTATTCCATTAATTTTTAGGTCCACTGGATCGAGAAACTAACAGATGGCAAATTACATCAAATGATTAATGAGTGCATTAAGAGTAATTCCAGCATTAATAGAGAGCCGTGGGCGATGACTGGGATATCAGGTACCGCTGCTACTGCCATACATCTTGCAGCGGCGTCGCGCTGTAAAAGAGAAGGCAGCTCGGGTTTACACGTGCATCATAATGGCTCTGCAGCAACCTGTTCCAGAGCAGACCACTGTTGAAAGGGAGGGACAGAGGTCACCATAAGTTCGGTGTACAACCCCTCCAAATTCTTATGCAGCAAGCAGGTATGGTATCTTGATGCGTACATACGACAAGAAATTTAATGCTGTCGGAGGGCCTGAAATAATCACGCCGTTCTTGACATATCTAATCCTCCATACTGTTTTTATTATTATTATTAGTTTGGTAAAAGCTGTTCATTCATTCAAAACCGTTTTATGAATTGGTAGTTGGCTAATTTGTATTAAGTATACACCAAATAGTTTTTTTGATGCAAAACCAACGTCCCTGGCAAAATATTTCAGGGATTTAATTTTTTTTTAAATATTGTGTCACTCAAACGACTATAAAATACGCAAAATGATACTTTCTTCTTTTTTTTGCAACTGGTTCAGTTTGTTTGTAGGTTAAAATTAAAATGTAACTTCGCCTCGATTTCTCTTGTCGATAAAATAAATTACAAAGCCAGATGGAAATAAAATGGTGAGTAGCAAGCCATAGTCTTTGTATCAGAGTGAATTCGGAAGACTTCTTTTTTTTTTTTTTTAGTTAATGCGTCTGTGGTACCGTATAACATCCGCAATACAATCAACAGTAATTCTGCTAACAGGAGGATATCCGATAATATGCTTGGACAAAATTTGAGCGAATTGTTCAACGTCTTGCGTACTTAATGAGTATTTTCACGCTAGATTCTATCACAGGATATGAATAAACATGCCATTTTTTTGTGCACTAGTGACTTGAAGATACGTCACGAAAACGGGTGGTTCTTTGGATGCAATGGATGTGGGGAGGCGTGCACTATTAGATGATATTGCAACCCGATGAGTGAATTAACAAGCGGACTGTAGGAACCAAGACAAAACTCAAGATATTGTGCATAATATTTTACATTCAGAATGAAATCAATATATATATATATTATCAGTGAATTTAGTAGATGTGAATTTTATGAAATGTGAATGGTTGCACAGTGAGACAATTATTTAAATATTAGTGAATTGTTATTAGTGTTGAATTGTTATTTATAAAAGTTTACTGGAGTAAAATTATTTTCAGTGGTTATAATTATTGTATTAAAAGAATAATGATCCTTGTGTTTTATCAAACAATAAACCTAACGCAATTTCACTTCAGTAGCGTGATTGGAGCAGTAACTTTAAACTTTTTTAATAGCTCTAAATTTTTCAGATCTTTTACTAGCTATTTTGTCGAACTATAAAATAATTTTTATTATTGAAATTTAATTTTTATGATTCAGGTTCATTGTCAGGAGTGAATAATGTAATGTTTATTATAATTTGTTACTTATAGAATTTTTACTTCTCTTGATAATGTCTCCACCATACTGCACAATATTGGTGGAGATATTTCCGTAAATACCATCTCTGAGATAATTGTAAAAACCTGAAAAAAACTTGACATCCCAAAATATGTCTTCTTTTCCAAACAAAATATCGAAAGAATCTCCTCTTATACGTTTACATGTCTTCCCAATAGCGATTTGGTGGTGTAAGTGTTAGCCAGTGATGGATTATGGTAGAGTACGCTCTGATATGAAAGATTCAATCGCTGAATAGGTAAGCACATAACAATATTCGCTGGAGAAGATTATTCTCCAAATCCTCTTTAGTTATGAATTATGTATTTTGGTTAAAATCAGTACAATATTTTAAAGATATTTTTTAACAATTGAGTATTCAAAAAACCCTTTGAGATCAACAATATCAAGGTTATCCGAGTGTGTCAAGCTATGAATTAAGCTTAATATTATCGTCTCACGTTACTAACTGTAGATTTTTTTTTTCACCCATCAACCAAATTTCTTATGTATGAATTGTCCGATATTTGTTATTTCATTGGTTGTTGGGCTGTATGGATCAAAAGGCATACTTCTTCATCTGGTATAAGTTTAAATTTGTGCAAAGTATTCCAGATACGTACGTTTGTAATTATATTTACTCCCTAAAAAATACTGAAGTTGGATTGTGTTAGGATTACCTCTAGGTATTCAGTCTGTCCAAGGGACACAAACAAGGGGGAGAGTCGGGGAGAAAATAAATTTTTGTCTTTTTCGTTGTCAATCTTCATTTTTTTTTTTTTTTTCAACTGCTTCTTAACAGCGAGGTCTTTAGAGACTGGTCAATCTTCATAACAGAGCTAATGATGTTTCCTTATTAAAAGAGAATACTAAATGATTTTCTGTTAAACTTCCCAGTTTACTGGCTCTTTTAAATATTTCCAATTATTGCCTATATTAATTAATGAAGGACAGTTGTAAAATGAATTTGCAATAATGACGATTCCAAACTAGATTTTTTTTTTTTTTTTTGGTTTCAACAGTGACTTCCTTCAAAGGTCTAGCAATACAATTTACAGAGATACTGACTCAGAAAAAATAGTGACCCATTGGCAAGTTCAAAATCATTTTCCTTCCATTCTTTTAGTACTCATAACGCATAAAAATATAGAGAATCCTTTTAAAATCCTTTATATCATCTGTCAATTTATAATTTTTGTTTTCTTCTATGCAGTGGTTCAATTCATTTTTACAGTTTGTAGTTAGAAACATACAACCATAATATGTGGTCAACCTCCAGGTTAAAAACATATTTCATCTAAACTGAAATTTTATGCGATGTAACCTTCAAATGTCTTAAATAATTTTATCTCAACCTTCATTTATCGATGATTTGAAAATTGACACACGCTGATTCATCTTACGTGTATAAGTCTGCATAATCTCTGTTTTTTTTCGTGCATATTGTAAATTTCAATTCCATTTTCAATCCTCTTTTGTGTAGTGAGTCTGATTGATGAGCGGTAAATTCATACAAGCTGTTGGATTATCTTATGTTCGATATTCGGCGCATTCATCCAGTTTAAAGTTTTACTTCACTCAAGGCCACGTCAGCATTCTATTCCTGTCCCGCCATCCTCTTTCGGCTGTAACTGTGTCCTCTACGACGAACCAAATCTCAATTAAGATAAAGAGAGAAATTTTGTAAGTTTCCGCAAGTCTAACTAATGCATAGAAAGGAAGACACTTGTTTACTTTTATTGCAACTTAATTTAAATTAATTAATTTATCTGATGGTGTATTAAATTCAAATTATCATATAATTTAAATTAGAGTCTAATAAATTCATAAGAAGCGTTTTCGTCATTAAAAAAACAGGCGTACGGTGTTATTTATATGACTGAAATAATAGGGGTCGAATAACTGGTGTCAAATAGTGGATAATTAGTGAAACTCTTTGAAGCCTGTTTGATGTTGTTCGATATAGGAATATCTAAATAAATCAAATCCTTCAAAAATAAGCAAGTTCTAGTCAAGCTTCGTGCAGTCAGGATCTCTTGTTCTTTTGACCTCACCAAATATCACGTATGTAGTAAGTCAGAAGCTAGTAGCTTGGTACAAAAAGCTAGACGATCGCTTGTTTTCTTCTCAACTTAGAAACAGCATTAAATATACCGGTGTTTTGTAATATTTGTAGTTTAAATACAGGCTATGGTCGAGGAGCAACACGGTAGAATACTGTAAGCAGCTGCATTCTGATCTGGACAGGATATCTAGCTGGGTAGGTCAACACGGGATGAAGATAAAACCAAAGAAGAGTCAGGATGTTTGGTACACAGATAAAAAACTAAAAGTTGGTTTTGATTGTAAGGTGGGGAAGAATTACTGGCTGAAGACCTGAAATGTAAAAACCGTGGCAAAAAGTTTTATAACAAATTAACCAGGACAGGACATATTGAAGTGGTAGTAGACAAAGGTTTGAAAATCATTCAGTTGTTTGAGAAAGTGATAAGGGGATACCGAGCGTGGTGGTGTAACGGCTAGCGTTCTGGCCTCGCATTCGGGAGGACGGCGGTTCGAATCCCCGTCCGGGCATCCAGATTTGGGTTTTCCATGGTTTCCCAAATCACTCCAGGCAAATGCCGGGATGCTTCCTTCAAAAGGCCATGGCCGAATTCCTTCCCGTTCCTTTCCCCTCATCCCTTCCCGTCTCTAAAGACCTCGCTGTTAGAGAGACATTAAGCAGATAAAAAAAAAAGATAAGGGGATGTACCAGAGAAGTAAGGGAATTGGGTTACAAGACTTTGATCAGACCATTGCTTGAATATGGTGGTGTAGTATGTGATCACGTTTTTTGTATCAAATACAGGAGTTAGAGGGTGTGCAAAGAAAGGCTGCTGGGTTTGTCTCTGGAAATTACCGCAGAATACCATCAGTACAGATATGATAAAGGAGCTGAAATGGGATTCACTGGAAGGCAGGAGGAAGGTAAAGAGAGTCTTGGACATGTACGAGGTATATATTGGCGATGAGGCATGGAAAGATACTATGTAAGAATTAAAAGTAGTACTTGGAAGTGCAAAAATGGCCATGACCACAAGCTGGCAGGAAACAGAAATTGTAATAAGTTACCAGAGAAATAATGAATAAATTACAAAAATTTCAGAAGACAAAAGCAGGCGATTGCAGGAAAGGGATATAATGGGTGTGTAGGGTAAAGACTACCGGAACGTGCACTCCATCGCAATTAAATTAAAATAAATTAAGAAACTTCAACTGCCGAGGTAATGCTATTATTTAGATACACCTCGTAAAAAAAAAAAAAAAAAAAAAAAAATAGTTTGGAGAAAACTCATTTGCATATCTTTACATAAACAATAAAAAAATAATATCTTAGTTCAATATCTAATTATCACTAAAAAAACTTTATGTCAAAAGCTTTTTCAATCAAATTTATTTTTATGTAACTCTTGAGAGCATAATTTTATGAAATTGTAAATGAAATATTTGGTTTTGTGTCTACGAAACATATAATATTTGCTAATTTGAAAGTTATTCCGTTTCAGTGTTAGAAGCCTATGACAGACCGTAAGGGTCAGCAGTAGCTCTATGTCCCCATTTGTTAAGGAACCCTAAAACTGGGAGACTGATCCGCACTCTTCATTACAGGTAGCATCACCAACAGGATGAAAATTATTGACAGATAAACTATTTGGAATGATAGCACAGTGAGTCGAAAAGGAGTAAGATCGTTTAGAAATCGGCTACCTCTTGTTACCGTTAAAATAAATCATAATTTAAATATGGACTTCATTGATTTTCATGTGACGCCTGCAATTTTACTTCATCTTTGTGATATCAATGACGAAACCAGATGAAGGCCGACTTGATTTTAACGATATTTGCAACTGTATGTATGACATGCTTAAAGTTAAAATTTTATTGCAGCTCTTATAAATTAAAAATAAATTTCCTTATTTTCGCGATCACTCCTCTCAGAACACAAACATTATTTTAGAGTTACAAAATAATTAAATTTAAGAACAATTTGCATAAAATTAATGAAATAAACAGACTTCTCAAAATGATACAATAATTAGTGTCGTATCAATTTTTTATTCTGTTCCAGTTAAACAGAGAGAAAATAATATTCCAATGTTATGCTCCAACAGTCTTTTAGACTGAAAAATTAGTAAATATGAATTTTATAACATCACACAAAATGATTTCTAACGAATCTGGGAATTTAAGAAGTGGCTTTTATATATGTACTGCAGAAACACTTCAAGAGGTTTATTTTTTAAATCAACAGAATCTCCCAATCTTAATTTTTTAATATCATTTGTTGCATATCTTTTCATTCTGTATAACTGATAGAAGTAGTCTATGACGCTAAAAATTATAATTGAAACTTGGGCTCTTATTTTTATTTTGAAGTTTTCCCTGTTTATTATTTCACAGTAAAAAGCAACGATTAATGAATATTTTAATAATTTCAAAGTTTTTTGATTTATTGTTCATTTTTTTATTTTTTATTTTTATTTTGCAAACACAGAAAATTAGAGAGGATTTGGAATGAGTAAAACCCATTTTAACAATAAAAAACCTAACTTTGACCTTTGTTTCGAAATGTCCTAAGGATCACTACTCTATTAATGTCACTTGTCAATCAAATCGTTCAGATGAATACGCGATAACTCAAAATTAGGTAACGAAAATGTAAGGACCCAAAAAAAACACTTGCGTCAGAGGAAAACAAAGCGTCACAGGAAGCAGGGTTGAATTATGAGGAGTAGTTGCTGAGAACTTGCAGTGAATAAATATGACCTTAAGAATCGACTCTCACTCGAAACTCGTAGGATTCCCGGTTGCTTCATGCTTTGTTTCTGTGCCTTGATTCTACAGAAGATTGCTGCATTCCTTCTCTGAGCTGGTAACTGAAAAGAATATAGAATGAAAACATTAACATTTGTTTCAGTGTGTTTGGCAACAACGTCATCCGTTTTATGGCATCCAATTCTTTGTTTTAAAAAGGATGGTCATTTGATTTGTGTGAGGAGTACAGCTAATATTTTTGTTTTGTTTCGTCAGCCATGGATTAGAAATTTAAAAACAAAAAAAAGGCTATGGGTCTTTGGAACTGAATCGTGTTTATATCCGTAAGAAAAACAAACAACCGAAATAGCAGTTAAATCTACTCCCGCATTAAATCGGAAATCATCGTAGAATCTGTTGAGAGAAGGTAAGCTAGTTTTCTACCTCATCTGATACTGACAGCCGAAATTCAGTCGTTGACTTCATAGAGCAAACAATTGTTATTTTATCCTGGTTTTATTTTCACGTAATGAATCATAGAAATAGAGAGGCAGTTAATCCTATTGTTGGGAGGTAACAGTAGTAACAATAATTTTGCACACTGCGAAGGATAGTCTCACTGCCTTTGTGAAATACTATCCGAACTGGCTATACAGACCACCTGTGTTGTAGCTTAACCTATGCCGGTAATCCTATCCGTTATACGGGAGATTAACGTGTAATTCAAACAACGCATAGTCTTTAGAGAGATACACAAAGAAAATTCAGGATAGGTTAAGGAGGTGTTTATTTGTCTAAAAATCATGTAACAGGGGGAATCGAACATGGGAGTCTTGCATCCCGATCAGTCACCTCAGCACTGAACAATGGAAAGGTTTTTACAATGAACGGGTGCTTGTGTCCCCTTGATGCTCTCTCCTTCCTTGACAAAATTCAGAAAGCAAGTATGAGAGAGGTTAAGGGCAGGTTCTAGACATCGAGAAGCCATGATTCATAGGTGGAATGATGGCATCCCAGTCAGTTATCTTCCAACTGAGGCACTGGGGGATTTCTGCAATGCGTATTTGATTATGAAGCCCATTGTTGATATTCTTCGCAGACAGAATTCAGAGGTTAAGGACAGGTTATAAGTGTCTAAAATACATGAAAAAACAAGGATTCGAAGCTTGAAATCTTGTATCCTTGTCAGTCACCACTGAACCATGAGACCATTTTCGCACCATGTAGTTTGTTGCTGAACATTGCTGCCTTTTAGTTGATATCTTTCGTTTATACAATTCGAGCTCTAGATTTATGAGAAACTGTCACAACTTTTAGTCACAACTCCTGGATGAAGTGAATGAAATTGCAAAGGCAGTCTGGAGAAATAAGCTGATACAAAACCACACTGAAAAGGAAATCATATTAAATCAGGTTTTGTCAATATGTAGCCAACTAGAAGCACGAGTCATGATGAGAATGACTTCGCACAATGCAAATAAACAAATCCGCTCGTAAAAGAATTTCTCGCAAACCAACTACGCTTTCTAATGGTGACGTCGCCACAAAGATTACTAGCTTGCGAAAAGCACCAATGCAACCAATTTATCCTGAGAAGTAGGCTTCCCGCGCAGTACGGCTTGCGCTGTGTTACGTCGATGTGGGATATGCCTGTCAAACAGGAGCCGAAGTCATCAGTTTAATGAGGTGATACTGCTAGCTCAGGCAGCGCGGCAACCACTATGCGTTTCCCCTGAAGAAAGCAAAGACAAGTCGGATTTTTCGGCAGTATTTCTGCTGCACGCACAGGGACAAACTGCACAAGGCTCAACGCACTACGCCACGCTCGGGTAGGCTTCGGCGCCCCTCCCGACCTGGGCGTTGAAGCTTTTAGGGGGGTCGGAGGGGGGGCCTCCACGCACAAACGTCGGCTTAAACTCACAATGTATGACAAAGTTGGCGAGGCGGTGGGTGGAGCCAAGCCACGCGCGAATCCGTCCGTCTGCGGAAACCCCGCCCACCGCATAGGGGGGTTGTGGAGGGGTTGATGGCGCCGGAGCGTCGAGCGGGGGTGGAGGGGCAATTGGAAGAGGAAATGACGAGTGGCGGGGAAGAGGAAAAAAATATTCGGCTGTGGTAGAGGGCGGAAGTGCGCCATTAGCGGGCGGTACACACATGTCGATACGACGTAGGGGCGGCGGTGCTGGTGGTGGGGGCGGCGGGAGGTCCAGGGAGGGGGCGTCATCGTCGTCATGACAACTGAGGGGAGAAGCACCCCCGCCGGCAAACGCGGCAACAATGTCCGAGGCTGCGCGGCTCCCGTTTCAATTAGCAAACGCACCCGGCCCCACCCGACGCTGATGCTCTGCAAACGTCAACAGAAATCGAACGAGTCGACTCGACTCGCTCGGTTAATTACAGACGCGCGGCGCCGTCTTTTATTTTTTATTCCGCCGCCTCCGCAACTACACAAAACGTACCCGGCACGTATCCCCCCGAGCAATCTGATGCGCCCGCACTGAGTGCAGGAGACCAAACAACGGGGCCTCCACATCTTGAAGTATGCCTCTTGGAGAACCGGTTCCCCCGCACAACTCTGTTTTCACGCACTCGTTTTAGAAAACCTGGAATTGGCAATACGGTGGCCGAGTCCGGCTGTCCGTCAGCGGCTGTAAATATCTTATCGTGGTGACGGTGACGGTGGTTTTTATTTCTCGTCTCTGAGTCGCTGGGTTCGTTGCCATCTGCGGCCAGTGAACTCCGAAGTACCGTTACCTCTTCTCCCGCAGCTGGAGTCGCCTTCTACAGCATGATCAGGCAACACTTCCGGCACCTCTCACAATAATGCCCACTCACTCAAATTAAATAATCTATTATTACATAATCGAGCATATGAATCCCTTTTCGCTACCAACCAAACAGTACGAAAAAAAATCTTTTGAAATCTTCTTTAACCACCAGAACTTAAAACACAAGTGTTGAACATAATAATAGGCGTGTTGGTAAACAATTTTGGATTTAATATTTGATATCTCCAGTTATTAACTCATCTGGATATTAACAAAGTATATTTGGATGTTGGGGATCATTTTCCTCAATTGCTGATAGTATTAATAAATAAATTACGCCAAATCAATTGAATTTTTTGTATTTATTGATGTATTGTGAATCTGAATAATGAAGACACTTCTCACCAAAAATTCAAAAGCACTGATGCTGAGTATGGAGCTAAAAGAAATGTAATAGACCACAAATCTAAGGAGATTATAAGGTAAATAACAATTGCACTGTACCAAACACAACATAACCTGCTTATAACTTTTGTACGTAATTAACAGATAAAAACCGCTGAAGACGCTTCTTCAAAAGAAGTGAAACGCGTACGGAAGATCAATAAATACAAAAAAGTCAACTGATTTGGCGTAATTTATTTATTAATATTAACATAGGACATTAGAAAACACAAAAGTAAATATACTGGTAAAAGCTAATTATGTATATTCACTTTGCTATTAACAAATTAACCACGAGCTAGTTTGCTTACACGTGACACGTCATGGAACTAAATGAACTAACAATTTCGTCGAAAAATAATCAATGAAACTGTATCTCCTTGCGTGTATCACAGTGATGCACGCAAAGATATCAAGTTTCATTCGTATCCAGAAATTTAGATTCCAAAGTTATTCGATACGGTTTGAAATATCACCGACAAAAATAACAGACAATTACAGGCCAGATGCTGAGAGACCTCGTTACATGTGTACGAATCTGTAAACTAAATATAGAAGGAACATATTACGCTAAAAGTCAATTACTAGAAATTTTTTTAATAAATAACATTCAAGTCTTCCTAGTAATTTGAATATAGTCAAGGTATTGTACAATAGATATGATAAATTTTTCTGTGACAAAATTAAAGACGATAGAAAAAAATAAAAGATAAAGAGTTTTGGACTAATCGGCGATACTAAGAAAATTTATTAATTTAGCTTCAATATTTTAATTTTATTTAAAAAACTTTTTTACATTTTGCCTATTGACAAATTTGTATTATTCTCATATCACAGGATGACCAATGTTTACTTGTGTTTTATTTATATTTATGGTTTTGCTAGTACCTTAAAATAATTCAAAATAATATATTCTAGAAATATCAATAAAGATACTTATGTGATCAGTTAGCATGTAGGCTATGTGAAAACTGTTATACCACTTTCAAGAACTAACTCCAATTAAAGTTGGAGTAAACAGTTACAGGTTCAGCTGTAGGATACACAGCTTTTAAAGTGCTTACGAACATAAGCAGAGACTAAATCATGTACCACTGCTAACATTTGTTACCGCCACGTCAAGTTACCCTCACGGACATCTGTTACAAGATAATCAAAGCGGCCAAAATTTAAAGAAATAGTGAATAAATAAAATATACCGAAGTACAACAGTATGCAGTATTTTATCGACAACGTGAGTGATTTCTCATTTTATTTTGTCTTTTTGTTAATCTCACTATATGTCTGTTTATCGTCTACTTAAATAAAAATTAAAACAGTCGAACTAACAGTCAATATGTTTCTTGCTACCCTATTTATAATTTAATTTTGTTTGTAATATTTTAACGAGCAACAAGCAACACCGAACGGCATACTAAAACTTAAATAAAAGAAACGATGAACAACAATAGATAAAGCTTGCATAGAAACAAAAAATTTATTTGGTTAAGTACATATTTAATACTCTGCTGTGAATCGAAGGCAAGAAATTTACTTTTACACTCTCATAAATAAAAGAAATCAGCATTTCAGCGAATTATAAGAAGAACTGCC
Source organism: Vandiemenella viatica (assembly GCA_031002005.1). Classification (NCBI taxonomy): domain Eukaryota; kingdom Metazoa; phylum Arthropoda; class Insecta; order Orthoptera; family Morabidae; genus Vandiemenella; species Vandiemenella viatica. The sequence goes on along the minus strand of CM061920.1, from coordinate 294,440,075 downwards.
ATGGATAGTAAACTGTTAAATGTAGGGGTTCCATATGATACGCTCACAAATCATCTGCATAATAAGGGCAGATAAAAAAAACGGATTACTCTGGTACGTATATATAACATTGTTGTTTACTGCACCTTGAATATTATTTTTAAAGCACTTGCCACCGTGATGTAGCTAGTCTTTATCACATTCCATTTCTTCTAGGGGATATGACTCAATTACTCAGATTTTGAAGTTCCCGTAACCCAAGGCAAAACATTGTGTTGTACAGTAAGATTAGTTATGAAGCAGAAACTGTTCAACTTATTAGAATTTGACTGCAGAATTGTAGAAAATTTCCAATTTCGTTGTAAAATGACAATCGTGTGTTTTTTTTATAGCTGTTATATACATACATCGTGAAGTATCTCGCTAATAGCCTCGACGTTGACGTGCCCTGAAGCCGCTTCCCCCCCCCCCCCCCCTCCAACCTCAGTGAAGTATCTGTGTTTGTAGTAAATGAGATTGAAGTTTTCGGAACCGTATTCTATAAAGCAATAGTCAGGAATACAAGTTTTGTTTACATAACTATGAGTGATTTCAATAAATTCCATCCATGTTAAAAAATTACATGTAAAGGACGCCAAAACAAAGTAAAAAAAATAAAAATTAGAAAACTTATTTCTGGCTGCATAATATTAACATAATACATACTCGTATTAAAAATATAGCACACGAAATTCTAACTAATAATTAAAAAAAGAACACTGTTGCACTAGAATAATGCGTTTACAGTACAGTATATTCCAATCTTGTCTTCCGGCGACTAAATATAAAACTTCGAGTTGTACTTTGTCATACGGCAAACTGTATGTAGGAGTGGGAAAAAAACAAATACAACATGCTACGTATGTTGTAATTATTTGCAAAACTGTTATGCCATTAAAATTGTATTGAAGATTAACAAGAAAAAATTAACTTAACGTTTTAAAATCCAATACAAACTTCGAGTCTTTCGGTTTTATCTATATTCTAGACGAGCAATGTTTCGGATGCTAGAAGCAATGTATGTTTCGTTTACACTATTTTGTCTGTTTGGATAAAGGCTATTCCTTTTTTTTGTTTTTTTTTTTTTTTTTTAATTGCGACTGAGGGCATGCACCTGTGGACATTTTCCTACGCACCCATTTTTCCCCAGTCCTGTACCCGCCTAATTTTCCCGTCTACGAATTTCAAGTTTAAATTCTTTTAGCATTTTTGGTAAATTATTCATAATTTCACTAGGTAATTTATTCCAATCCCTGACTCTCCTGCCTAGGCAACGTCAGGGAATTTTCCCACGCCCCTTATTCCTGAACCGAGTGCCAACGTGTGATCATGGTCATCTTTTCCCTTCCATGCAATCTCTTATTACTTCCACCAATATCTTTTCACGCCTCATCACAATATACGCCTTCTATACTCCCACATCTCCTCATGAAAAAAACTACCTCTCTGATTTTGATGGAGTGAAAGAAATGTGTTTCATTTTGCTGTAAAATTTCAAGGCCAAGAAATTTTAAAAAAATGGTATCAATTTAATTACTTTCTTGCTGGTGACCTCTGTTAATTAATTGAATAGACAGGTCCGTACTTAAACACTTCTCGCGAACGAAGCTGTTGGCAACTTCTGGTAATACAATAATTTTGCTTGCCTCGAAAATGTATAAAAATTGTTTAGTTGCATTTGTAACTGTTGTAACACGCATTATTTTTATGATGATATGTATCAAATAAATACACACAAATATATAAGAGTAATTTCAAGGCAAGCTAACGCCTCCGTGATTTTATTATCACTACTATCGAAAATAAATATATTATTAATTCGAAAACTAATTATCATTCACACATAAATGTTTATGTAATTAAATTATTTCTGTCAAAATGGAGGAAGAACCAAGTAAGAAACTCGAAGCAAATTAATATTGAGGAATTTGCAACTTTCGGGTACATACAGTATGTGAATTTAAATTTCCTCAGGCTTCCAGTATGTACTTCGGTAACATTTCTGGTGAGATGATTTACATCTACTTCATCATTTGTCTCTGACCAATGAAAGACCTTTGAACCTAGGATTGTCCAAATTTTGTTACTCTCGGTTAAACTGCAGTATATCCACGAAGAAATAAATTTCATTTATTTAAATATTCCATTGCTATTTTTTAAAAAAATTAATAAGTAAATATTATTCCAAAAAATCTGCTTATACAGACGTAAATGTAAAGAAATCACAGAGTTTATCATTTATTTATTGATACTGAAAATAGTCTCTTTTACTATCGCAGACACGGTATTACAGCATTGCGCTGTTGAATACCTTTGACGTCAAATTTTTCCTATGATATTAACAACTTTCAATTTTTTCTACGACTTGTGAATAATTTCTCAGTAAATATAACATGCAATACAACGATAAGTGCCAAGAAAATCATTTCTGTAAACGTTATACAACTTCCAATATATAGGGTATCATTGGTAGCAATAATACTGCAATGTTCTAGAAATATAAGCTGTCAATATTTCTTGCACATTAGTATAAGTTCCAGCTATTTTTTCACTTCAGGAGGGGGAAGGAAATTCGATGTTTTTATATATAACAGGCTATTCCAAGTATACATATATATATTTGTGTGTTAGAAAAGACTAAAAGTAACTTATTTTCCACATGAAACCAAACCTGCAGCACTTCACCACGTCATAGGCTTTCGATTTTGTTAGAAAAGATATTTTGTGTATTTGGAAGATAAATTATTTATTAATTTATATTTTCTTATTTTTGTACATTGTGTATCTCATGTAAGATTTTAGAACCAAAGCAACTTTGTTAAAACAAAGTAATTTAATGCCCAAAAAAATCTGATGCTCATTAAAGTAAAGTATTTAATGCATTAAGCAGTTCTTGTTTTTGTTCGTAGCGACAGATCCTACTTTTCTTTTCCTTCGACGTCGAGGTCATTAGAGGCGGGAAAAGACTGGGCCAAGGAAATGGAATTCGACCATGGTCTTTTTAAAGGAACCATCTATGGCTGGAGAAATTTCTGGAAACTGTATAAAACCGAAATCTGGATGTTCGATGGGTGATTCGAACCTGCGTCTCCTCGAATGAGAGACCACAGAGTTACCGCTCACCAACCATGATCGTTAGCAGCATATCGTAGGAGTTAAACATGCCTCATTGCAATTTTAAAACAGGTAATGGCACTTCGCTGATGTAGACTCGTAAATAAAATGGCGCTAGAACAAATTTGCGTATCTGAAAATTATTAGACTGACAAATCAGCCAATTTTCACCTCATTCCACAGAAACATCATTCACAAATTGCAACAGAACTATGTCTCATTAAAGAAGTATCATTCTAAGTCAATTTAAGTTATTGCAATCAGTTTCATAATTGTAGTCATAAATTTTAGTGCAATTATCATTAAATAAATACATAGTTACTGTAGGCGAATTGCGAAAACCTGTTTCATTGGATTCATTCCAAGGTGCTATCAAAAGAACTTTGTTGCGTTTCACTACTGTGCGTAAGCAACCTTGACTGGGTGCTCGCTATCTGAAGAATCAAGACATAAAACAGGGCTCTCAATTCTGCTTTACTGCCAGTTCATTAAAACATGAATACTAGAATAATTTTTCCTATAGTGTTTAGGTGACGTAATAATTCCATAGAAATTTAAAACTTTCATCCTGACACAGTAAAAAAGCACAGAGTGCTTGAAAATATTTTTATTTCTTTAAAATCTTTTCTAGATTTTTTTTTTTTAAATTTCATTCATTGTGTTCAGTGACTCTACACTACCTCGGATGACCATCGTCGGCGAGTATGGCGGAGGCCTGGGGAGAGGTTCCATTGTTTCAATGTTTTAAATGGGCACAGTGGTGTTACTGCTGGCGTCATGGTGAACTCTGACGTCAAAACGGTACCTCACAGACATCCCCCTCATGTGTTACCTTTCATGCGGCAGTATCATGGTGCCATATTTTAATGGAACAATGCTTGTCCCCACACAGCAAGTGTCTCTTTGAACTGTCTGCGTGTTGAGGTACTCCCGTGGCCAGCAAGATCACCAGATCCGTCCCGATAGAACATGTGTGGCACCAGCTCGGAAGTCAACGCCGTCACAGTGCCAATATCCAGGATATCAAGGACCAATTCCAACAGTTGTGGGACAGCTTGCTTCAGGAGAGGATACAACGGGTTTATGAAACCATTCCATACCAAATCAATGTATGCAGCCAGGCCAACGTCATACTAATACGTGGGCTCATACTGCCCAGTTCTTCGTAAACTTGATTCGATTTCGTTTTCACTGAAATAACATTGAACATCCTCTCAGCCCGTGAATTTTCGTTTCCTCTTCCGTGTGCTGCAGTTTTTATTTATTTTTTTGCTTAAGGCTTCACTCTTTGTAGACGTCGAGGTCATTAGCAATGAGGAAGGACAGGTGCATGAGGAAGGGGGCAAGTCCACCAAGACCTTTCAAAGGAACTATCTAGGCATTCACCTGGGGTGATATATGAAAAGATGAAAAACCTTAACCTGGATGGCTGGACAGGATTCGAACCAGTGATCTCCTGAATAGTAGTCCCTGGCCCGCTCATCCATCAGGCTCAGTCTGCCGCTAGGAATGATTTATATGACATCAGCCACCACATGAGTAATACAAGGTATTTTGGTATGAAATATCACTTTAATACATTCCGTACGTTATATGAATACATTTTCTATACGCTTTCAATGTTGCAAAGTCCTTTACGAAGTATCGTTGATGTCTGAAGAAATGATCAGTGATATTCGAAACAAGCAAAAACAAAAGAAAGAAACAGCAAAATCACTACACGAAACACGTGCAGCCAACTGTCACAACCAATTTCAACTCGGGCGTTTTTCAACAGCCTGTTGCTTGAATCAAATCAATCTCGTATAGCTCCAGAGAGAAAAAACGTGTAAGACATACGGGATGTGTCGGCGGGACACACGCTGTCAATAACTCCCTTAACAGCTGCAGCCTGGTGGCAGGCCATAAACCAGGCGCTGTGCTGATTGCTTCATCTGCGTCGCAAACGGTGCCAGCCTTATAAGTCGACAAGCACGTCAGTTGCTCAACGCCACTGTGCACCACAGAGATACGGCACGGACTCTGGCAAATCGGGCCTCGGATTCCCGAAGTAATGTTTACGATTCCATAGCCAAAATGGCGTATCAATAAATTCGTCTCGTCCGTTCATCCGTCAAAGTGATACAGACACATTGCGACTGAATCTCACGTATTATTGTCAGGAAAACAATCGTATACAAACACACACCAGACAACACGTACTTAAAAATACAATCAATTTTGTTTTCAGATGTTTCATTTAGTTGCGTATTTCTCGAGATTTGAGCTGCATATGTCGTGAAGAATGTATCCTAACCTTCCTTCGAAAGAATCAAGGTAGTGGCTGTTAAAAGAGGGTTTCCAACGAAACTTTATTTCGGGTAATTTACTTTTTTTTCAAATTTTTACATGCTTATTTCTTCCTCTCTTCGATTTCGGCTATCTAAGAACCACGAAAAGTAATCCTTTGTAATCATTTCTTGACTTCAAATAGTTCTTAATCATTTCCCTTTGCTGTTTTCTCCTTTCTAGGGTTACATTTCATTTTCTCCTTGAAACCATTGAAATTTTGTACCAATGTTCTGAAAGCTGCTCTGTCTTGTATTATATCTTCTGTTATTAAGATCTCTAGCATATCTATCTTTGCTCCTTGGATCAATTTGTTGCTATCCTTACTCTGGTAAACGTGGTTGAAATTTTTTTACAATGCACTATTACAAATGAATTTCAATTTGCATTACAAGAAGGCAATAATGTATTGTAGTTACATAAGATTAATAATCCTTCTGAGGTGAAAATATGAGTAAACATCAAGTGGGCTCATATGAAACAGAAAATTTGTTATTATGAAACTTAAGACAAATTGATTGTTGGTCATCGTTGATGTATGAAGTAATCATGAACGTTTCTTTAGTCAGTTATTTATAAAACCTTCAAGAACACCGAACATCAGTTGTATTTAGCAGAGTGTGTAAATAACATTTTATCTCTCTTCCCCCCACCCCTTTGAAGAAGGCGGAAGCTTATTGGCAGAAACGTCAGTTAGGAGTACGCGACACAACTCTAGAAGCATGGAAGCTACATTATTTTTTGTTACGATTCCTTCTCGTATTCATTAACAAATATTGTTAAACATCACACTAGTATTGTCACTACCTTAAGTATGGGCTAATTCCAAACTAGTGCAGTGTATTCATATGAGTACTTGAGTGAGAATCGATATCATTATATCATAAAAGCTACGTATTTTTATATCATTGTTCTCCTACATATATTTCACAGTTTTTACTAAGCCAAGGGAACTGGAGTATTTATTATAAGATTTTCCCAATACACGGTTTCTACGTAACATTATTTTGCATTTTTTTATAATGGTTTGTATACCGTTGGTTTATAAGAATTTGAGAATGTATGTTAATGTTTGGTAACAAATGAACGACCTGAAATTTTCGTGAGTTGTGCTTAATGCAATAATAAGTTACGATTTTAAAAGAGACTGTAAATGAAACAAAAATTAAATGAGTTTCACAATATTTAATATTTAAAAACTGTTGTCACACACACACACACACACACACACACACACACACACATATATATATATATATACTTTACATTTCAATATATTTCTATATCGGGAATTACGTTCGTAATAGATCAGTTAATAACGATTCTCCATCGAGACCTGAGAACTTGAAATTCGGAAAAGAGGTGGCTTATATTCATGGTCATGCCATCCAGATTTCGGTTATCAACAGCTTTCATAAATCCCTCCAGAAAAATATTGGGATGTTACATTGAAAAGCCATGGCTGAATTATTTTCCTTTCCATGACCCCAAATCTGTCGCGATTTAAATAACCTTAACATCGACAAGACGTAAAGACTCGAGTAAATAAGAAAAGTAAATAACCAAATAAAAAAAATCCAGATGTATCTCAACGATTTGAAACAGAAACTAGAAGAAATAACTCAGTGCCTCTTATGCTGCGTCTGGCAACGAGTATATATATTTAAAAAGGTAGCTTCACTTCCAGATGTCATGCAAGACAAATTAAGTTTTTATTACTTGGTGATGAATAAAAGAGATTAGCAAACACTGTTATCAGAGGTTATTGTATAAGGAAGTAGTTGCTAGCTTCTAGAACAAATTTAGAGCAAAAGGTAAAAAAATTTGGGCTGATTTCTATATCTCCTTTTGTTGTTCCCCCTCCCATCCATTTTACTCCTGCACCAGTACTAAAATAAGAATTTTCTATTTCATTTTCCAATAATTTTGGTGCTTTCGTCAATTTCACTTTACAAAGGATAGCAAAGTTTTGATTTACCCATGAATATTAATCATGTATCCTTTTTCCTTACTTATTACCCATCCCGTAAAATTTATCATTAACTGCTCAAGAGAATTCATTACAGATTTTAACGTAACTATGATAAATTAGCACTCAGAACTCTTGATTTCTCATTCCAGGAGCAAAGGAATAACAAATCTTCATCATCATCTATTTCATCATACTGCCTCACGCATAAGAAGCGCTGTACTTCATACACACAATTTTAGAAATTGTTTCTAACTTGAGGAGTAGGTTAATATTTGATACTGAAAGGTATTTCTTTTCAAGAAGGGTTTTTACCAATGCTGATTTAGTCCTGATTTTATATTTGCTTACTAATAAATGCTGAGACCTGTTGTTGAAAATAGGAGTAAGTCACAAATGGAAAACAGCAATACTACCATTAAATTTCTCTGTAAGTGATATAACTATTTTCTGCTCTAACTGGCAACAGTAAAATACTGTTAAAATTTCAAACTATTAAATAGAGTTTGACTATCGGTCTTCTACAGAAGTAGGCAGGAAAGAAAAGGGACTGAAGCAGTTGCTCTTAGCACATTTTTCTATTTACTACCGTATGACTCAATATCTATTCCTGCTTTCCATATTGTTTCATACGATACAGTATTTGGCAGATTTCTTCCATATAAGGTCAAGTAAAAATATCTGAACAGTGCATTATGCATGAAGTCGCATTTAAAGCATCATTGACAAAATCTAGAGTTAAATATTCTACTTTTATGTAGTTAGAAAAGAAGTTCTCAAAGTAATAATTACATAAGCACCCATTTAATTGTAAAATCTGTTACATATGTGGAATTTCGGTGTTTACTTGAGGAACTTTTGATATAATGAAGCAGGACTGATAACGTTGATACCAGTTTCTTAATGAACAGTTTACGAGTGGTTATACATACAGCATATGTTTTGGTGTGTTGTAATTTTAAGTAAATTTGCCTCGCCAGCACTGCTCAAAAATACGGGACACTTTTTTATGGCTTTATAGATATGGAGATGGTTAGAGGCGAAAAAGAACTGGGAGCAAGGAACGGGAAGGAATTAAGCCATGACCTTTGAAGGAACAATTCCGGTATTCACCAAGCGTGATTTCGGAAAACCCAAATATGGATTGCCGGACGGAGATCCGAACCCGCGTTCTCCCGAATTCCATACCCAAGATTTCCTGCTTACCTATTGGGCTCGGTGGAAAAAATCTAAAAAAAAAAAAATACGGGACAATTGAAAATATTGTAACCCCTTTTGCAAACCGTGGACGAAAAAAGCATCGACGGTATTCCAGCTGCAAGGCTGAACCAAGCAAATGTTACCTGGCTATACAAGAAAAGGTTCAGTTTATTACAAACGTCTAGGAAAGATTTATAAGAAAGTTGCCGCTTGGGCGCTGGCAGTTCTGTTAGAAAATATGTGATTATTTAATGTCTAATAGCAGCGCAAATAACTTTTTTAATCACCTGTTTAAGCGACTTGTGATTAAATCTTAAGTTTTAATTTTACATGTTGCCATAACTGCATCTTGTCTATCGGCTACTGTACGTCAAAAGTCGCCCTTAGCGTCTCAGACATAGCATTCCAATTAGTAAAACCTGTTCCTCCGTGTCTCGCCTCGCGGCAATGCATCGACTCAATGTTGTCGTTGTTGTTTTTGGTGTTTTAGGGCGCGTCGACGTCGGGGTCATTAGCGCCCTAGATCGACTCAAGTCCAACTCTTAAACTGAATGGAAATAACTGTGGAAGAGAAATGATTATCATTAAGAAATAACATATTACGTATGTTGAATTCATTTAATAATCTTTACATGTTATTTACTTTCTAGAAAGACAAACAGTGCGTAACAAACCAATAATTTGGGAAGTGTAACGGGACGAATACAGGTAACGTGGAACGTGTTTAGAAGTATTACAAGTCACTACATGAATCTGACAATGCAATCATACATCTCAAATATTTTATGTATCTTCTTTTTGCATGAAAAAATATAGGAAAAAAAATTATTCTCACATGATAAAAGGAAATTGGTGCGTTTGTCTGAATGACGGAATTGATGAATATCGACACCACATCCAAGTCTAGTGGTTATTTCATATACAATACAAAGCACCTGCTGTCAATCTGCCCTGAAAGTTGTGACGGAATTTTACAACTTACATAAACACAAAATATATTTAATCTTGTTGCAAGATATTTGTTTACGCAGTTACCTAATTATTTTAACTGTTAATAAATATCACCAACTATTTTCTAATAATTTCTTTTCTCATCGAGATCTCATCACCAATGAATTATTGTTGAAATTTATTCTTAGTTTTACATCTATCCTTAAAGAAATTTTTATTTAATTTTAAAATTGTGAAATTTTCTGATTGCTGTTACATACCGGTCGATTTTATTTACGTTAAAAAGGTTTAGTAAGTGGTCCGTTCTCTTTTTCACACTAAAACTGTTGGGTTTAGAGCTATTGCGATAATCCCACTAGTTTTATGTATTATAGTGCGAATAGCAACAAGAGGCACTGCATTGAGTAAAACTAGTGCAATTTCGACAGATGGCTCTAAACGAAAATTCCACAGATTACTCATACCTCAATTTTACTTCACCATAATTGTGGCACTGCGAAAACTGTGAATATCAACGAGAAATAAAAAAAATATGGAAACACATGGGTAACAACACACATCTACTTTTCGTAAGAAATCTATGTATGTCAGGACTAACACTGATCAAATAGTTCAAATTTTTGGAAGCATACAGTATGTCTGTGAGGAAAAAGATCTGTAGCTACACACCATTTAACTCTGTAAAGTATATTGTCTGGACACCTAAAACCGAGAAGATTTCCATAAGATGAAATGATGAATATTCCTTGTCCTCATAGAAAAATGGATTATACGTTTCTCTTCCTGAAATAATATCTAAGTCAACTTTTGGTTCTATACTCTTCGCTTAGAGGAAATATGTTAGAAAATTTTGAATCTGCATTATACGCAAAAAACAAGGAAACGACTAACATTCTGCGTCGTAGGAAACTTAAACCTCGATATTCTAAATCAAATGTTAGCTAAAAGATTTTTAGCATAATTAAAAAAGTCTATATCTGCACAGCATTAATTTTATTTCCCATCTCTTCTATTTGAAATAACAACCTGGAAAAACAATTTTTCCTATTAATCTGGAATTTTCTGAGGATATTTGAAATTTTAAACGATAGGCAAATTTATTTAGTATCAGGACTGTTTCTTCCTTTGACTGGTTAGGAACTGAATTTTTCACAGTTTAAACGGTGCTGTAAGGTGTACGTGTCTGAAAATAAGAATGAATCAAGAACGACCGTTGAATTCGTCCTTTTAATGTGGCAAGTTTTTACAACTGATCATTTATTGTTTAAAATTTACTCCGACAACACCAATCAGAACTTCTATTAGCAATGCATAAGTAATTATTAGTAATTAATAACACCACCGAGCAATTCAGAACATCTCGAATTAACTAATTTTCAGCACAATCAATGTCTCTTCCTTCCTCGCTATGCGTAGACAGGATTCAAGCACAAAACATCTACGTTCTCATTTTGTTACCGGAAAAACAATTTTACCATCAGTCAGGAACTCTATTATTTCGCCATTGAATATCTATCTGGAAAATACGATTTAAAACATTAATGCAAATGGATGCTAAGGTTTCCCATTATACCAAATGGGACACGTTACTATTCATTGTATTGATACTTCCTATGCATTTTTTTTTCGCTATATATACAGGGCAAGGTGATAAAAGCAAAGTGCTTTATGAAGATTTAATTATGTAGCAACAGCACTCTGAATTCTCTTTAGTGTGTTTTCTATTAGAGTATTCCTAAAAATTGCACATATGCTTCTTTTGGCTACTAAACGACACAACCAGAACAACGTCTGTACTTAATTTTGCTGTGAAACTAACTACCATATATATCTTACGCAAATATATTCGCTTACAATGAAATCTTTTACCAAGAAATCTAAGATAATTTCTATGAATCCTCCAATCTAAACATGTTTTCAACTGAATATAATATGAAAATCTTAACATCAACAGCATTTGAAGGGAAGTTCCCTATAAGATTAAGAATAGAGTTAAATTCCATAACAAGAAGAAAACATTTTTCTTCCAGTATTTGGAATGTGATATCACATGCCAATATGAGAAGTAAATAGATAACAAAAAGGCGAAATATAATTCTTCCTGTAAAAAGATTGGAAAGACCATATGATGGAAGGAAAATACAGTTAATCTCTATAAAATAATGATAATACCAACCGCGTCGTGTGGACTGGAGAACTAACAAAAAGAAACCAGACGAATCCAGTCACTAGAAATGAAATTTTGGAGGTACGTAAAAAGATATATGTGCGAAGATAAAATAGGAAATTAAAACAGATAGATTTCCAAATATATGAACAAATGTCTGCATTACGTAGAAAGGATGACGGACCATAGATTTTTGAAAGTATTTTACATAGACCAATAGGGATTGACCTCTCATAAGGCCTCCTTGAAGATAGCTTAACCATGCTTACCAGAACATATTAAACAAATATCTCGTAATCCTTGAACGAAGCAGCAAAAGAAAAATCTGTTTAAAACTTGCCTCTCAGTAATTAGCATTACAAACTGGAAACATTACAAGATTGACACAGTATTCAATAAAACACTTCCTTGTCCACACCAGGACTTGAACTGGCGATCTTAGGAGCTCGAGGCAAACTTATAAGCCACAAGATGCCTGTGGTTGGGCATCTATCCCTAGATGGTGGTGATAGAGAGTATACGCACTGACAACTTTGCCTCTTTCAGCTCATAAGTTTGAACTATCATTTTTATCCTGAAGATCTTGCCTGCGACGTAAATAGAATTTTACAGATGTATTTTGGACATCCTTTCACACTTAATCTCTTTTCTCTTTTCTTCCTTGCTCACACACACTCACAGAAACACGCATACATACGTATGTACACACATATACATCTATAGACTCACACACTTGCATACACACACACACACACACACATACATACATACCTACATACATACATACAAACACACACACATTCATACATACATACAAACACACATACATACATACATACAAACACACACACACATCCATACACACACACACACACACACACACACACGCACGCACGAACGCACAAAGCAGACTCGCACATATACAGTCATACACACATATATAGCCTACGCACTGAACATATACTCACGTCATACAATGAATGTCGCTTCAATCAATTCATATTGGTCAGTGGCGCTGATCATTTCATTCCATCTTGAAATACTGTTACTGTTTAGAGACGCATAAACAATGCAACCCAAGTCATCCTAATACGTAACAGTATCAATCAAAAGCGGTCACGACAAAAGGGATCCCGAAATTTGAAGACATAAATCTCCCAGCTGAAAGACTCTCGGAGTTACTAATCACGGGTTCCACTCATTTCGAGCAAGTCTCGATTGCGTTATGATAGATACGGTCTACAGGAGCGGTTTCTGCTAGACAAATTCCATCACCTTCCATCACTGCCACGGATAACAGGGAAGGAGCTGCAACTCGTTACAGTCACTCCATTCATCACACACGCATGCACGGGCCGATCCACCTTGACCCCAGGACATTGGGCGTAGGACCAGCGAAGGAGCACTTCCTTCGCAGATCTGGTTTTACTACACCGCGAAATACAGAGACAGACAAAGAACACTTTATTTTTCATTTCTCATTTTCTGTTAATTACATGGCCGCCTATTAGAAGCGATGCAGCACCCCAGCAGCCACAATGAATTATCTTTTAATTGTTCTCCGTTACAAGTGCGCGCTCTCTCAGCTGTTCTTCGCGAAAAAGGAGAAGCAGAGGTGGCCAGAGGCAACGCACCGGCGCACAGGGCCTCGCCAATTAACTTGCCCGGGGGGCCGATAGCAGAGTAAGTAAGCCGCCCATCCGTCCACGTTGTTTTTTTAATCGCAATTAACCGCCGGCCGATTTGCGCTATGATATATCCCGCAGCCAGACCTGGATGGAACTGTGTTCTCCCAGCAGTAAATCAGCCAAAGCCCCCAGAACAGTCGTGTGACCAGCTGCGTCCAGAATTGCTCTCCGTTACTCATCAGAATCTCTTCCTTAAAAACAGACAACACTCAAATGTAAGGGATTCGTTGGAGTTAAAAAACAATCCATCAAGCGCGTGTTACTCTCTCGCACGCGGATCATGTAGTGTACTGGATTTAAAAAGTTTATTCTCAGGTTTTTTGAATATTATCATTTAATTAAGTATTTTTGATTGTCACAATGCAAAATCGGCTTTCAAATGCCTTTCGTAAATCAATCTAAAGTTTAGTTTCCAATATACTGTCTCAATAGAACTTTGAGAAAGGTATTAAGTATTTTGATGACATATTCGATGTTCGATTAACGAAAAACTCTGTCAAAATCTTTCATTTTAAATTAGTCATTTAGTTTTTTTGGGGGGATGCTATGAAATTCAAAAAGTTTTCTGTTCTCTGTAAGAGACTTGACAACATTATTAAATAATTTTGGGCTCAGTAAAACTTTACTTTGGGACAGTAATTTCGGAAAAAAAGGGATAGCATTTTTCCTATTTTTCTAGAAAGACTGTTAGAAAGAGTGGAATTTTCAGAGTTTTCTATTGCCATCTATCATTTCATAACTATGTATATTAACTACCAAAAATTTCCCTCAAAAGTCATTAAATCTCGCATAGTTTTCAGTCTCATCTATATTTTTTTCAAATTTTATGTTGAAATCGTATTTTGGGTTAAAATAACTAAACTAATGCATAATTTCCCAATTAAGAGATTCAAATGTTTTAAGCATGTAATAGAGGGTCAAATAAACGACATAATTTGTACGATCCCACATTAAAGCGTCCCGTCTTTCGTTCACAGAGTACAGAAACTTAAAACTAATTTCAATTCAATTGCACTAACAAATGACGAAGTTGGTAACAGTGTCGGATAAACGGTATCACAACCTAACATATTTCAGCCATTCCGCAACAAACGTAAATAGTATTATTTCTTTGACAGAAAACAAAACAAAATGTGGAGGTCTTCAGACACAGTTTGTTCGTGGAATGTCGTCTGATATAAAAAAAAAAAAGTAGCTAATGGACTATATCTTTCATAAATGGACAAGAATGATTTAGAAAATTAATAACTTTTTCGACGAAACACGGACAACAACAGAAATAATTTATTTCCCGGATGAATATGTAACATACTGGAAATATGACGCTAGAGTGATTGATAGGGAAGGATGCTATATTAAAAAGAAATAATGATACTTCAATATGTTATACAAATAAAAAATTTAATGTTAATATCCCAGAAATTTCGTTTTATTCTAAATACGCTTTCCGTCACTTTAAATTGGTGAAGTCTGTTATAAATCTAAGATTTTCTGTTCCTCAATCAGACGGTAGAAACTACCCTATTTATTTCTACAAAGTATGTATATAAGTTATCATTATGATTAATACGTGTGTGAAAGATATATAAACCTAAAAGTATACTTGATTTTTAAACATGTCAAAAAAGTGATTAAAACCTTTAGAACGTTTTTAAAACGATGATATTACTTTTATTCGCATTTTTATGCTGTCAGGTAAATAGAATAACCAAAAAAGTTTCGAAATTAAAAGCGTGAATAAATAATGTATCAACAAAACAAAATACTAAAACTAAGATCAAAATTTGAAAACTTTATACCTAAATACGAAATTTTGGAAATTTTTGGTCACCAATTCTTAAGCTATCGTTCAAAGTTTTTGAGGAACAGTGTGAATAAAGAAATAGCTAAACTAATATCGAGATATTCCTGAAAGGAAAGAACAGTGAAAGTAAACCTGTAGTTCAGTGCATTGAAATACTTCAACCATATTAATAAAATAAAAAGATTTTTGTTTAAAAACATAAAATATAATAAATATATAAATAGTTTTAATGCATCCACAGAAAAGGCATCTCTATTTGTTTTTTGCTTCTGTTTATAGATATTTCATAAGAAGGAAATGCTGTAAAATCTTTTAAATCTGACATTGAAATAATTTTCTAATTTTGCAGATATTCGAAGTCGTTTTGGGTAAGGCCTCCATTTGTGCGGCTCTTTGTCTGTCTGTACGTCTAATCTATGACAGAATACAACTAGACAAACAATAAGTTAATGTCCTTCGCCGTTATCTGTTTAGAATTTTATATTCCTTCATCAGTTTTCTTAATTCACTCACATAAATTATCTGTTAATGCGTGTGTGATTATGAGGTTAAATTAACAACATAATTAATGTTATTAATGAGCTGACGAACTCAAGAAGAGACATAGAGCTTGTTATGTCACCGGGCTTGCTATTTGGCAGAACGTGGGTTCCATTTCCCGCACGGTCATTCAGACTTCCTTGTCACCTTTCTTTTAGCTCCTCAAATGACCTCAACCAAAAGTAAAAACATATTCATACTGTTGTGTAGAATTACATCTAGTTGTTACTTACAACTATTGTGATAAAGCTGCCATTAAATATCCATTAAGAACTCACGTTTTTTGAATTGACTATCACTGTGAATAGTTAGCAGATGACCTTACATTTTTTTAGGAATTAAAACTGATTTTAGCGGAAATATTTAGGCTTTTTTCGAAATCATGTAAGAGCTGAATGAAAACTGGTGTACATCAAAAGATGCTACCTTGTCTAAACGTTGCCTGCTTTGGTCAGGTACAGAGTTTCACATAATTTTAAGCAGCAGTTGTTACTCGGATACATATTAATCTGTCCCAAACACTGCGAGTTAGGAACAAAACCTAAATAACCGATTGTTCGATGAATACTAAAAGTGATGTGTAACAGATGTGCCTTTCCATAGTTTTAAGCCTTGTCTAAAGCTTACTCGCTGTTCTTTGTATTATGATAACTTGGGGGACTACTAAAAAAGAACCCGCATTGGTGGAAAATCCTGGTGGCTGTTTGTATGAATGGCGGTCAGCATGCTTTGTTCATCAAGTGTTTCAAGCCAACGGCAGTATAGCCATACCGTGCATAATTGTAATTTCGTATAACGTATTCACTTCTCCTGCCTTAAATACGCAAAACAAAACAAACGACACTCTTCCCCGAACATAGGACGCAATATTCTACTTTACCACTACCTCTCCCGAAGCAAATTCATTTCTCCTGTTCAGTTAATAATAAAATCGGCAACTTAATACAAGATTAAGCGGTTCCGTGCACCTAACCAGTTAAATTATAATCCATTCCGTGTCGGGACTCTTTAGGCGTCTGTCGGTGTAGCATCCAATAGATCAGAAAATTTCTAAAACAATAACAGAAAATCTTTTACATACATTCTGTGCATCAGTGAAAGCATGCCTAATGCTTTGTATGAAGAGCAAAACCCATTAACATATTTGATGTGATGTTTTCTTCCTTCAGTTTATTTGCCGAAAAGAGAAGTATCCGGATTAATTGAGTTTATACGAGAATGAATGTTTCAGAATGTAGGGAAAATTATATGTTGATTTTGCCTGAAAAAGTTGAGCCCCAACTTCAATAGCGATAATTGTCAACACTAAAATAATTCTGAATTCTGATGTTAAAACTGAAAACATAAAGCGCAAGATGCATTATATTGCGCAGAGTCTGTTAAAGTAATTTAAATATGTGTCGTTTATAACAATAACAATACAACTAAAAGAAGTCCTTTAAATCTTGCAACAGATATCTAAATTGGATTAGGCAATTTGACGAGAAATAAACTGAATATCAGGTAAGTTATGTGTACAGTTAATAATATGTAATATGTTGGGTTTGAAACTTTCGGTTGGTGGATTATGTCTATACATTAATAAAACGGAATTCCATTAACAGTCAGTCGCGATTGGAGATAACAAATTCAACCAAAAGTCTAGTGCCGATCATTTCCCTAATGTACCCCCAGACAGCATGTATTAAAATGTTAACCCATATGCGCAATCTTGTAATCGTATTTACTTTTCAACGACATATTTTTCTTTATTTAAATTAATATGCGAATATTCTGTTAAAAATTATATCCTGGTACTCACATTATACATGGCAGGAAACGCGTGTGAATAGTTAAATTGAACACCTGGCAATTTTAATTTGTGTATAAAGGTAAACAAAGTTCTGGATTGTAATGCAAACTGATTGTTATATGTATCAATGTTCCCATCTTCCGTTTTTAATAATCTCTGGTCTTATTTATATTACATTTGTTCCATGTTTTACAGAAATTGGATTTGTTTATAGAGTTAATAGGCTTAACAGCAGTTTCGTAATAGGATTACTCAAATCGATCATTTGAGACTAGGTTTTAGGAGAAATAGTTTTTGGGTATTTGAAATACTTGGGATAGATTTCTCTTCTTGCTTTCTAATTATCTTAGACATACATGTATTAATTCCCTAATCAGTGATGAAGGAATATTACTGAGACGGCAATATCATGTTATGTGGCCTGTTTCCAATTATATTATCAATTTTATTTATTTTACCTTACTTAGTTTCAAATTATCAAAACTGCTTGGTCTTACGATAAGTATTTCATATTTATTTTTTTAACCATGTAAGATACAAAAATCCAGCCTAGCCCCTTATAAAAAATTATTTCTTACAAACAAATTGTTTGTATATATACGACCTACTGTCGACTATGATTTAGTTTTCCTTTTACTTTATTACTGGCTGTCTGAATATAGAATCAACAAAATGTAACTTCCAGCATCACGACATTCCAACAATTCTGGCGATTCAGAAATAAAGCGAAATGTTAATGGAAATATAGGAAATGATCTTTCATTGTTTAATGCTTGATAACATAGTTCACTGATGAAAGTTACTGTACATATTTTTTCCTGAATGCAAATGCAGGTTACCACAAAGACAAACTCAAAGCAAAGTAAAACATTACACGTAATTATTAATAAGAGACAAGTAATTCAGTTGGAATTGTAAGACTCAGGGGAACGTATTGTAATATAAGCAAATGAATAAATAAAATATCATAAAGAAAGAATAATTATTTAATGTATCGGAAGATTAATCACAATCTTGAGTAACTTGAACTAAATGGTGAGTAATCAGTTTCATTTCAAAGTACCAAATTTCGTTATTTTTAAAAATACTTTTTGAAAGAATAAGAGTGATTCCTGATTATGTTATTATTATTATTTTGCTAAGAGCCGTTTAATTTTTTAAGTAGACAATTATTATTTTGAGGAATATTAATTACCATTTTACAGTGCTGGAAAAGCTTGCAAGAAAATTCCGGGTAAATAAAACGCCATTTGACACAATTTTCATAATAATGAGGTAAATAATAATAATAAGGCATAAGAATAAATAATGTATAAAGTGTGGCAACAACTCACAATAATTTTAGCCTTTCATTAATACGATAACATTAAATTTGTTTCTATAGCGTGGTTTGTATTTATAATACAATTAACATATTTAGTTCGTTGTTCATTTTCATGCATCTTTTGCGACCACAGTTATCATTATTAGTAGCTTCCTCGAGAAGCTTAGATGCTTAACCCATTTGTAAAGGAAATTAGTTAGATGCTACGCGACAAACTTTAAAAGTTATACAAAACAAAACCGTCTAAGAACTATGAATCAATAATAACGGAAACAACTGCTTTGTTGACACTGATATTAATATTTTTTTTCTCTTTGGCCTATTGTCCTTTTATATTACTTCAGATTATAGTGGACATATAATGTACAAATGTTTCTGAAATGATAGAGGAGGAACAAAGTTTGTGGAAATGTCTCACCGGAAGAAAGAGAATGGTGGGTAACATTTTAAGGGATTGGTTTACGTTCTTAGTGGAGGACGCAGTTATCCAAAAAAACTGTGAAGGAAGACAAAGATTAGAGTATATAAAGCAAATAAATGAGGACTTAGGTTGTAACAAGTATGTTGATATGAAGAGATTAAACTGAAGGTAGGAATAACTGGAGGATTGCATAACACCAGTCGAAAGGTTTATGACAGAAAAATCGTAGCTCATAAATGCCATTTCAGTTCCAATCATTTTTTTTTTTTTTTTACTTTTGTCGAAAAATATTTGTTTTGTTGATACAAGCTGGAATGTTATCACTGTTTACGGCAAAGTAGGTTTGCCAAAAGTTTTCCATATTCATTTAAAACAATCCTTGTGTTAGTTCCAAATCTCTGGCTAAAAGCATTGCCAGTATATCTTCAATACATACACAGCAAAGAAGATTTAAAGATTCGTCTCCTAACTCCAGTATTTAACGCATGGAAGGATTATAGCACGGAATAAAAATAAATAAATTCCACGAAACCTCTTCACTTTTTTCATTGATTTTTTTCTGATTTCATCTGCTTTTTTTTTCAGTTTTCTTCTTCTAACACCTAGATAATTAATTTTTATAACAATAGAAAAGATGTTTCCTCTTTAAGTTTTTTGTTTGCAAGTCGCAATGATCCTCAGTATTGACTGCTTTGAAGAACTTTACCAAAAAATTAATACGTAATTGCTGTTTTTTTTCACATTTTAGAACTCCAATATCCGCATTTCGTAAAAATTTGTATTTGTATTATTATTTGGAAAGCTATATTTACGTTACCTCATTTGATATGTTCAACTTATTTTACAGGTGCAGCAGTTACAAAATCAACACAAATTATTAGTTGTATGGAACTTTGCAGTTAAATTGAAAATCAAGTCAACACTTTTAGGTACTTTCATACCATTTGTAACTGGTTGGTGCCTTATATTGGACTTGAAAAATTAAGCCTAGAAAGGGAACGGTGAAAATAAAAACAATGCAATACATTAATACGATTATATTTAAAAAATATTTAGTAAAAAACCAAACAGCAATTCTGGTTATCAATTGAAACTCGCAATACACAAATATTGGAATTCGTTTCAACAGAATATGCAAATTCATGTTTAACTATAATTTACTTATCCAGTCATCGATATTTCCAGTTCATTTTCACCCAATTCACATAAGTTGTGTGTATCATATACTTTTCATTAAGAGGAGAAAATCCATCAACGAGATATCGGCTGCATGAAACCAATAGTGGTTCTGTTGTTGTGCTATCATGTGAGGTGGCAAGAACTGCCAATAATAAATGAGATACAATCAATCCACCTCATAAGCAAGCACATTACATTTCATACAACAAACAAAAGTGTTCCAGATTCAGAAGCTCACAATTTTGTAAAAAAGAAAACAAGTTAATAGTATCCGCTCTTTAAGTACTTTGTGGTTTAACGAAGCACCATGCGATGCGGACAAAAAAGTGTTTTGCAATTATAAATTACACTGCTGAGAGTAGGCCTATAACCTCCACATCAATTCGTATTGTAAAGTTAAGAAAGTTTTAAAAAGAAAACTATTTGTCCAACTGGTCATCGTATCAAAACTAATTATGAGCCAGGTCCAAATCCTGACAAATCAACAATAATTCGGCAAACGATCAAGGGGTTTAACGAGTCATTAAAAGAGGATACATTCAACACGAAATAGCTCTGAGGAAAGCCCTTGATGTGCGCCGAAACGTTAGTAACACCAACATCATTAAGTCTCCAAAGTAAGCGGAATTTTATAATTCAATCTACTAATCTTCAATCAATATTACACTTTCTGTTTTTGAACTCCAAGAATGAAGTATGTATTAGCTAATATTTCAAGAGGCAGAAACTTTTCTTTCAACTCAATTGAAATACTTTTTCATCATGCACAATAAAAATAATTGTAACATTTATGCTAACTGTTGACCTGTTTTCATTCACTGTAATTTGTATGTTCACTGTGTTACCTCCAATTAATTATGGAAACTTTGGCGTTTCGAGATTATCAACAGAATACTGGTCATATTTTATACTAATCTAATATATTATTTTGTTACGGCAGCGTTGTTCACTAGCTAACTTACAGTGAGGCGAGTACACTGGTGAAGTATGCGTAGCACGTGTCACCATGACGTCACAAACGTTTATGACCTCATTTTCGCACTTGTGTCTGCCAGAACGAGACGTACAAGAACTTTGAAATATTTACACCGCCATTATTACAGTAATTTAAATGGGGTTTCGGTTAATATAATATAAGCAATAAAATTTACAATTTTCTGCTGCCTAACGAAGTGTTAGTTCTAGCACTTTATTTACTACAAGGTATATGTGTTGTTAAAAAAAGAAGGCAACTGTTATTTATTTTTTTTACCGGATCTGGTAATATTTTCGCTGCTTTTAACTGAAAATTACAGTTTTCATATAAATTCAAATAACCTGGTAGAAAATTGAGAACAAAAAATCCGAGAACATCAATTCATATTGCTTAGAAACATAAATTAAAAAAAATCAAAAACATTTTCAGCAATACAAAAATATTGCAATACATACGCGGCTTTGAATTCCAGTATTAGAAGCTAAATAACTCATTAGACACTCAGTTAGTGAAAGAAAGTTGTAAATTTGTTTATGAAATATTTTAAAAGCTGTATAATTTTCGTTTTAGGCAGAAGATGATTCAATTAATGTTATACCAATTAATTTTAAAAATATTAAACTAAGAACAGCTTTCCGTATACTTAATGTTCAGTGCTCTGAAATGTCGTAACTTTCGATCATTTAATTTTTATTTTATACTACTTTTATGTAGCAAAATATAAAGAAATTATGTGTTACAAAACCGAAATGTCTTAACGCTTAACATCTGAATATTGTGGGCCAGTTTCTCAATTGCGATAGGATTAATTTTTATCAATAATTGTCACACCAATGCTATTGAATTTGTTGTTTATTTCCCAAAAGCGTATCACTTCATTCTCTGAAGCATCTTCAGCGGTTATGTCTGTTTGGTGTTTATACATGTAATTAATTTGTCCTATTCTACAATTTACACATGGAAATTATGGTATAAAACTTATATCTATTTACGCCATAATTTCCATATGTAAATTGTAGCATAGGACAAATTAATTTCATGTATAAACAGCAAACAGACATAACAACTGAAGATGCTTCAGAGAATGAAGTGAAACGCTTTTGGGAAATAAACAACAAATTCAATTGCATTGGCGTGACAATTGTTCATAAAAATTGGTCTTAAGGCTTATTTTCACTTGTTTCAAACAAGATCAGTCTGTCACAAATACGTGAACGTCTGAAATTCACTACAGGAATGAGAATTACCAGGTCTTAAATCCCTGTCTATTTATACAGGCATCTTCAAACAGAGAGATGTTGCCTTCTTGTTATGCTGGTACAAGTCTCAGAACTAACGGCGCATAAACAATAGCTCTCCCAAAGGTTTCTTACAACGGTCCTGCCTGAAGAGATAGTTATCCATTCTTTGTATAATTTTGTTTTTACTAATAGAGACTAGGAGACCTCAAAAAGCTTCTAGTCCGCGTTTCTTCAAATCGGCACAGCTATAAGCGCCATATGTTCCGAGCCTGCCTCAGCACTTTAGGCCTAAATTGCACGGCTTACGCAACGCTGGCGTCTGACACGGATACCAGAAAGTATGTACTTGCACCACTGACAAAAAAACGAAAGTACATTAAATCAATTCAGGACTAAATTTTAACTGTTCAAATGTAACTAACCATTATTTATTATTGGAAAGCTTTCATTCTGGTTTTTTTCAGGAATGCAACGTTAAACATATTACAAATTAATAAAAACATAGAAATCGCCAGGGAAAAATAACTGGTTGGAGAAGAGATTTTTACGACTTCCAATTAGTAAGGAATGTGAGATGTATTTATACAGTGATACAAAACCAGAGTGATGGTTGTATCAGATCTTCAAAGGCTAGAAGTACAAAACAGAAATAGTGATCTTTTAAAAAGTACAATTTCTGTTTTAAACATAAAATATTTAAAGTTGTTTCGAAAGATTATGACAGTAAAATCTGAATGTGTTTGATGCCACGTACGCGACAAGTTGTATGCTTACAAGTATTTCAATACGTACATTATTACGTAGTTTTAGAAACACAAACGTTCTACAAAATACAAGATATAATCTCACACACTTTGTTTATATTACATATTAGGTTTCAGGTACAAATTATTAAAGGTTTCCGTCTTTGATATTGTAATAATAAATTGGAAATATCCATCTTAAAAGCCAAATGGTTGTGAAATAGCTACATCATATTAACTTATATATTTACATCGTCGGTAAAGTAAAATATGGTATTTTTCTTGGAAAATAATTATGGAAATTACCTAGTATTCATGAATAGCCGAAAAAATTTCATTGTTTATGTTTCACTGAATTATAATTCAAGATACCTGTGTTTCAGGTAGACGAATGAAAAAGAGGCTCTACTTCCATTAAGTCCGGAAATCAATTTCCTTCCAGAAAATTTTGAACATACATTAAGAGAATAACCATAAGAACTTGTAAGACAGATTTTAAATCTAAGAAGAAAATGTTTAAAATATACTAGGCGAAGATAAGTCACTTTTGAACAATACATTAGAAAGATTTCCGTGAAAAATGCATTCACAGTCTGCATTTAAGAGAAGTGTAGTACGAGGGCTGTCTGAAAAGGTTTAATCATAGATGCAGTTGTTTTCAGTGAACTACGAAAAGCTAAAATTCACAGTATTTGGTGAACATCGTTCTTTAAAAATGAATGTAAATTTCATACAACACTGATTAAAATTAATCACCATAATAAGACCTGACATAAAGTTATCTTCGTACACTCACATATTGGACAGCTGTCTTAACAGAACAAGATACACGTTACAATAAGTTAAAAAAACGTTGAACCAAGGAAAAAAGCATATTAGAACTTTTTAAAAAAAAGTCATGTCCAAGAGGGAAATGCAGAAAATGTTGGTATATCAAGTTCACCCGGAAGAACGTTGACGTTGACGCAGGTTTCAGCAGGCAACCATAATGATAATGACAAATCCGGTATTGATCTGTTCCACACTCTACTCGTAACAACGGATAACAAACATTAACAGAATTAATTATGAAAAACGGCACCACAGCATCTGTTACAGATGTTTGTCTCATCAAAGTTTCCTACTGGAAAGAACCAGTCTGTTGGAGTTAAGTTTATGTGTACCGCATTGTCAAGTATTTTATTTATTATTCATTTTCTGCTATATACACCACACATTACAGAAAAGTACCTATGAAGAGAAATAAAAAAACAGTACAGGCACAAAACGCTGAATAAAGTGAGCGAGAGAAAAAATTCAAGGCCACCATTAAGAACAAACGGACGGACCAACTTGCAAAATACTGTAATACCATCACGGAAGGGATACTTCTAACATGTAACACCTGTAGATAGAACTGTGCAGGACTAAAACAAACAGAATTTATCAATTAGAAGAGCCAATGCTAAGATTAGCCTTAGATGATTGTTATTTTTTTAAAGATTGTATTTCAATGTAGGTTGTACAGCTATAACGACACGGCAGAAAAATATGCTTGCCCTACTCCACAAAAATTTAAAATAAAGAAAATAACTTCCAGTCCATCACGAGAAAACTAAAAAACCAATTGTAATACAGGCTGTAGGCCGGGCCGGAGGTGTTGGGACAGAGAAAATCAATGTGATATTGCTCTCCTCATTATTTTAACAGCGGCAAAGACACATTAATAGCGGTAACAAACCTTGACTCAACAAAATCTCCCCACAGATAAACCATTATGTTACAACTAATATTACGTTTGGATCATTTTTAAAAATTTTATTGCTGATATTTTACTTCAAACTGTGGAAGATGCAGCAATATTACAGGAAGATATCTTTGCAGAGTTGATAAATAAATACTAATATAGACAAAGTCATTAAAACCCACCAAGAAGAACGAGCTAACGGAGCAACGATGATACAGGCTGTTGAAACCAAGTACTAGCATACCGAAAGACCTGACAGCTATCACAAACGAAATACTATCTTCTGCTTACTCGAACAGCCTTCAGTATCGCGACTCTGAAAGAGTGAAGCGTTAATTGGAAGTCCAGGTACTGAAGGCGCCAACCAGCAACACCACTACAGCACTGCAAAGAGCTCTCGACTGAACATTTCAAACCGACGACAGTGCAAAGGAGTTAGCCGACCGTTCGGACACGCCAGTGACGACTGCAGACGCTTCTGACAGACCAGTTTCGGAGGCGGCAGCTGGCCGCTGCAAGCCTGCACGCACATACGTGTACGCACGAGAGCGACCGGTCCAGTCCACCCGCGCAAGACGAGCCGGGGTACACGCACAATGCGCGCCGTTCTCACGCACAAAACCCAACGGACGGCTTTTTTTTTTTTTTTTCTCCTCTCCTCCTCTCGAGTAATGGCTCACACATGCCTCCTCTCTCCCCACCGCAGGCTCGGCTCTCTGTGCAGCCTGCAAAGAGGAGAGCTGGACCATACAGACAGCCCGCCAAAACCGAGAGCCTCGCGCCAAAAACTAATTCACAACGAAGCCGCATGCGAGTGCTCGACACTCTCTCCCTCTCTATTCAAACCCTCAAAAACAAACGTGGTTATTCGCGAAACTCAAATGTGAGAAGCTGGTGAGGTGGCGACTCATTCGCGAGTGGAAACCCGAATCTGGCGTGAGACTTTTTGTACGTCCTCGACACAAACGCGTGTCCTAATTAGTGGGACATTTCTCGCGTATGCGCTCACCTGGAGAACTGAAAAGGCCGTGAGAGTCGCTGTGCCATTTTGGGATGCTTAGCCGCCTGGAAGGAAGAGCAGAGCTGTATAGCCCCAGAAGCGTCACTCGAAGCGACACAGGCTCGTGTAATTGGAGCGATTCATAACGATTCGCAACCGCCAGAAGTGAAGAATCGCACGGGAAACTGCAAATTTTCCAGTCAGTAGCCTTCCCGCGAACATTTTATCTTATTTCTAATATAGTTAAGGAAATACATATCAGGAAAGAGCTATCCGGAAGCGTTTCACAGAAAGAAGAGATATGGGGTGAATTAGACTATAACATTAACAAGTAGAGTCGCAGATCAGAGAAGAATTTCCGTAAAAATGTCTCACAAAAAGTTAAGGCCAATCGCAGGTGACACTGAAGGATGTAAGGGATTGATTAAATTAATTAATAACATATGAAAGATATAAATGAAAATTTTTTTCTTATGGCATTATACCACGTCGACGTTGGGGTCATTAGAGGCGGGAGAGGACTGGTGGTAAGGAACGGGAAGGAATTCGGGCATGGCCCATTTAAAGGTACAGACCTGGCATTCGCCTGGAGTGATTTTGGGAAAGAACTTAAATAAAAATAGAAGTCGCAAAACGAAGAACGGAATCGTGGATAAAATTTTAGGACACGCCGGTTTGTTTAGTTGAATTACAGACACAGCAAAGATCTAAATAAAGTAGTTTCTAGAAAAGTTTGACAAATAGAAGAGACCGGATGAAAGGAGAGATTTCAAGAGAAGTGCAATCGGTTAAATGGATTTTTAAAATAGTAAAGATATAAAAGAAGTTTCTACAAAAGTCGTTCACAAAAAATTGTGGGATGGTAGGTATCATTTTAATACCTGCAGGATTGATTTATTTCCTTACTAGCACAGAAAGTAAGAAAAGAAAGAGGAGACGGGATCGTGGGTGACAGTTTGAGATAGGAGGGATTCTTAAATTGGGTGACTGAACTGCAAGGATGGTAACGAGGAGAGAAATGTCTCGAAAAATTCTTACAGATAGAATTGGCAGGCAGGTAGGTAACGTTTTAAGTAAATTCGGAAGGTAGTAGATTCGAATCCCCGTCGGGTCATCCAGATTTCGGTATCCCATGGTTTCTCGATATAATTCCATGCAAACGCTTTGATGTTTCCTCCAAAAGGCCCTGGCCAAATTTCTTCCAATTCCTCGCTGCGGTAATAATGGCTCTGACGCCAGTGAACTGTTAAAACACTAACCTGTAGAGCATATTATAACATACAGGATTGATTGATTTGTTAGTGGAGGGAACAGTCGAAGCTAACAACTGTAAGAAAATATGGGAAGCGGTTAGGGTTGACGACGTAGGTTTTAATGGTCATGGAGATGAAGAGGAGCATAGGAGAACAAACAGTTTGAGAGACCGATAAAAAAACAAATACACACACAGGGAAAATATAAGTATAACTCTTTAGATGTATGGATAATGACGATTAGAATTACACAGTAATAGATACTACTGGAAACTCAACAGGTGTTAGTTCCCTTGTACAAGACCTTAAGCCTTGCTTGAAAAAATGGAGTAGAAAGTGTAATAGACACAGGGTAGTACCGCGTGAAATACTTGACATGCCACATACAAATTAACGTCATTTATTATGAAATCTTGTTTCACTATAAAACTGCAGATACATTGATGTAGAACGAGTTTAACAATTTGAAGTCTCATCATTATACATAACGTACGGCAGTGACTGGCAACATACAACATAAACTGTGTAAATTGTGGGAACGATAAACAACAACGAGAAGCGGAATCAGGTGTTGACCTTTGCAATGACACACAAGAGATATGTGTTTTTCAAATGGTTGCAACAGCGCAGCATTTAAAAAGCTGATTAAATGGGAACTCCAGTCAATAAAAAGGAAACATTTTCGCACAAAGTAACCAAAATCATTGCTAACTGCAATTAATTATTTCCACTGCTTATTTGCGGCGTAAATATTTAAGAGATTGGCTTTATTCCCTAGTTTTGTGAGGTCTGAAATAAACTAAAACAACAAACATTTTGTAAATCGCCATTATCTACAACCGCAATTTACTATAATTCAAATCCATTTCCATCAGAATCCTTAATTTACAAAGCAGGAGGAGAAAAACGAAAAGCTATTAGAAATATTACCAAATATTAACAAAAAATTGTGATCAAATTGAGAGAAGAGAGAGACTTCATCTATTTTGTAAAACTGTGATATTTCTTTTGATTTTTTTGTTTACGAATTTCAGCAGTGATTTCAATATTGTTTCCTGTATATACTGAAATTCTGTTTACGTTAAATGAACTTTATCCGAGGAATCACTGTTAAATGTGACAAAATAGTGACTAAAGGCTGTGTAAACACAAAGCTACAAGTATTCTGTATGTTTTAAAGAATTTCAGGATCATATTTTTTTTTTTGAAAATTTGTATGGAGAAATGGACAAAATTAATTTAAGCATGAACATCAACAAGATGATGTGAAGAATATTAATTTTTAATTTAGTGATGTTTGCATCAATACTGCTAGTAATTCGTAGCGTTTGCTACAATCCGAAATGATCGAAATTACGATGACGTTAGATTATATATAATTAAAACATCTGCTAATATCCTTTTTAATTGCAGATCGTTTGCTAGGATGAATTGCAAAAGCGTATTTAATTTATAGTTTCATGTCTTTTGTATGGATTTATGCGCAATTGCATCTTTTAGAAATAATAGTTCATAATTTTAAAATCGTTATAGAAAAGAACCTACTGAGTGTATGTGAATATTTATTTTTAGATGTACAAGTCGTAAGGATCTCTTGTACGAAGACACAGTGTAACGTGTAAATTAAAATACGCAAAGCGACTGCACTAAGAAAAACAAACAGCCTCGGCCGTTAAAGCTGATGCCATTAGCAAAGCGACGCATGAAATATGCGTCTCGTTACCTGGCACTAGAAGTGAACCTGAATGTCGCCCACTCAAAACACAGTAATGATGAGAACGCGGGACCAACGAGTAATGGCAACATTCAGCGACCGCCGAGGAGGCGCAAAGCAAGGTAAGAAAAAAGCCGCCGACACACCACTTGAACCAAAACGCGGTTCGCTGCTTTTCATAACTCGACAGTTGAAGTAACATTTCTCTTAAAGCATGGTTACTACAACGCAGAAGCTAATAAAACAATTCACATTTCGAAAGCGAATCAACGTGTATAAGTCGTGAAGGAAATAAGTAACTGTTAGTTATTTTTCTTATTTTTATTTATTTATGTTTTAACTGGGGTGGAGCATATGTTCCCCTGCAGACTTATTTTCCCAATTATTGTTTTTTTACCTTAAACTATTTGAGTGCAATTTCCGCACCCAACTACTTTTGCCCTTTGCTAATTTTAAGTTCTTTCAGTGTTTTTGATAAATTGTCCAGCACTTACCTTATAATAATTTATTATAATCCCTGACTTCATGAGTAACAAAAGAAAATTTCCACCCGCTAGTTCAGAATATCTATCTAGATAGGTCACCCTAGAATGAAGATAAATGCAACGAAGAGTTGCCAGATAAAAATTATACAATTAGTCAGTAATCATTCATTCTTGGGTCTTCTCGTACATGTTCCCCTTCTATAAATACGCTTCACAGTCTACCTTGTGTCTATTAGTAAAGATCTATCAGTTCAAAAGATTTCGAGCCATCAATTTGGGGGCCGGCAAGAAATCTGTGTTCAAGATGGAACACATATCTGACCCCCTATATATTTTAGAATTTTACGACTAGTCGACTTCGTGGTCAAGATCGGGAAGGAATTCGAAGAATTTTTATATAGCAAATAGCTACCAATTAATGTGCTAAACTTAACTTCGACGGGTTCCCTTGATACATATTATTTTCCGCTACACTTTCATTTGTTTTAATACCATAATATATGAGACTTATACGCAAATAAAATTAAACGAGTAAAAACTGTGTCAGTTTATCGTTTAGATATAATAATATCCCGTAGTTTGTGCTATATATTTGCAACGCATGCTCTCTCAACATACGAACATAATATTTTGACTAACCTCTGAAGCACTATTGAAATGATTCCTGATTGTAATAGCCTGGGCTTAAATTAGCACATCATGATCTAAAGAGACAGATGGAGTGGCAATCAAGAATTATTAATGAGAATGTGGCTACTACAGAGTGTATGAGCTAGCTGATATATTACACTTAAACGCAAGAGCCCATTGTCCAATTACACCATGCATACGCAAAAGAAATTAACACGTTATGTATTAAGGCACATTGGCTGTGTGCGTATAGATAAAAATTTAATGAAGATGGGATTAATTAACAGTGAGAAGTTCAGAACTACATGATGCAAGAGCTAATTCTAATAAGAATCAACAACATCATATTTCAGACATATCCATACAATCCTTAAATATCTTAAAAGTAGATATCATCCGTGACTTGGCCATGTGAACCTAAGAATCTATCTGTTGATTTTGGGTGACTTATATAATACCATCATTATTTTTTTTATTATTTGGTAGGATTATGTTATGAATCAAGAGCGTAGGAGGCATTCATTTTTCTTTTTACACGGATTTTGCTCATTACAGTACTAAAATCTGTCCCAAAGAAAAAGAGCTGTTTTCAGTTGCTCTTAAAAATTCGCATTATTTTAAATCTTCTCCCAAAATCGACAAATAATTGTTTTTTGTTTTTTCCCTTCTTTGCTTATGGCTTTACATCTTGTCGGCGTCGGGGTCATTAGATACGAAAAAGGATAAGCCGCAAGGAAAGGAATTAGGCCATGGCCTTTTAAAGGAAACATCCCGGCATGATCTCCATTAAAGTTATCATATACTTGTAATATTTCATGGACTAGGTTTCTGACCAAAAAATAAAAAAAAAGCCACCCCATCTCCCCCTTTACGCCCTTAATTTTATAGAAACCTATATTTCATATCTGATTTTGATTGAACATTGCCAATGTATACTTTAAAACAAACAGAAAAATCTTTTAATAATTTGGTCTGCCAAAGCTCAACCCCTCTTCCTCCAACGAACCCCTTAATTTTTGTCAATTTTTTTTATAAAAAGCTACAGACGCCACCGTTTGACCTATTACCATGAAAGTTTGCGCTTATATGTATTTTTTCACGAGGAAGGTTTCGGACCAAAAAATAAAAAAACCACCCCCACTCCCCAGTAAACCGTTTAATTTTAATACAAACCCACAGTTTTTATCCAGTTTAGAAAGAACTTAGCTAACTTTTACTGTAAAACAAAGAGAAAAATAATATCAGCTGAACCATTTTCCCCGCTTCCGCCCCTTAACGTTTGTCAATTTTCTTTTTGAAAAGCTACATTTGACACCATTTGACCGATCTTTATGAATGTTGGCACATATATGTTTTTTTTATGGAGACGATTTCTGACCAAAAAAAAAATAAAAAAAATAGTATCCTAGCTCCCCTTTTTCATCAATTAATGTTTGTACAAACCCACATTTTAATCCGATTTCGGTGGAACTTCGCATGTGTATACTTTAAAGCAAATAGAAACATACTACTCCCATTACTTCGACAAAAACACAAACCCTATTCCCCTTTCTACCCCTTTAATTACTGTCAATTTTCATTATATAAAGCTACCGTTTCTATCTGATCTTGAAGGAAGTATGCACATGTATACTTCAAAACGAAGAGAAAAATACTGTCTGCATTTGGTTTAGAGAAACCAAATCTCTCTCTCCCCCTTTCCACAAGTTTAATCTACACAAAGCACTGTTTCTATCTGATTCTGAAGAAAATTTGCAAACATATATTTAAAAAAATACATAACAATTGTGTTTAAATTAGGTTGCTGAAGCCCAACCCCTCTTCCATTCTACCCCCACCCCTCCTAATTTCCAATTTTCTTTATAGATACCTACCGTTTTTATCAGATTTCGAAGGAACACTGCAAATGTATACTTAAGAACAAAGAGAAACATTCTGTTTACAAAACCCAACTGCTCACTCCCTTACCCCATTTAATTTTTGTAAATGTTCTTTACACAAAGCTACAGTTTTTATCTGGTTTCTATGGAACTTTGCACATGTATACCTTAAAACAAAGAGAAAAATACTGTCCACACTACCGTGACAAAAACCAAACTACTCTTTACTTCCACACCCTTAATTATTTTTTTTATACATACCTAAAAATTTTATGTGATATCAATAGAAATTTACAAACGTATACTTTAAATGAATCAGAAAAGACAGCCTACATTTGGTATACAAAAGCCCAATCCCTCTTCTCCTTGACCCCCATCGCTTTTAATTTGTAATGTTCTTTACAAAATCCACAGTTTTAAGTAACCTCAAAATCAATTAAGCTATTTTTAAGTCATTGCAGAATATTTATAAAATGTATGTGTCCTAATGTCTCAACTTGGACCCCAAGCTTTTACGTTGTGAAAACCAATTAAAAATCTATATTTTATGTGTGATGCCGGAACGAACAGACATATTCCAGAGACAGATTTGTGTATGTGGTATGTATTAATGTCCAGATGTTACATGTTTCGATTATCGAGCAGCAGCTTTAACAGATGTTATGATTAGATCGGAACACTGCCTGGACCAAAATGTAAGCCGACACTCCTTAACAGCGCATCCAATTCACCCCATTCTGAAAGTTGTTGGGGTATGTAAAGACTTTTCTTTTTAAGTATTCGCTTTAACCACTGAGCTACCAGGAAGTTCGCAAAATGAGAACTGCTGCGGCATATTTAAAATACAAAATTAACTATAATACCACTAAAAATTTAAAAATAAAATAATTGTTTAAAAAACATAAAAACCACCTTCAAAAAACAGCACTAAAAATTTTAAAATAACTTTATACCTTGCTTAGAAGAAAGTAAATCTAAATGGACAATATTTTACATTACTGTTATTGAAACTTTTACATTAATTAATAATTAGTTATTTTTGGAGTCGGTGCCAGCGAAAGCCTGCCAACAAAGATAAAGCAAGAAAGATAAATAACAATAATACATAAAAATCATGTTACCACTTACCTACAATTAATTCTAGAAACATTTTTCAATACAACTGACACATATAGATGATCCACCAATATTATACTAACTGTAAAGTGTTTACTGCATGATGCAGACACTGTAGTGCCAGAGATATGCCTGGATGACCAACAAGGCCGAGCCACAGAAAACATACCACTAATTTGTTTCCCTAAGCTGTCTCCCGCAATAAAACTATCCTCCTCACAACATGCTATAAACTATTTGGAATTTTTGTTCGTACTCTCGGTTCGCCTCGAACACCAAATAAAGTTCAGTAATTCGATCTGCGCGATCTGACAGCTGGAACCGACTCCAAAAAAAACTAATTAATGTACAAATTTCAATAACAGTAATGTAAAATATTGTCCATTTAGATTTACTTTCTTCTAAGCAAGGTATAAAGTGATTTTAAAATTTTTAGTGTCACTTTTTTGAAGGCGGTTTTTATGTTTTTTTAAACAATTATTTTTCTTGTCAAATTCCGTCAATATCGGTATAGGCATTTAGTTAGCAAAACGTAACAAAAGACGGAGACTTACTTCCGCATTTCTAGTATTATTACTGCAGATCATTCACACACTGACTGCGAATCAACCCTGAAAGATCAATATAAAGTAAAAAGTGTACACCTACAGCATTGCAAAACTACCAACGATTTGCTTCGCATTGCACCACTAACTTTGTGATATCTGCAGTTTAACATTCAATCCGAATAACCGACGGCCCAGGCGTGACTCTTACGATCAAAAACAATTTTTAAAAATCTTAGCCTCCACTGATATTTCAACCGGAGACCACAAGCCAAACATTAGCAAGCAAGCGCTTTAACCACAGAGCTTCCTGACCGCCACATGGAAAAACAGTACAGAGACCTCCATATACAACGCGTCTGTATATCGCCGTTCAGTAATATTTCGAAATTATAAGACAACATGTATTATTTATACAGATAATTTTTTCAACGAAATGTAGACAGTATTTTTCTCCTTGTTTCAAAGGATAAGTGTGCAAAGTTTCATCGAGATCGGATGAAAACTGTGGATTTTTATGAAGAACAAACAAGCAAACATTCATCTTTCTATATATACAGTCCCTGGCCAATTTATTAGACGCACTACAGTTTTTATGCAAATTTTGACTTGTGGCTAACAAAATAATTTTTTTAATACATAAATTTCAATAAATTTTTTATGTGTAGTCTGCTTCATGACACAGGTGATATAACAAATAAATAAAACACATTATTTGTTGAAAATATTTTATTTCAAATAATCACAACAAAATATTAAAATATTGTGAAAATGAAAACATTAGTTTTAATTTCGTATTGAGCCACCTTTCGCAGCTATGAGAGCCTTAATATGACGCGGCATGCCGTTGATGCAGGATTGTACAGTGTCCTGCATTTGTGGATGATGATACCACACATGGATGATTTTCTCCAAGAGCTGCGTTTTTGTCGTGATGACATCTTATTCCATCTCCCTCTTCATGAGTTCCCATACATTTTCTAAGGGGTTCATGTCGGGATTGTTACCTGGCTAGTCCAACAGAGGGATATTTTGTTCCTTCAGAAAGGTTTTTACCGACCTGGCTGTGTGACAGGGAGCACCATCCTGCATAAATATAAATGGTTCCACATTCGGGAACCATTCTCTGACCTGCGGTATTACCGTTTTTGCAAGACTTCTTTGTATTGGTCTTGCCTCATTATGCCTTTAACCACATAAAGACGTCCTGTACCCTTGCCACTGATGACACACCAAATCATCACCTTTGTTGGGTGTTTTAGGGCCTGAATAATGCAGTCGGGATGGAATTTTTCTCCTCTTCGATGGCGCACATGCTGACATTTGTTACTTAAAATTTCAAACGTGCTTTCATCGCTGGAGCATGCCTGTAAAAATCAAGAAACTTAATATATTATGAATAAATGTACATAGCATCTATCATATCGTAAATAATAATTTTAAAGTTGAATTACTGATCTCCAGAAGTCCACATCCTTATCACACCACTGTTTAGCCCACTTCAGACGATTTGCTTTCATTGCGGCTGTTAACTTGGGTTTTCTAGCAGGTCGACAAGCCTTGAAATCAATATCCTTCAACTTTCAGCGAACAGTGCGTTCAGATACATTCACATTAGCCTCTTCCAGTTGAGATTTTATCTGTTTCGTTGTTGCAAATCTGTTTTCTAGACAAATTCTTTTGAGAAATCTTTCTGACCTTGGGGTGAAAATTGGCTTTCTTCCACATTTATTCTTCCTTCTGGGGCTTAATTCTTCACCTGAATCAATTTTCTTCTTTAGGCACCTCACGCTAGCATCGGATAATTTCAACCTTCGTGAAATTTCCCAATTGGAGTACATTTTTGTACTAGCGGGGGCTTTGACTTCTGCTTTTTTGCGTGGTGTAATATCTCCTCTTTTACCCATTTTTAAAGGTCACAATCAGTAATATCTGGTTATTAAACAATCACTTGTGATGTTGATATTACACAAATGATAATAAAAGTGAACAAAGAAACAGAGCAGTTACACGCGAGAACGCCACTGAACAGGCCCGTACCTGTACACTGTACTATGCACACTGGTAGCCACAATAAGTCAACAATCCAATGTCAAATAGCAACAATATACATAAAATTCAACAATGAACTAAGTGCCCTAAATAACTGTTATAAATTTTATGATTAATTGCATGAGAAATAGTACGCAACACGTAATTATTACAAATAATACTAAAGATTTGCAGTGCGTCTAATAATATGGCCAGGGACTGTAGATAGATAATGAAAATAACAATTACATTTCTGTTTCAAATGTCAATGCCAAAGTTAGTGGAAATATTTTTATCCAGAAACCGAGGATGGTGGGTGAGCGATTAACGTTTTGACCTCGCATTCGGGAGGATGCCGGTTCGAATCCTCCTGCGGACATCCAGATCTGGGTTTCCATGGTTTCCCAAAATCACTCCAGGCAAATGCGGGATGCTTTCTTCAAAAGACCATGGTCAATTTCCTTCCCGATCCTTGTCCCCAGTTCCATCCCGTCTCTAATGATCTTGTCGTCGACGAAGCGTAAAGCCATACGTAAAAAATAAAAAATAAAAAAAAATAAAAAAAAAAACTATACAGAAGCACTTTTTTTTAAACAAAAAATAGTTAAATAATTATTTAAGCCAAGCGGCCTGTACTGGCCTCACATATACAAATCAATTATCATGCTTTCTATGTTCCTGGTGAGCGAATCCTGTACGCGAGTGGTAAAGGGTGACGCGGGATTAAATGTACGTCCGTCAAAATAGAGTTCGGTTTTTCATGGTTTCATGAAACCTCTGCAGGCAAATTCCGGAATAGTTCCTGCAAAAGGTTATGGGCGAATTTCTTCCCGTTCTTTTTCCCCAAACCTCTCCAGATTCTAACGACTTTAACACTTGCTGAAACAATGACTGTAAGATCAATAATAATCAACGTATAGGAAAATTTTCTCGCAGTCAAAATGTATTACTAGAAAATATAATTCAGATATCCAATGCCACTGTTTGACGACCGAGATGGGAGGAGGCCAATATTGGCCTCCTACCTATCATTCGGGAGGACCGGGGTTAAACTCGGTTCGGCCATCCTGTCTGAGGTTTTCCGTGGTTTCCCTCAGACATTTAG
Organism: Vandiemenella viatica; assembly: GCA_031002005.1. Lineage (NCBI taxonomy): Eukaryota > Metazoa > Arthropoda > Insecta > Orthoptera > Morabidae > Vandiemenella > Vandiemenella viatica. The sequence continues at coordinate 294,403,135 of CM061920.1, read as the reverse complement.
GCGAATGCTGGGATGGTTCCCTACAAGGCCACGGCCGACCTTCCATCCCCCTTCCCTCCCCGTAGTAGTAGATTGGCTGAAAAGAGTCCCCTATGACTCTCCAGCAGCCCGCCTCCCAGCCTTCTGCTGGGAGGAATGAAATGTAAAAAAAAAAAAAAAAAAAAAAAAAAAAAAAAAAAAAAAAACACTGTTTGATTATTCTATTCTCATATGGTTTAACGAAATTCATGTTGCGAGTCAACTTGTGAATTGTGGAGACTGTAAAAACGTTATATTTTAAATTAAAACATTGAGGAGTTTGTATTTAATTCGGTCACAAAAAAATTAAACGTCTTTTCTTATATTTCATTTGTAAACGAATATTAATACCTAGTACTTTTACCTATACTCTAGACACGACTACCTCATAGACAGCATAGCGATCAGGTGGTACGCTAAATTTTTTTTTTTTTTTTTTTTTTGCTATCTTCAGTCTTTAGACTGGTTTGATGAAATCCTCCATCCCTTCCTATCCTGTGCTAACCTTTTCGTTTCTACATACCCGTTACAACCCACGTCCTCAATTATCTGCTTCATATATTCTAATCTCTGTCTACCTCTACAGTTGTTACCTTCGACTGTTCCCTCCACTAACAAATTAACCAATCCAGCATGTCTCAAAATATGACCTAAAAGCCTGTCTCTTCTTCCTGTAAGCTTCTTCCATAAACTTCTTTTCTTACCCATCATTTCCAAAACTCGTTCATTTCTTACTTTGTCTGTCCACCTAATTTTCAGCATTCTTTTGTAGCACCACATTTCAAATGCTTCCATTTTCCTTCTTTCCGGTATTCCTATTGTTTCGCTACCGTGAAGTGCTGAGCTCCACACATAGAGTTTTAAAAAGTTCTTTCTAATTCCTAGATCAATATTTGAAACTAAAAGGTTTCTCTTTTTCATGAAGGCTCTTTTTGCTAGTGCTATTCTGCTTTTAACATCATTCCTACTTCGGCCATCGGTTGTAATTTTGCTTCCTAAGTAACAGAACGCACTCACTTCTCCCATAGCATCCGATCCTACTTTTATATTTAATCTGCTGCTATTGGTATCATTTCTGCTACATTTCATCACTTTTGTCTTACTTTGATTTATATTCAGTCCAAAATCTTCCTTCAGTATTTTGTTCATGCCATTCAATAACTTCTCAATATCCTCAGCCCTCTCTGCTAACAAGACAATGTCATCAGCAAATCGTAGCATACTGATTTTTTCTCCCTGAAAACTTATGCCGCATGGAAAATTTTCTTTGACTTTCTTCATTGCTTCTTCTACATACAAGTTGAATATTAACGGGGATAGACTACAACCTTGTCTCACACCCTTTTTAACCGATGCATGTCTCTCGTGATTCTCTACTTTTATTACAGCCACTTGATTCTTATATAGTTTATAGAGGATTCTTCTATCTCGATACTTTAGACCTGACTTCTTTAAAATTTTGAACATCTTGTCCCACCTAACATTATCAAAAGCTTTTTCTAAATCAACAAATGCCATAAAAGTATCTTTGTTTTTCCTGATCCGCGCTTCAAGTATTAATCTTAAAGACAGAATTGCTTCCCTTGTACCGCGATTTTTCGTAACCCAAACTGATCTTCACCTACTATCTCTTCTACTACCCTTTCCATCCTTCTGTATATTATTCTGGTCAGTAATTTTGAAGCATGTGATGTTAGACTAATGGTGCGATAATTCTCACATTTGTCGGCTTGTGCTTTCTTTGGAAGTGTGAAGATGATATTTTTATTAAAATCAGTTGGAATTTCTCCTGTTTCATAACTTTTTGATATCAGCTTGAATACTCTTTCGATTCTTTCCTCTCCTAGAAATTTAAAAAGTTCTGCAGGGATCTCATCAATTCCAACTGCCTTATTTGCTTTCAAGTCATTCAGAGCTTTATTAAATTCTGTTCTCAAAACAGGATCTCCTAAGCCATCAATGTCGACCTCGCCTTCCTTTTCCAATACACTATTGTTCAAATCGTCCCCATCATACAGTTTCTCAATGTATTCCTTCCATCGGTTAGCTCTATCTTCTGAGCTTAAAAGAGGTTTTCCATCGGCAGCTTTAATGTTCATACCTCTTTTCTTCATTTCTCCAAAATTCTGTTTGATCTTTCTATATGCAACATCTACTTTTCCTACGACCATTTCCTTTTCTACATCTCCACACTTTTCTTGTAGCCATTTCTCTTTTGCTATTTTGCATTTCCTATTTATTTGATTTCTAAATTGCCTGTACTGCTCTCTTCCTGCTTCATTCTAAGCATTTTTGTACCTTCTCCTCTCATCCATCAGCTCCAAAATTTCTTCTGTGATCCAAGGTTTTGGGGCAGCTAGTTCCCTAAAGCCTAATGTTTCTTTGCCAGCTTTCATTATTTCGGTCTTTAATGCATTCCATTCGTCCTCGGTTGATCTCCTTTCACAGTTACTTCTTAGACCTAAGTCTGCCATTTCTGCAAATTTTTATCTTGTGCTAGATTGTTTCAGCTTATTCACCGCCAGTCTGTTCTGCTTATGCTGCTTCCTTATTCGCTTGAATTTCAGCCTGCACTTCATTACCATCAAATTATTGTCCGAGTCTATGTCTGCTCCTGGGTACGCTTTACAGTCTAGAACTTGATTCCTGAATCTCTGTTTAACCATGATATAATCTAGCTGATATCTGCCTGTATCCCCAGGACGTTTCCAGGTGTATATTCTTCTCACATGGTTCTTAAACAGTGTGTTTGCCACTATTAGCTTATATCTTTCACAAAATTCTAGCAACCTGCTTCCTCGCTCATTTCTTTCTCCTAGACCAAAACTTCCTACAGTATTCCCTCTTTTCCTTCTCCCACTATTGCATTCCAATCACCCGTGATTATTAGATTTTCCTTCCCTTTCACATATTGGATTAATTCTTCAAATTCAGCGTATATTTTTTCTATTTCTTCGTCATCTTCCTGTGACGTTGGCATATATACTTGTACTAATGTGGTTGGGACGGGCTTAGTTTCTAACCTCATCAAAATAATCCTGTCATTAAACTGTTCATAATAACTCACCCGTTTCCCTACTTTCTTGTTCATTACAAATCCTACACCAGTGACTCCATTGACCGCTTGTGTGCTAATTATCCTGTGTTCCCCAGACCAGAAATCTTGTGCGTCCTTCCATTTAATCACACTAATCCCAACAACATCTAACTTAAGTTGTTCCATCTCCCTTTTTAAGTTTTCTAACCTACCTGCCCTATTCAGACTTCTGACATTCCACGCTCCGACTCGTAGAATGTTTCTATCCATTCTGATGACTCCTCCCTGACCAGTCCCCACCCGGAGATCCGATTGGGGGAGTATTTTACCTCCGGAATATTTTACCCAGGAAGAAGCCATCGTAATACATGTAATTTGAGAGGATTACCTGTCCTCGGGATACCCTTTGGGTCTTTAATGCAGTGGTTTCCCATTGCCTTCTGCATCTCCATGCCGTTGATCATTTCTGATTCATCCGCCTTTAGGGGCCGTTTCCAACCCCATGGGCAAGAGGGTGCCCTGAACCACTCTCCGCTCTTCCGCCCTCCTTTCGGAGGCCGTTGGCAAGCAGTGGGTGACTCCTTATACCGGGAATCTTTCAGTCGCCAGAGCCTCGTCCGTGCAAGGAGAGGTTGACATTTGTTTGGAAAAGACTAGTTTTGTCTCTCCCAAACCCTTACACCCCGTACGCTAAATAGAAGATATAATATACATTCAAAACTTAAAACAAGACTAACCGCTCTATGGATTCGTAGAGAGTTCTACAGTGAAAATAATTACGAGAATCCCAGTTTTAGTCATAATAACTGCTTAAATAACGAAATCGATCGATTTTCAAACAAAGTATACACTTAAGAAGAAAGGACTCTTTAGGAAAATAGCAAATGGCGATCTAAGCCTCAAAATATAAATTAATTACGTAGATCGTTCAGTGTTTCATGAAAATAACTCCCTGATTTTATCACCATAGCATATTTAGAAATCAAGATAATCTTTATGGTGGTAGTAACAATTTTAATAGTAATAATTAATAACAGATAAATCCGTCCCCAACGCGAATTAGTAGTTTTAAATTTTGAAGCTCAAAGAATGCAAGTATGAAAATTTTTGCACCTCCCATCATTTTTAACTAGCACGGATACTTCTTTAAAGTTTATCATCGCGCATTACTTGTTGCTGACAAAGCCCGACTGGAGAGAAGGAACGAAGTAGCCTGGTATTCGACAGAAAACAGATTCAAGCTCCGTCGGCAATGCAGTTTGTTTTCCACGGTTTCCATAAATGGTTCCAGGTGAATGCCGGAAAAGCTCCTTCGGAAGCCCGTGGCCGAATTCCTTACCCTCAGTCCTTTCCCACCTCTAATGATCTCGATGTCGACGAGCCATAAAGAAAAAAATAAGAAAGAACCTGAGACCCTCGAACTATCTAGTTGCTTCGTTACCTAAGCTGGCGGGTGAATAGCAACAATCTGTAAAGTACAAAACACACCACAATGACATATCTTTTTCTATTATTATTTGAGAAATCGTGTTAGCAGGTGGATATTACTGCTTTTGCAACAAATGTTTTATTCCAGAGAGCGACTGGCAAAAGGGTTTATTTTTATTTCGTTGACACCAAGATCATTTAAGTTCTGAGAGTATTAAGGTGTAGGTTCTTGGGAGAATTCAGCCATAACCTTTTGAAGGACCTTCTCCAACTTTCACCTGAAGTGACTTATGGAAAACATGGTAAACCAACTGGATGGCCAAGGGTGCTTGAATTCGCGTCCTGCCAAATGCCTCACTAGAGCGTTACGTCTCACCTATTCGCCTTATTCGGCAAGAAGTAATGCATCACAGAGAACTTTAAAGAATTACCCGTGCTAGTTAATAATGCGTGATATAAAAGTTCGCCTACTTAAAATTGGAAACTGCTAAATCTACTTTCAGAAAGATTTATGTTCTTAATAAGGCCTTCTACTATTAAAAATGTTACTTCCGCGCACAACCGCAATTATGATATGCTTATTTTCTATTTATGTTATGGTGAAAAAATCAAAGAGTATTTTTTTAAATCATTGAAGGATCTAGATATAATTAATTAATTCATACTTGGTGCCTTAGGTAAATCTCTTTGTACTTACACTTATTGTGAATTATTGTCATACACTCTTCTACAAAACTGCAGCGTTAGAAATTGTGTCATAGTCCATTCAAACTCTCTTATCTGTTCTAGATATTTTGGCGTGTATATAGTGTATATATTATCAAATCGTTTGAGCGTTCTTCAAATGACTGCATTTGTTAGAGAAGTGTCCGCTGTTTAGCATTTTTGTTATTTTAATGATTATTGTGATTAAAAAGGGGATATTTGTAATTACCTGAAATGTAGGACTGAACATCACCTCTGGTGCGAGGATATTGTTTTAGTCTAGAATAAAGTGCTGGCAATTGAAGATCTATTGTATCTTGTATTTAAGTGCACTTCTTTCCGGTTACGCTGTCCTATGAGGTAGTTGTGTGTAGAGCGCAGCATAATCTATAGGCGAATAGTCTTGCGAATTCTGACTCCGACTGTACTAAAAAGTATATTTCATGTTACAAATGAGAAGCAACGCACCTGATCGAGTACAAAAAAATTGACATAACCATAATTAATGGAGCGTAGCGATGATAGCCCATTTTTCCTCTCCGAGTTTCTGCATAGCAGGGTATCATATCAGCGCAAAAAGTGCGCTCTAACAGATCGGATTCCAACAGGATATTCTCTTGTCATCACTGGACACACTAATTACCTGAAATTCGAAGCAATGAAACAGCCGGTTCGGATATACGATTCGTTCGAACGTTGAGAGCTGCTTTTGAACTGCAGCGCAGCCGGTGTAGGGGAACTAGCGCGGTGGTGGTCATAAATCGCGCTATTTGCACGCGCGGTAGGCACAACGCTGATCAGACCAGCCACAAAGTTTCCGCTTCCTTCCCCGGTCACCCAACCACAGCCCTCCACGAGGCAAGGTCGACGCGTTCCACAAATTTCCATTTATATCGCCCTACATCTGTCTGCAAAATTATTTGCATGCGAAATATCACAACAGATTTATTATTATTGATGATTTTTTTTCAATTTGCCCGAGGCAAGACGAAATTTATTGGGACCTCTCATCTTCACAATCTGTAGAAAAAAATAGTAGAACATGAAGAATCTTCACATATTTGTTAAGCAATGCTTTATTTAATTCGTCTACAATTGTGACTCTACTAGAGATTAGGTAATCGTGAATTTTAACACATTACTACAAATACTTCCTAAGCCAAATAGGGTGGCAAATGCGTCTTTTATCTTTGCTTATGGTTTGTGATCATTGTAAGCAGGAGAGAATTTGGAACAAGGAACAGGGAAAAATTTATCCACACCCTTTTCACGGATCCATAAAAAAAAAAAAAAAAAAAAATTAAAAAAAAAAAAAAAAAAAAAAAAAAAAAAAAAAAAACGCCCTACATATACCAATACGTTTAGCCTCTTTCTTTATTATGGCTTTATGCCTCGTCGACTTATAGGTCATTAGAAACAGGGAAGGACTGGGGAGAAGAAACAGGAATAAATTTGGTCATGGAATTTTGAAGCAATCATCCCGACATTAGCCTGGAGTGGAATATGTAAACCATGAAAAACCCAAAACCACGGCCCAATGGAGATTCAAACTTACGTCCTCCGAATGCGAGGCCACAGTGTTACCCCTCACCCACCACGTTCGGTGTACGTTTGTATCTGACCGTGTGGACTGTTGTTAAGTGTAATGTGTTGTTTATACAAAAGAAGGGTATGAGTGAAACTGGTGAAGGCTTAATCTTCTGAACATCATCAAATGGACGAATCACCGTAAACAGTAATGTATGCTCTCACTCCATACGCACTGCGGATATGTTTGAGATTCAGCGCTCGACTTTTTTTAACGCAATCTGGTTGTTCAGAATCTTGAACCACTACACTTCCTACCCTGGTGGCAAAGCCCAAATGGTGAACATTTAATACCGGGCTCGAACCAGCTAACATAGAGACAGACATCTGATACCGGCATAGAACTACAACGGCCTGGAACCACAGGATGTACTAATCAGCTCCAAGTTGAAGTTTACTTATGCATTTAAAAAGTTTTATAATTTCAAGAGGCTATTTACTTACGACATTGGTATCCGTAAAGCAATAAGTACACCCGGAATATAGTCTCCTATTGTGATGAGGTATACCTTGAAGTCTTGATCATGACGAGTATTAGTAAGCCATAGTGATTTTACTTTTTTTTATCCCTATGGTACTTGCAGGACTATACAGTATTCATAACATTGTAATCATTCCTATACACAATTCAGTCATTCGAAAATTAAAAAAACGTGAAGAGATTGATACCCTTGATACTATTAAAATGTATATTGTGTTCCTAATTCCATTGTTTCTGGTCACAATACCATTTCCCTTGCTTTTACAACATAGCAACCCTTTTCCTACAAAAAAATTGTAATAATAATAATTAAAAAACTTGCTGTACGCTCTCCCTAACTCCAACTATCCACATTATGACCAGTGGCCAGGATATACATTGGTATAACAGTTATTTTCACAAATCACAGAATTAGTAACCACTAATGAGAACCAATTTATCATTCGTAATACCAGTTTCATACCAGCATCGAGAATTTTGAACAAGTACAGGATGATCCTGACAAAAAGTCTAATTCAGTATTCAAAATAGAATTAAGATAAATTCCAAAAAAAGGGTCACTTATTAGCTAAATAGGTGGAAAAATTAAGATTTTTGTGGTTATAAAGATGGTTGTGGGATGAACAACGTGTATGTATCTTGTATATATATTTTGGTAATAAACCCAGCTTGGCAGAGCGTTTTAGGTAGGCACTAGTGAGAGATTTCAAACTCTTGCATCTATTGGACATGTTGATTAGGAGATTACAAAAGATGAGAACCCACACGAGTGGCTTTGTACATTAAGGCACCACCACAATGGAGGTACTGTACAACTGGACCAGGTTCAAATCCCAGGGCCTATCTACCGGTCATCCGGATTGCAGTTTTATACACTTTCCTGCAATCATGTAGACATGCTTGGAAGATCCCCATTCTGCACCTCATATACTACACATTTTAACAAAAAAATACACTTATCACATGGAACACAAACTACACATTTCACAAACCGTTTGCAACACATTCGATTCCCAATCGAAACTAAGACAAGCGTAGCAAACCGGTACATTATGGAACCTCTCTATCTTTGGAAGAGGGCCAGGCAAAATGGAAACGTTCAAAGGTAATTATAATGACGAAAGATGTAAGGAATCGGGATACAAAACATTAGTCATACTGTCAGTTGAGTATAATGTAGCGGTACGGGAAACACATGAGGAGTATGAAATACAGAGTTGGAGCTGGTGCAAAGGAGGGCAACTAGATTTATAAGTGGAATCCACTACAGAACACGATCCGTATTGATGTAGTAAACGAGCTGGGTTTGGGAGTCGTTGGAAGACAGGGGTCTTAATGTGTAGGATGAGTATATTGCTGATGAGGCCTTGAATGATACCGGGAGTAAAATTAGGAGCTGTACGTTCAAGAAAAGGTAGTATCGTAACATAATACTTGATTATAGTCATTATGAAGTTGATTTTTTTTTTAATTTGGGATAGTGTGAATCAGAAACAGGGTGTGTTCAAGAAGTTATGCTAAACGTTGAAAGTATTTAAGTAAAAATTTATGTAACGCCTAAGTTGGTGTCTAGATAAATACTCGTAGCCACTGGGGTATAAACTCGAAGGTATTAAATTAATCATTTTGATTGTGGTGGCTATTACTCTATGCACCTAAAAAAATTGATGTTTGTATGTTCTTTATATATATATACAGTTTTTAAAAGATGTTGGCGCAACATTGCATAGGCCTACGTATGCTTCAAAACAAGATGGAGAATACTGTTGACATTTGGTTTGTAAAATCCCACTACATCTCACCCGTCAAGAAAAATTTGCTCGTGCAACGCTTTTTTTTTTTTTTTTTTTTTACAAACATCTAGAAAACCTTATGGAAATCGGCAAAAGTGAATTATCATTTTCTGAAAGCTCCTAAGATTTACTGTTTATTGCCAGTCGTACAATTAATGACCAAGAATTTGAAATTTAAAATATTTTTAAAGTTGGGGACCTTGATTAAACTTTGCACATTTATACTTTAAGACTGATAGAAAAATACTTTTAAAGTTTGGTTCATAAAAATCTAACAGTTCTCCCAATTACTCCCCCCTTTTATTTTTTTATAATTATTCCTTTAATCAAATCCACAGTATTTATCCGATTTCGATGGAATTTCTACACGTATACTTGAAAACAAAGAGAAAAATTTTGTTTATATGAACCCAACCTCTCTTCCCCTTAATTTTTAAAAATTTAGTATTATACAAAACCACAGTTTTTATTCGAATTCGATGAAACTTTGCACACGAATAGTTTAAACTACAGAGAAAAATACTTTCTACATTTGCTTTCCCTTCACTTCCTTAAAAAAATTTACAAGTGAAATTATTCAGGCTTTTTTTTTTTTAATACAGTAGGGAACTCCACCAATTTGAGTGATAATGGAAAATGTTTACGACAATCCGATCAGACGGAATAAACGTTGAGAACTTCCATATCCAGCCCCCGAGCAACGCCGGGTACTCTGGTAATCTAGAATATTTAACGTTATGAACGTCGATGTAAAATTGTATTGTGCTAGTGAAAACTACAACCTTTTAATTCTCATACGGTAATAATCGAGTCTCCTGTAAATTGAAGAACCAGCCAAACCTAATCGTAAAGCAATTTAGTTTTTTTTTCACGGTCACAGAGCAGTTTACAGGATCCCGGTTTTACCTATCTGGGAACAAAATGAGTATTAGAGGCGCTGTAGCAATGCTGCCGCTTTGTGGTAGAGGCGATCGCAAGACTTTGGTCACGGGCTATTGACTGGAGGCTTTTAGCCAGTAACGATTTTGTGGTCAGTGAGGGTACATGCTGGCAGCGTGGATCATCACTGAACAAAGCAGGATCACAGTGAGATTATGCCGGCCCATTAACTAATGGAAACTCAGCTCACAAATTATTACTAGCGTAACATAGGTGCTGTACAAAGAAGTTCTGACAAGTTTTCTTTCCCGATCACAGATCCGAATGGTCTTTGCAATATATTTATTCAATGTCGCTTTTTATAAAAACGTAAGATATATTAGATGAATTTTTAAATTCCTAATTATTCAATCAGAAAGTTTCGTTAGTACAGTCGTTTAATTCAGATGTGATGACTGTTTGTTAAACTGGAACCAGAATTGTGTATTGAACAGAAAAGATCTGTATATTAAAAAGAATTTTCCTAAAAGTTTGTGGGGAATCTTTAATTAAATTGGACAATCGGCTTGAAAAGGAAGGAAACAAATCAAGAGCAAAAAAAACTAGAACTAACATGCCAACTCACTAAAGATACATAATATAAAAAGAATCTTTCGTCGAAAACTAACTTCAAACATTACAACACAGTAATCGAGCCAGAGAGTATCTACGCCTTAGAATGCATGTTATCCATAAAAACAGGAGAAGCAGAAGAGAAAAATGGAAGGAAAGTATTCAGGAAAATTTGAGGACCATTGAAAACTGAAAAACGATAGTTAGGCACTGGAGAAATAAAGATCAATACAAGGAAGAAGAAAATGAATGTCAGACACAATCAAGAAGAAGAGAATCAGTTTTTTGGTCACATAATGAGAGATAATAACAGACTTCCAAAAAGAATTTTTAACCACGTTTACAAGATTAGGAATGGCAACCAGTGGATCCAAGAAGTAAAAAAAAGATATGGTAGAGATCGAAATAACAGAAGATATAATACAAGATAGAGCAACCATCAGAAGATCGAGGATTTCCAGAAGAATGTGAAGCGGAAATATAATAACATATGGACCGAAGAAAGGAGTATATAGCAAAGTGAAAGGATGAAGAACTATTAGAAGATAAGAAAGAGGCAGTGAAATTAATGCACAGAATTACTTTTCCTGTTCCTTAGATGGCCGAAATTGAAGAGAAGAATAAGAAGTAGCAGAGTAATAGCTCCAAGAAAATAAGGAAATTCATTTACATCAATAGCAAAAGTAGTGAGATCGATCATTCTGGATATTTTTACTAACTGAGTAAAAGCAAAAGGACACTAAATTAGCCAGAGGATACTCTTTCGATATTTAAAAGCGAAATGAAATAAAATAATTTTTCATCAATACAGTTTTCCTTCTTTGATTGAAAAATTGAAGGATTACAACCGTTAATGTATGGTAAGCCCACCAATCGTCTCTCAACAATTTGAGAGATGATTGATTATATTGAAAGGTATAATTGCAGAATTTTACGTAAAATCATTCTCGGTACGAATAAATGCGTTGAAAGTTACTAGGTAAATTATAATGATCTCCTAAGGGAGTAAGATGAAAATAAAAATCGATTTTAAATTACAAAAGTTTTAGTTGTTAACCAAAAAAGTTTTCGGGTCAGCCATATACCAGGCTTCGTTCGTAACCCCACCAGGAGAGCGTAATCACACAACCTTGAGGAAAGTGCATATAATTTGCAACTCTTTTGTAGAATATTTATATTACCCTAAATCTGTAAGCGGGCGGCGCTTATTTGTTGTTTCCCCCTGGCATCATGCAAAGTTGCCGAATTAATTTTGATAGAATTTTCACAGTTTGGAAGCTTATGGTCTACCTTAAAATGTGCGGTATATTTTTTGACTCTACGTGACTGGGAAACGGAAAAATAATTGATAATTCATTCTTACCGAGATCAGACAGGTGACATCGAAATCAAGGCTTCTCATATTAACACTACTTTACGAGATACCCATTATGAATCAAGTTACAACATACATAAACATTCCACATTTTGGATTCTGTTTCTATATAAGTTTGGACATTTAGATCTATGGTTTTCTGAAATATGTTAGCTACGTTAGAAATCAAATAAATCTTCTTTAAACATACCAGTGCATCAAAGATTAACACACAAATAAGCACAACGAAATAGAGAAATTTATTTTACGGTAAAGGCTACAAAGATACCACATTACTAACATTTATGCTTCGCTACTAAATGGGAATAAATGGAAACGCAGTACTAGGCAGACCATTTTTTTTTTTATTGCTTGTGCTTATTGCTTTACGTCGAGGTCACTAGAGGTGGAACAGGACTGGGGATAAAGAACAGTAAGGCCTTGTGAAGGAAGCATCCTGCCATTCACCTAAAGTGATTTAGGGAAACCATGCAAAACACAAATCTGGATGCATGGACGGGGATTCGAACCCGCGTCCTTCCGAATGCGAGGCCTGAACGTTAAACGCTTACCCATCACGCTCGATACTGCGCAGACCATGACCCGATTGGGTGAAGCAGCGGAAAATTACATAATTCTGATACAAATCTTTATTACATTACATGTGTTGAAAGGGGATGGATGAGGTGTACGTTCACTATTGAAAGGAGGAAAGAAATTATGCTATGATTAAATTTTTGTGTAAGACAGAGATGTCACTAAAGAACACTTGTGTGGACATGGTGGAAAACCTAGGTGAATGTGTTCCTGTTTAAAGCAACGTAAAATAACTGGGTGTCTTACCAGAAGGGAACCAACACTGTAGATGATCCTCAGTCAGGAAGACCAGCTGAGTCAATGATTCGGGAAAACGTGAAAAGGGTAAATGAGACTGTCATGATAGACAGAAGAGGGATATTGTTGTAACGCAAGGGCTATCACCAAGAAGTAATTAATTGTAAGGTATTAAACGAGACGATTAGAAAACATCTGTAGCACATTGCCCTGGGAAGTAAAACGCTGACAGGCTGTCGGAACTGCTTCTTGGTCGAGCCAAAGTGGGTCAGATGATCGCACCAGCAATGCTCAGGACTGTCCGAAACAGTTACTGGAACGATGGTAGAAGATTGGAGTGTATAACTCCCTCCAGGATCTCTCTGTCACTATTATGCACGTAGCCAACTCGGAACAAGCAACCAAGACATCAAAGGTAGTCACAGCGCCGATAGCAGGAACAACGGTAGATATGCATTCTGACAGAGTTATTTCGACATCAGATGAAAACTCATTCTCAAGACAGGTTTCAGCGGGAAATATTGTCCTGTTTGAAACAAATCTAGAAGAATTTGTTAAGCGATTTCTGACTTTGGATGAGACCTGTACCCACCAGTTTACCTCAGATCTCAGAACAATCTGCGAAAAGCAAACACACTGGCCATCCCCTTAAGACAAAGAAGTTCCAGGTTGTTTCATCTCCAGAGAAAATGACATGAATGATTTCGACATTCTGATAGTGTACTGCTTCAATATTTCCAGCAAAATATTGAAATTATCAAGGAACATATGCCAACCTTGTGAAGCAACTGCTATTCCCAGTTGCAAGTATCACGTTGTTGGTTTTAGTTGCTATTTATGTGATACTAGAACAGTACCCGGCATTATCCGCTTTAATCGGGATTGATTTACCCGTACACTATTTTAATATTGCCGATGTGAATCATCTGTACCAAGTTTCATTAATTTGGCACCAGCCGTAAACTAAACATTGGTATACGGGAAAAATTCCCATTACGGGGTGCATTGGATGCTGTGATACGGAATGTCTGTTTACATTTTGGTCCAGGCTGCATCTCAATCTAATCACCTCTCTTTAAGTTGATGTTAGATAATCAAAACATGTGTCGCGGGCGCTGATTTTAGTATAGATTTGTAGTATAGATTTTAGCGGTAATAAAGGCAGAGTATTTCCAAGCCAGTGCAGTAGTATGAAGACTACACCGCTCCTATATGACACCAGCAGCAAGGTCGGTGGTCTTGCAGTCCTTACTGTGAGAACGCTGTATAGCACGGCTGGTACACAAGACTTGCAAATTATGAACACGTGAACCACACACCTGTACGGCATGACAAACAGCCAATGAAAAGAAGGCTTTCCAGAACAGAGGACGCTTCTTAGCGCGTACGATTCGCCCCAGTCCGTGCTGTGAAATTTAGTAGGGCAGACCTGTTTCCATCCAAATAGAGGCATTTTTCTGTCATTCTCCCTCTGCTGGCTCGGAATGCATCTGCATCAATTCTTGGATCCTATGATCCACCATTGCCGATATCGGAAAACTCAGATTTATGTATCAGTTCATGTAAGTGTGCTACAATGCCACTTTCAACAATAAAGCAAGTAATCAAACTTCTTGGTGTCATTCCATAGGAGCACCTACGTCCTGATTTTAAGTAAATCAAGTCTCTCTGTGTGTGTTTTTATCCTAGCCAGAAGCTTACAGATGGCGACTGGTAACCAAGGAAACCTCAGCCGACAGTAAGTGGTTGCTAGGCGGACCCACCGCGTGGTAAGTTTCCCCACTCGCTCGGTCTACACGCGACACTAGTACCATCCACACATTACTACATACCACATACATAAATCTGTATCTGAAATATATCTGTTTGTTTCGGCATCGTGCAGAAAATACAGATTTTTAATGGGTTTTCGCAACTTGAAAGCTAGGAAACCCAAGTTAAAATCTGACGTACATGTGAGATACGTTTATTTTATGAATACTCTGGCATAACTTAAAAACAGCTTGATCAATTTTGGCCAGATTTAAAACTGTGGGTTTGTATAAAGAACGATGGAAATTAAAATCGGTGGGAGTAAAGGGGGAGATGGTTCGAGCTTTTGTAAGCCAAATGTATTTTTCAGTTTCATTTAAAGTATACGAGCGCAAAGTTCCATCGATATCGCATAATAAATGTGGGCATCTATAAAGAACATTGACAATAATTAAGGGTGTGTAAAGGGGGACAGTGGTTTGGTTTTTGTAAAATTAATATTGACAGTATTTTCTCTTTGTTTTAAAGTCTAAGTGTACAAAGTTCCATCAAAATTAGATAAATATGTCAGTTTGCATAAAAATTAATGAGTGTAAAGGGAAACAGGGGGTGGTTTTTCACTTTTTTGGTCAGATGCCTTCTCCATGAGAAAATACACATATGAGCCAACTTTCAAGGTTATCGTTAAAAAGGTGTCGATTTTAGCTTTGTATAAAGGACATTGACAAGAAATAAGGGGGTGGAGAGGGGTTAGAATTTTTCAAATCAAATGTTGACAGTATTTTTCTCTTTGTTTTAATATATATATATATATATATATATATATATATATATATATATATATATATGTGACAACTTTCATGGTGATCGGTCAAACTGTGACGAAGAGTAGATCACGTAGTCTTATATATGGGCGACTCGACATGTAGCTGTTATCAAAATTAACCCCCACAACTGACCCGTTTATCCGTCTATTTTACAGATTATTAAACAAATTAACATTAATGGATTCACTAGTGCTTTTCCTGGAACAATTTCGGACAAATTACCCTGTGTTACAAAAATGTCTTTTTCAGTAATAAAAACTAAAACGTATATCTTACATCTAGTTTGGAATTTATGTCGTTGAAAACACACAAAACTAACGTAAAAAGCTATTGTTTCTCCAGAAATCTCTATGAGCTGTTTGATGAAAATTATACTATTTGCTTTGCTGTGTCCAACCAATAAGAGATCAAAACTAAGAATGAAACGATAAGCTGATATCTGCGGTCTTAAGTGTTGTAAACGCATTCCCAGAGTAAGAATTCTTAAATAAGAAAAATTTGTGCACCTGTTTAGTACTGGCAGCATAATAACAACAATCAACCCAGAAAACCTCCAAAACTCAAGAGTGGGACTTTCCCTCATCAGCTCCGTAATGATGGTGCAATGCGGTGGCCTATCTTATCGGAGACCTCCTGGGGATAATTTAGAACAGCAACACACATAGTAGGTTCCACACACGCAGGTTGAAGGGGCACACGCAAGCCCAATAAACCCGTATACTGCCACACATCATGTCAATCTGACTTTCACCAAACGCTATGCTATGCATTAAGAAATTCCGGCTGAGAAAAAGCAAAAACGAAATGAGATGGAATTAGCTGGAGGAACTAAAATCTTCTGAGGAAATACTGTCGAGGAATTGCCCATCATTAAAAGATTTTGTTTCAAGAAAATTTTATTTCTTGTAATGACATAATAATATAATCTCCAAGATCCCTAGTTACATTTTGGCTTACTACCGAACATGAGAAACACGCAAGATAATAAAAGAAGATTATGTTTCGACCAAGCACACAAGACCGTTGATATGGAACTACGGATTCCCATGGTTCATACGTGATTGCGATACAATTGAGATCAAGGTGTCAGAGCCATGCTCCCGATGACACTATTTCCCCTCTAATCATTTTACAGCATGGTCTGGAAACCCGTTATGGGCGTTCAGCTTCGAAGAACATTGCTGAAAATTATTCGGGTCGAACTCCGGCCGTATAGGCCGTAGCCAAACGCTCCATCGCCCGAGTGAAGCGTCCCTTGGATGGCGGTGCACAGCAAAATGTTTTACATCCATTCTGATGACAACGTATTCCATTTCAACAGTTTAGATAGTATTTTTTAAACACTCCACATAAACGTGGCGGCGGCGGCCGCCATACTGTGAATCACTGTACGGTCCTTGCCAAACGTAAAAGAATGGGTTATGTATGATGCATCTTCGGACCAAAGACTTTGAGACGAATTATAATGACGCATCAAAAAAATATTTCCCCAGCCAATACTGTTCCATTACGGTTTCAACTTCATTCGCCAGCTTTAAATTAATCTTTTAAATCAGAAGCCATTTACTTGTCTCTTAACTGGCTTTCACATCGAAAATAGAATCAAAGACTTTAATGAAGTCATCAAGCACAAAGTGCTCTTCTTCCTTTCAAAGCAACGATAATACGGATCACCTCAGGTCCAGTTTATTTTATATACATATACCAAGAATGTTTATTTTAAGATTTTAACTACTCTGACTTTGGGATCCCCTAAAACCATGTTGAGTATTTTCTGAACTATCTGTCTGTCTTTCCATACTTCATTTCCTCGTCTCATCTCTGTATCTGAGGACGCACTACCGCTGTGATTCAAATACCACCACTCACCCACCATACAGCAGTTCATTGTACGGTATTCCTTAACTGCATAGGTGAATATTAGGTTCTCTTGTGATTTCCAAACCAAATTCTACTTTTCTCGTAGAGTAAACGATATTACCACAGTCCGACTAGGTTCGAGGGTCTCATAAACAATTCATGGTAATAATAACTCCCGAAACGTATACCGATAAGATGATAGATTTAAATTAAATATCACATATACTTTTAGCAGTTATCTCATTTTTAAATCCAGATCTTATGACCTGTTCGCTCTAAATGTTTTGTGTGGCTGTCATCAGTCTTCCTATCTTGTGCTAACTTCATCTCTACATATCCTTTACAGCCCACATCCTCAATCATTTGCTTCATATATTCTAATCTCTGTCTTCCTCTACAGTTCTTACCTTCGACTGTTCCCTCCACCAGCAAATTAACCAATCCAGAATGCCTCAAAATATGACCTGCCAGCTTGTCTCTTCTTTCTGTAAGCTTCTTCCGCAAACATCTTTCCTCGCCCATCATTTACAAAACTCGTTCATTTCTTAGTCTCTCCATTTAATTTAAGTTTCAGCATTCTTTTGTGGCATCACATTTCAAGTGCTTCCATTTTCCTTCTTTCCGGTATTCCTAAAGTCTTTGTTTCGCTACCGTAAAATGCTGATCTCCACACATAGAGTTTTAAAAAGTTTTTTTCTAATTTCTGGATCAATATTTGAAATTAAAAGATTTCTCTTTTTCATGAAGGCTCTTTTTGCTAGTACTATTCTGTTTTTAACATCATTCCTCCTTCCGGCCATCGGTTGTAATTTTGTTTCCCAAGTAACAGAATTCACTTACTACTCTTATTGCATCCGATCCTATTTTTATATTTAATCTAGTAGTATTGGTATCATTTCTGTTACATTTCATCACTTCTGTCTTGCTTTGATTTATATTCACTCGAAAATCTTCCTCCACTATTTTGTTCATGCCATGTAGTAACTTCTCAATATCCTCAACCCTTTCTGCTAACAAGACAATGACATCAGCAAATCGTAGCATATTGATTTTTTCTCCCTGAACACTTACGGCACATGGATATTTTTCTTTGACTTTCTTCATTGCTTCTTCTACATACCAGCTGAATAAAATAAAAGTTGTTGGTTCTAAACACTCAGACAGTATTTGTGATTTATTGCAATATTTTATATTGTCTACATTGGTAAGAAATTCGGAAAATGGCAACTTTAATCGTAACGATAAAATTGGCTACCAATTTCACATTTAATAGTTAATACTAATTGCTTTGATATGGACAGAATGGTAAATTCGTGCGACAACTTGTTATTCCAGTTAGCAAACGACTAATAAACAGTTTCATCCTAACAAAGATAATCACAACAATATCAATAAAACCAAGAAAAATACTTTGCCTATACAAAAATGTCAATTCTGTTACGTGATTTAATTGTAATCATTAGCAAAAGCATCTTATACTACACTGAAGTGCCAAAAGATCGAATGGGACCTCGAAATGCAGTACCCCGACATGGCATTGACTCAACAAGTCGCCGGAGGTTATCTAAAGAAATATTCAGCAGTGTTTTCTCTATAGCCGTCCAACATTTTGATAGTGTTGACGGTGCAGCACGTTTTGCGAGACCTGACCTTTCGAATATATCCCAGATATGTTCGATTTGATTCATGTCTGATGATCTAGGTACCCAATCATTAACTGCAATATTTCTCAAGCCAATAGTGAACGTTTTGGTCCGATGATTTGGCGCATGGTCGTCCTGGAAATGTACATACAGTAGTTGTTTGGCAACACAGTCATGAGTAACTGAAAATAGCCGTCATGTAGCTGAAAAGTTTCAGTAAATTGTGGTTTGTGTTTGACCAGAGGTCCCAGTCCACGCCATTTAAACACAGCACCAGGCTGGACCAATCACCAGCTTGCACTGTGCCCTGACAAATTGAATCCATGGACTCGTGCGATCTGAGTCACAGTCGAACCCTAAAATCAGCCCTTGCAACGTTTATCCAATGTTCGAAAGGCCTAGAGAGGAGGTGTGGCAGATGGTGTTTTGCTAGCAGAGCCATTCGCGTCGGTCTTCATATCCAGTGAATACCAGATTCCGATACACTGCTCTCGCAGAAACGACTGTATGTCGATCCACATTCAGATTTGCTGTTGTCTGCCGCAGTATTGCCTGTCTGTCAATACTAACACGTCGACGCAGACGTCTCTGATCTCGGTTATGAAATAGACGCTGTCCGTTGTGTGAGGTAACTCAGAAAATTATATATTCACAGCACATTCTTGGCAATGGAAATTGAGGAATGATGAATTAAAGATCAATTTCCGAAATGAAATGTTCATGAATCTAGTGCCAACCACCACTCCGCGTTCAGTATATGTTAATTCATGTCGTATGGTCATGAGCACGTAAGAAAACATTTCACACGTCTCACGATAGTGCAAGCGAAAGTCCCAACGCTGCACGGCACATTTATGTTTCTTTCGTGATGCTACCACCATATTTATATTCGCATCTTCCTATCCCATGACTTTTGGTACTTCAGTGTAAATAGTAAAGAATAATTTTAGATAGTTTTTAGCAATTAATGGGAGATTATTTTATTTGTTATTTCATTCTCCTGTAAATAAGGCCGTCTGATTGAGGTTGACGCCCGCTCTTCTTCCTACAGTTTTAATAGTAGTATACATTATTTCCATAAGCTGTTTGTTTGTTACAAGCCAATATCTCACTTGATTCCTGACCGAAATGTATGATTGGGGTATCGTTTTAAAGCTTAAGGTCTCCACTTTGATCACATCATATTTTAAGAATGTAATTTTTCGTAATTTAATCCTTAAAGGTAAAAAAAGTCAATATTTCCAAAATGCAATTTTTTGTTCCATGAACCATATACCTTCCTGCATTCCTAACCGAAATCGATAAATGAAGTATCATTTTAAAGATTAAGATCTCTGCTTTAGTGACATAATATATTAAGAAATGAATTTTTCGTAATTCGACAATTAATGGGAACAATTATTTTTATTTCCATAGTGTATGTTTTTGTCAAGAGCTATTTATCTCCCTTGATATCTAACCGAAATCGAGTTATTATTTTAGAGGTTAAATCAAATCATATATTAAGAAAGGAATTTTTTGGAATTCGACCTTTAATGGACAAATTTATCATTATTTCCGTAAGGTATTTTTTCTTTATCATGAGCTATTTATCTCCCTTGATATCTAACCGACATAGATAAATGAGCTAACATATTAATGTTTAACGTTTCCTGCTTTGGTCATATAATTTCTTAAGAACGAAATTTTTCGGAATTTGACACTTGAAAGACAAAAGTAATTACTTCAAAAGTCGCGCGTATGAGACAGTTCAGAGCCTAGCCGCTAGATAGCAGCAGCACATATCACAGAGATATTAATAAACTGCTTCACTGACGTCGACTTTTCTTACGTACCTGTTACTCTACACAAATAAACAATTGATAGGAATGAGGCGGTTCTTCTTTCATCCTATTGCAAACCACCAACCCTGCTATTCATCGTATTCGCGAAATATTCGCACACGTCATCTAGTTATACGCATAATGAACATTTGTTACAGTTGTGATTCATTATATAGTTCACGGCTGCATAATTTAAAACTGAATAAAATGTTACAATTTTTAAAAGATAATTGAATACCCAATACTTTACCTCTTTTTTTTACAATTTCGTTCCTCCCAGGTGAAGCCTGGGATGTGGGTTGCTGGAGGATCTCGAGGACCCTTTTCAGCCTACTAACCTAAAGGGGAAAGAGGGGGCATGGAAGTCGGCCATGGCCTTTAGGGAATCATCCCAGCATTCGCCTTGAGTGACTGAGGAAAACCACGGAAAACCCCAGTCAGGATGGCCGAACGGGGTTTGACCCCCGTCCTCCCGAATGTCAGGTAGTAGTGCGAATTCGCACTACCCGAGCCTCACTCATAATTAACACCCTTTTTTTCCTTTCATTCCCGCAGCTGAGGGCCAGGAGCGAGCGGTTGGAGGGCATAACAATTACCCTTTTCGGCTTTTGATACCTTATGCTCCCAAGAGTTTTTTATTAATTAAAATGGTAGCAATTATAACAGACAGTAATTTTTTTGAAGTAACAGTATTTATGTATTTTATATATTAGAAAATAAAAAAAATGACACGTTTAACAGCTTTAGAAAAGTAGCAGCAATTAAAATTTTTATATCAAGCTGAGCTTTTGATGTGAAGGTGATTTAAAACTTAAAAATTTAAACAACTTTCAGTATTCATTTATACAGAATTTTTAGTGATTTATAAAAATAGAATATTTATGATAGTTAACAGTTTACTATAAATAATAACAATGACCATAAACATTAGGATTTTAATGATGATGAGACGAAAAGATGGGCGATAATTGATTTTGGGACTGTACTTGTACTTTGTATATGTTAAAATATATACAGTAACCCTTGCTGCATTGATAATGGTTTTAGACTATTAATGCTTAGAAGTATTCAGTATAAATGGGCTGTAATGTTTGGGAAGTACCTGCGATATTAGATGTGAGAAATGTTTTCTGGTGTCTTCATCACTGCATTCTTCTAAAATTGAGAGGGCTATTATGTGAGGAGGATATATATACTTTTGCTTGGGGCGTTTGTGCTTTATAAGTTTCGTAGTGAGTAAGGTAAGGAGATCGGGGCGGTTTGCAAGAAGGCGCTGACCATATTTCTGTCTGAGCAAAAATAGTCTATTACGAAGTGGTTCTAATTTGGATATTGAGTAAACCAAAGCAGATGGACTGGTGTGATCGAGGCGAAGGATGTTACGAAGGATACGGCGCTCACGAGATTCGAGATGCTCAATTTTGGAGGGGGGAGGAGAGAGAAATTAGGGGCGGCATACTGCAAGATGGGGCGGACAAACATTTTGTAGGTGAAGAGTAAAGTGGGTTGGGATTTGAAAGAAAGTTTCGGACGGATGCATTTAATAAGGTTAGTGCGGGAAAATAGTTTCGTCTTAGGGACTTGAAATGTTGATTTCAGTTGAGGGTTTTGTCCAGGTATATGCCTAGATATTTTACAAAAGGGGATATAGTGATTTTTGTATTCCAGATTTTAACTTTTAAATTTGATTCGGACTGGTAGAGAGTGGAAGTCAAATGTCTATGTTGGAATAAGACTGATTGAGTTTTTGTGGGGTTAGGTTTAATGCGCCACTTTTTAAAATATTTTTCAGTGTAGTTAGATATCTATTGGCGCGGTGGTTAAGAAATAATGTATTACGATGTGAGCCCCAGTAAGCGGTGACGTCTGCATATAGTGCCATAGATTCAGATTTCAGGGGAGGTCTAGGGATATCAGAAGTATAAAGTATGTAAAGTATGGGAGAGAGCACGGCGCCTTGCGGTACGCCGGCCTGAGGAGTGAAAGGGGAAGAAAGAGTATCATGAATTTTGATCTACCAAGTCCGAAAAGAGAATAATTTTTTGAATGAGTGGAAGAAAAGTGGGGGGAAAACCAAAGGAAGAAAGTTTGTAAATATGTATATCGTGTCACACCTTGTCAAAAGCCCTTTCTATATCCAGAAATATGGCTAATGTTGCATGACCTGCGTTTAGAGATTCGGTGATGTCGGATGTTAATGTAAGTAGGGGATCAGATGTTGAATGATATGGGTGAAATCCGGCCTGAAATTGTGGTATTAAGTTCAGTGAGTTGGCGAAATGGAGGATGCGTAATTGAAGGATTTTTTCAAAGCTTTTTCCAGGAACGGGTAAAAGAGAGATGGGACGATATGAGAGGGGGTCATGGAGCGGTTTTTCAGGTTTCGGTATCATAATTATTTGGGCGCGTTTCCAGAGAGGAGGAATTTTGTAATTCGTTTGGGACATAAGGTGAGTGCAGGATGGACGAAAGGGAACGTCTGGCGTGTTTTTGAAATGAATCATCAAATAGGGATCACTGGGTGATGAGTAAATTTCCTTCATCGTACGCCCGGACCGAGCTGTTTCATTAGAATCACATGTCAATTACCCGTTACTAACAATTCTTTATATACAATCACTGTCATTATTTCGACAGTGAGAAATATGGTACCTCTAGCGCTAAGTAACGAAATGTTAAATGGATAGATTCAGTCACAATCATTTGGAACAAATAAATTACCTAAGTCCTTTTAATTCACTTGTAAGCTTCTCGATGACATAGCCATATGACATTTACCCAGTTTTACTCCTGGTCTGTACGATGTTAGAAATTCCATATTTATTTAAAAAACATACCGCATCTTCTCCACAGCTCATTTGTAGAGCTCCCAAGTCACTTATTCGAAAATACCTTTATTACCATAAATTTTTTTCCTCTACTGCTTCATTAAATGTTTCGATACCAAAAAATTATAACAGGTTGCGCTAACATGCCTCAATTTTTCAGACAAACTTCTCAATCCCACTGGTTATTTGAATACATATAATAAATTTCTTATCTAAATAAAATTGTTTTTGCAAGAGGCGAATAGATGGTTGAAGTTTGGTTTTTATACAGGGTGTCCAGGAATGAAAGGATAATCCTGCAACCGCAGATAGGGCACATCATGTCCTACTAAACGAAAAAATTTTATTTGAGTAAAACTATCACCATTTTTGAGATACTGATTTTTTAAATATTTTTTCGAAACATGTGACTGATCACTTTATTCCATGCCATTTCTACAAATTAAGACTTTTTGAACCGTTTTTTTTTTAATTTAGACAAATATTTGAGGCATCTAAAACAATTTTTTTTTTAAAGTAATTAAAAAAAAATGGTATGATTATTTTATACTTCTTTTAAAATGAATAATGGTATTGGTGGATAAGAGAGAAAGGCGGCAATTTTGAACAATTTTTATAATTAACGAAATAAAAAATATTATTCGCATTTGTTGTCTATTATTTGCATGCACACCATACCAAAAACCTTTTTTTAAATCATTATTTTTTCTGCATGTTTAAAATCCACAATGCTCTCTTTAAAATAAGTATAAAATAATTATATCATTTAAGATTTTTTATAAGGTTTTTTAACTTAAAAAACACTGTTTTGGATGACTAAAATATCTTTGGGTAAATTGAAAATAGCAGGGTTTAAAAAATCTTAATTTGTGGAAAAAAGCATGGAATAAACTGGACAAAGTCATATGTTTCGAAAAAATATTTAAAAAATCAATATCTCAAAATTGGCGAGACTTTCAAACGAATAAAAAAAGATCATGTAGTAGGGACATGATGTGCAGGATTATTCTTTCATCCCTGGATGCCCTGTATATGTATGTGGAAATGGACGTTAGTCGTGTCAAACAGATTCGTAAAATGGGTAAAAGTTGTCGTTTTAAAACGGTAAGAAGTACATTCCAGCCATTATAATACGCCAGAAAAAAGGTTCTGGATGCTAGAGTTCTGAGCCCAAACCGCAGTGGCATACGTCAGCCAATTACACATTATACATGCGCGGGGAAAAAAAGGAAAAAATCTTGTCAGGTTATCACGTCGCGCATAGCCGACTGTAAATTGACCCCTGTGTAACAAAGTCGCACCTAATTGGAGACAGTTGCGGCGCAAGAGAACAAAATTCAACACGCGAAGCGAAGGTAACGCTCGCACGGAAACTCTACACGATACACGCCGGAATAACTTAAGAGAAAACACGAGCAAGCACGCGTCTGCATCCGTTCTAAAATCACCCACAAGGTCGAACAATTAGTCAGCAGACATCCCCGCGTATTAGTGAGGCGGGCAATCAAGATAATTCGTTATAATACTCGGTGTTGGGTGTCTTCCAAGGGCAGCTGTGCTGTCAAGGCACGCAGGTGGAATTTCGCTCCAGTAACATCTCGCTGGCGGAAGTCGTTCGCACTTATCAGAAACAATCAGCTGATTCTTCAAGATAATTATGAGGGAACTGTTATGACCAAAAAGTGATGTGTGACGAAGTCTGGAAAATTTAAAAGCTGATACGTTATAATGCATTAGGGAGTGGTAATCGCCATCAGGAACAAGGAAACCAGATATCGGCGGCACTAACACAAATTTTGTCGCTATCATAAAAGGATCAAAGATCGCACCGATGAAAAAAAACTGAATGATACATTTTCATAGGAAACGAACCTCAACCCAACCAGGGTCGCCAATCAATACAGCCCAAAAGATTGAGATCTTACTCAAAAACCTCAGAAGAAATATCGCGTTTATTTTTATATTGGTGGTTCCGTATTATCTGAAGACAACTTTAATACCAGTTCGACGTTATGTTATTCGCGGATAATGCAGTGATCTTTAGGGCAGTAAGGAATTAATCCGTTTGCTTAGAAATTCGTGGCGATCAGAGGTTTTATACGGTTTACTGCAAGGTTACTCAACCAGTTTTGGAGATGGGCCACAATTTCGATTCGAAGTTAACCTGCGGGTAACAATTTCGATTCTGATTTAGCCTGCGGGCCACATAATACTTGTGTATAGTTTCCCATAGATATTTAAAATATAAGTAACACAGTTTAAATACAATTTTCCCATAATATTTAAATATAAGTAACACAGTTAAATACAATT
>CM061920.1:294340639-294376361 GCA_031002005.1 Vandiemenella viatica | reverse complement strand
AGGCACAACGCTGATCAGACCAGCCACAAAGTTTCCGCTTCCTTCCCCGGTCACCCAACCACAGCCCTCCACGAGGCAAGGTCGACGCGTTCCACAAATTTCCATTTATATCGCCCTACATCTCTCTGCAAAATTATTATCATGCGAAATATCACAACAGATTTATTATTATTGATGATTTTTTCAATTTGCACGAGGCAAGACGAAATTTATTGGGACCTCTCATCTTCACAATCTGTAGAAAAAAATAGTAGAACATGAAGAACCTCACATATTTGTTAAGCAATGCTTTATTTAATTCGTCTACAATTGTGACTCTACTAGAGATTAGGTAATCGTGAATTTTAACACATTACTACAAATACTTCCTAAGCCAAATAGGGTGGCAAATGCGTCTTTTATCTTTGCTTATGGTTTGTGATCATTGTAAGCAGGAGAGAATTTGGAACAAGGAACAGGGAAAAATTTATCCACACCCTTTTCACGGATACCATAAAAAAAAAAAAAAAAAAAAAAAAAACGCCCTACATATACCAATACGTTTAGCCTCTTTCTTTATTATGGCTTTATGCCTCGTCGATTATAGGTCATTAGAAACAGGGAAGGACTGGGGAAAGAAACAGGAATAAATTTGGCATGGAATTTTGAAGCAATCATCCCGACATTAGCCTGGAGTGGAATATGTAAACCATGAAAAATCCAAAACCACGGCCCAATGGAGATTCGAACTTACGTCCTCCCGAATGCGAAGCCACAGTGTTACCCCTCACCCACCACGTTTGGTGTACGTTTGTATCTGACTGTGTGGACTGTTGTTAAGTGAAATGTGTTGTGTATACAAAAGAAGGGAAGAAGGGTAAGAGTGAAACTGGTCTAGGCTTAATCTTCTGAACATCATCAAACGGACGAATCACCGTAAACAGTAATGTATGCTCTCACTCAATACGCACTGTGGAGATGTTTGAGATTCAACACACAACTTTTTAGCGCAATCTGGTTGTTCAGAATCTTGAACCACTACACTTCCTACCCTGGTGGCAACGCACAAATGGTGAACATTTAACACCGACGTTCGAACCAGCTAACATAGAGACAGACATTTGATAACGGCGTAGCACTACAACGGCCTGGAACCACAGGACCGACTAACCAGCTCGAAGTTGAAGTTCATTGTGACATATGCATTTAAAAAGTTTTATAATTTCAAGAGGCTATTTACTTACGGCATTGGTATCCGTAGAGCAACAAGTACACCCGGAATATAGTCTCCTATTGTGATCAGGTATACCTTGAAGTCTTGAACATGACGAGTATTAGTAAGCCATAGTGATTTTACTTTTTTTATCCCTATGGTACTTGCAGGACTATACAGTATTCATAACATTGTAATCATTCCTATACACAATTCAGTCATTCGAAAATTAAAAAAATGTGAAGATATTGATACCCTTGTTACTATTAAAATGTATATTGTGTTCCTAATTCCATTGTTTCTGGGCACAATACCAGTTCCCTTGCTTTTACAACATAGCAACCTTTTTCCTCAAAAAAATTTAAAATTTTTTTTTGCTGTACGCTCTCCCTAACTCCAACTATCCACATTATGACCAGTGGCCAGGATATACATTGGTATAACAATTATTTTTACAAATCACAGAATTAGTAACCACTAATGAGAACCAATTTATCATTCGTAATACCAGTTTTATACCAGCATCGAGAATTTTGAACAAGTACAGGATAATCCTGACAAAATTTCTAATTCAGTAGTCAACATAGAATTAAGGTAAATTCCAAAAAAATAAAAGGTCACTTATTAGCTAAACAGGTGGAAAAATTAAGATTTTTGTTGTTATAAAGATGGTTGTGGGATGAACAACGTGTATGTATCTTGGCATATAATTTGGTAATACACCCAGCTTGGCAGGGCGTTTTAGGTAGGCACTAGTGAGAGATTTCAAACTCGTGCATCTATTGGACATGTTGATTAGGAGATTACAAAAGATGAGAACCTACACGAGTGGCTTTGTACATTAAGGCACCACAAAATGGAGGTACTGCACCAGGTTCAAATCGCAGGGCCTACCTACCGGTCATCCTGATTGAAGTTTTTATACACTTTCCTCCAATCATGTAGACATGCTTGGCAGGTCCCCAATCTGCGCCTCATATACTACACATTTTAACAAAAAAAATACACTTATAACATGGAACACAAACTACACATTTCACAAACCGTTTCCAACACATTCGATTCCCAATCAAAACTACGACAAGCGTAGCAAACCGGTACACAATGGAACCTCGCTATCTTTGGAAGAGGACCAGGGAAAATGGAAACGTTCAAAGGTAATTATAATGACGAAGGATGTAAGGAATCGGGATATAAAACATTAGTCATACTGTCAGTTAAGTATAATGTAGCGCTACGGGACACACATGAGGAGTATCAAGTACAGAGTTGGAGCGGGTGCAAAGGAGGGCAACTAGATTTATAAGTGAAATCCACTACAGAACACGATCCGTACTGATGTAGTAAACGAGCTGGATTTGGGAGTCGTTGGAAGACAGGGGTCTTAATATGTAGGATGAATATATTGCTGATGAGGCCTTGAATAATACCGGGAGGAAAATTAGGAGCTGTACGTTCAAGAAAAGGTAGTATCGTAACATAATACTTGATTATAGTCATTATGAAGTTGATTTTTTTTAATTTGGGATAATGTGAATCAGAAACAAGGTGTGCTGAAGAAGTTACGCTAAACGTTGAAAGTATTTAAGCAAAAATCTGTGTAACGACTAACTTGGTGCCTAGATAAATACTAGTAGCCACTGGGGTGTAAACTCCAACGTATTGAATTAATCATTAGGATTGTGGTGACTATTACTCTACGCACCTATAAAAATGAATGTTTGTATGTTCTTTATACAAATCCACAGTTTTTGCAACATTGCATACGTATGCTTCAAAACAAGGTGGAAAATACCGTCCACATTTGGTTTGTAAAAACCCACTCCTTTTCACCCATCAAGAAAAATTTGCACGTGCAACGCTTCATTTTTTTTTTTTTTTTTTTTTTACAAATATCTCGAAAACCGTATGGAAATCGGCCAAAGTGAATTGTCATTTTCTGAAAGCTACTAAGATTTACTGTTTATTGACACATGACTGGCTTCGGTCGTACAATTAATGGCTAAGGATTTCAAATTTGAAATTTAAAATATTTTTAAAGTTGGGTAGTGCAATACAAACCCACACTTTTTAACCGACCTTGATTAAACTTTGCATGTAAACTTTAAGACAGATAGAAAAATACTGTTAAAGTTTGGTTCATACAAATGTAACAGTTCTCCCCATTAACTCCCTTATTTTTTAATTTTTTTTTAATTTTTTTTTTTTTTTTTTTTTTAATTATTGATCCTTTAATGAAATCCACAGTATTTATCCGATTTCGAAGGAATTTGTACACGTATACTTTAAAACAAAGAGAAAATTACTGTCAAAATTTTGTTTACATAAACCCAACCCCTCTACCCCTTAATTTTTAAAAATTTAGTTTTATACAAAACTACAGTTTTATTCGAATTCGATGAAAACTTTGCACACGAATACTTTAAAATATAGAGAAAAATACTGTTTTTTACAAATGTCTTGAAAACAGTAGGGAACTCCGCCAAATTGAGTGATGATGGAAAATGTTTACGACAATCCGATCAGACGGAATAAACCTTGAGAACTTCCATAGACAGTCCCTGAGCAACGCCGGGTACTCTGGTAATCTAGAATATTTAACGTTATGAACGTCGAAGTAAAATTGTATTGTGCTAGTGGAAACTACAACATTTTCATTCTCGTACGGTAATAATCGAGTCACCTGTAAATTGAAGAACCAACCAAACCTAATCGTAAAGCAATTTAGTTTTTTTTTCAAGGTCACAGAGCAGTTTACAGGATCCCGGTTTTACCTATCTGGGAACAAAATGAGTATTAGAGGCGCTGTAGCAATGCTGCCGCTTTGTGGTAGAGGCGATCGCAAGACTTTGGTCACGGGCTATTGACTGGAGGCTTTTAGCCAGTAACGATTTTGTGGTCAGTGAGGGTCCATGCTGGCAGCGTGGATCATCGCTGAACAAAGCAGGATCACAGTGAGATTATGCCGGCCCATTAACTAATGGAAACTCAGCTCACAAATTATTACTAACGTAACGTAGGTACTGTACAAAGAAGTTCTGACAAGTTTTCTTTCCCGATCACAAATCCGAATGGTCTTTGCAATATATTTCTTCAATGTCGCTTTTTATAAAAACGTAAGATATATTAGATGAATTTTTAAATTCCTAATTATTCAATCAGAAAGTTTCGTTAGTACAGTCGTTTAATTCAGATGTGATGACTGTTTGTTAAATTGCGTATTGAACAGAAAAGATCTTTATGTTAAAAAGAATTTTCCTAAAAGTTTGTGGGGAATCTTTAATTAAATTGGACCATCGGCTTGAAAAGGAAGGAAACAAATCAAGAGCAAAAAAAACTAGAACTAACATGCCAACTCACTAAAGATACATACAATAAAAAGAATCTCTCGACGAAAACTAACATCAAACATTACAACACAGTAATCAAGCCAGAGAGTATCTACGCCTTAGAACGCATGTTCTCCATAAAAACCGGAGAAACAGAAGAGAAAAATGGAAGGAAAGTATTCAGGAAAATTTGAGGACCATTGAAAACTGAAAAACGATAGTTAGGCACCGGAAGAATAAAGATCAATACAAGGAAAAAGAAAATGAAAGGATGTCAGACACAATCAAGAAGAAGAGAATCAGTTTTTTTGGTCACATAATGAGAGATAATAGCAGACTTACAAAAAGAATTTTTAACCACGTTTACAAGATTAGGAATGGAAACCAGTGGATCCAAGAAGTAAAAAAAAGATATGGTGGAGATCAAAATAACAGAAGATATAATACATGATAGAGCAACCATCAGAAGACTGATCCAAAATTTTGAGGATTTCCAGAAGAAGGTGAAGCGGAAATGTAATAACATATGGACCGAAGAAAGGAGTATACAGCAAAAGGATGAAGAACTATTAGAAGATACGAAAGAGGCAGTGAAATGAATCCACAGAATTACTTTTCCTGGTCCTTAGATGGTCGAAATCGAAGAGAAGAATAAGAAGTAGCAGGGTAACAACTACAAGAAAATAAGTAAATTCATTTACATCAGCAACAAAAGTAGTGAAATCGATCATTTTGGATATTTTTACTAACTGAGTAAAAGCAAAAGGCCACTAAAATAGCCGGAGGACATTCTTTCGATCTTACAAAAGAGAAAGGAAGTGAAATAATTTTTCATCAATACAGTTTTCCTTCTTTGATTGAAAAATTGAAGGATTCCAACCATTAATGTTTGGTAAGCCCACCAATCTCGGTACGGATTAATGCGTTGAAGGTTACTAGTTAAACTATGATGATCTCATAAGGGAGTTTGATGAAAATAAAAATTGATTTTAAGTTACAGAAGTTTTCATTGTTAAACAAAAAAGTTTTCGGATCGGCCATATACCAGGCATCGATCGTCGCCTTACCAGGAGAGCTTAATCACAAAACCTTGAGGAAAGTGCATATAATTTAAAAGTCTTTTGTAGAAAACTTGTAAGCGGGCGGCGCTAATTTGTCGTTTCCTCCTGGCATCATGCAAAGTTACAGAATTAATTTTGATAGGATTTTCACAGTTTTGAACCTTATGGTCTACCTTCAAATGTGCGGTATATTTTTTGACTCTTACTTGACTGGGAAACGGAAAAACGATTGATAATTCATTCTTACCGAGATCAGACAGGTGCCGTCAAAAACAAGGCTTCTCATATTATCACTACTTTACGAGATAGCCATTATGGATCAATCTTCTACATACATAAACATTCCACTTTTTGGATTCTGTTTCTATATAAGTTTGGAATTATAGTTCTATGGTTTTCTTAATATGTTACTACGTTAGAAAACAAATAAACCTTTAAACAAACCACTGCATCAAATATTAACACACAATTAAGCAATACGAAACAGAGAATTTAATTTACGATAAAGGCTACAAAGAAACCACATTACTAACATTTATGCTTCGCTACTAAAGGGGAAAAAATGGAAACGCAGTACTAAGCAGACCATTTTTTATTTTTTATTGTTTGTGTTTATTGCTTTACGCCGAGGTCACTAGATTTTTTTTTTTTTTTTTTTTAACAGTTTAACGTCCCTTTTTAACAACGTGGTCTTTAGAGACGGGAAAGGATGGGGGCAAGGAATGGGAAGGAATTCGGCCATGGCCTTTTGAAGGAAGCATCCCGGCATTCACCTGGAGTGATTTGGGGAAACCATGGAAAACCCAAATCTGGATGCCCGGACGGGGATTCGAACCGCCGTCCTCCCGAATGCGAGGCCAGAACGCTATCCGTTACACCACCACGCTCGGTAGGTCACTAGAGGTGGAATAGGACTGGGGACAAGGAACAGTAAGGCCTTTTGAAGGAAGCATCCTGGCTTTCACCTAAAGTGATTTAGGGAAACCATGTAAAACACAAATCTGGATGCCCGGACGGGGATTCGAACCAGCGTCCTTCCGAATGCGAGGCCAGAACGTTAAACGCTTACCCATCACACTCGATACTGCGCAGACCAAGATCCAATTGGGTGAAGCAGCGGGAAATTACATCAGTCTGAAACAAATCTTTATTACATTACATGTGTTTAAAGGGGTTGAGGTGTACGTTCACTATTGAAAGGAGGAAAGAAATTGTTCAATGATTAAATTTTTGTGTAAGATAGAGATGCCACTAAAGAACATTTGTGTGGACATGGTGGAAACCTTAGGAGAATGTTTTCCTATCTACAGCAACATAAAAACTGGGTGTCTTACCAGAAGAGAACCAAGACTGCAGATGATCCTCAGTCAGGAAAACCAGCTGAGTCAATGACTCGGGAAAACGTGAAAAGGGTAAATGAGACTGTCATGATATACAGAAGAGGGATATTGTTGTAACGCAAGGGCTATCACCAAGAAGTAATTAATTGTAAGGTATTAAACGAGGCGATTAGAAAACATCTGTAGCACATTGCCCTGGGAAGTAAAACGCTGACAGGCTGTCGGAACTGCTTCTTGGTCGATCCAAAGTGGGTCAGATGATCGCACCAGCAATGCTCAGAACTGTCCGAAACTGTTACTGGAACGATGGTAGAAGATTGGAGTGTATAACTCGCTCCAGGATCTCTCTATCACTATTATGCACTTAGCCAACTCGGAAGAAGCAGCCAAGACATCAAAGGTAGTCACAGTGCCGATAGCAGGAACAACGGTAGAAATGATTTCTGACAGAGTTATTTCGACATCAGATCAAAACTCATTCTCAAGACAGGTGTCAGCGGGAAATATTGTCCTGTTTGAAACAAATCTAGAAGAATTTGTTAAGCGATTTCTGACTTTGGATGATACCTGAACCCACCAGTTTACCTCAGGTCTCAGAACAATCTGCGAAGAGCAAACACACTGGCGATCCCCTTAAGACAAAGAAGTTCCAGGTTGTTTCATCTCCAGTGAAAATGACATTGAATGGTTTCGACATTCTGATAGTGTACTGCTTCAATATTTTCAGCAAAATGTTGAAATCATCAAGGAACATATGACAACCTTGTGAAGCAACTTCTATTCCCAGTTGCAAGTATCACGCTGTTGGTTTTAGTTGCTATTTATGTGATACTACCACAGTACCCGGCATTTTCCGCTTTAATCGGGATTGATTTACGCGTACACTATTTTAATATTGCCGATGTGAATCATCTGTACCAATTTTCATTAATTTGACACCAGCCGTTTCCAGGAGTAAACTAAATTCCCAGTACGGGGTGCATTGGATGCTGTGATACGGAATGTCAGTTTACATTTTGGTCCAGGCTGCATCTCAATCTAATCACCTCTCTTTAAGTTGATGTTATATAATCAAAACATGTGTCGCGGGCGCTGATTTGTAGTATAGATTTTAGCGGTAATAAAGGCAGAGTGTTTCCAAGCAAGCGCAGTAGTATGAAGACTACACCGCTCCTATATGACACCGGCAGCAAGGTCTCTGGTCTTGCAGTCCTTACTGTGAGAAGCTGTATAGCACGGCTGGTACACGAGACTTGCATATTATGAACACATGAACCACACACCTGTACGGCATGACAAACAGCCAATGAAAAGAAGGCTTTCCCCACTTTCCAGAACAGAGGACGCTTCTTAGCGCGTACGATTCGCCCCAGTTCGTGATGTGAAATTTAGTAGGGCAGACCTGTTTCCATCCAAATAGAGGCATTTTTCTGTGATTCTCCCTCTGCTGGCTCGGAATGCATCTGCATAAATTCTTGGATCCTATGATCCACCACTGCCGATATCGGAAAACTCAGATTTATGTATCAATTCATGTAAGTGTGCTACACTGCCGCTTTCAACAGTAAAACAAGTTATCAAACTTCTTGGTGTCATTCCAAGGAGCACCTACGTCCTGATTTTAAGTAAAATCAAGTCTCTCTGTGTGTATTTTTATCCTAGCCAGAAGCTTACAGATGGTGACTGGAAACCAAGGAAATCTCAGCCGACAGTAAGTGGTTGCTAGGCGGACCCACCGCGGGTAAGTTTCGCGACTCGCTCGGTCTACACGCGACACTAGTACCATCCACACATTACTACATACCACATACATAAATCTGTATCTGAAATATATCTGTTTGTTTCGGCATCATGCAGAAAATACAGATTTTTAATGGGTTTTCCCAACTTGAAAGCTAGGAAACCCAAGTTAAAATCTGACGTACATGTGAGATACGTTTATTTTATGAATACTCTGGCATAACTTAAAAACAGCTGGATCAATTTTGGCCAGATTTAAAACTGTGGGTTTGTATAAAGAACGATGGAAATTAAAATCGGTTGGAGTAAAGGGGGAGATGGTTCGAGCTTTTGTAAGCCAAATGTATTTTTCTGTTTCATTTAAAGTATACGAGCGCAAAGTTCCATCGATATCGCATAAAAAATGTGGATATCTATAAAGAACATTGACAAAAATTAAGGGTGTGTAAAGGGGGACAGTGGTTTGGTTTTTTTAAAACTAATATCGACAGTATTTTCTCTTTGTTTTAAAGTCTAATTGTACAAAGTTCCATCAAAATTAGATAAATATTTCAGTTTGCATAAAAATTAATGAGTGTAAAGGGAAACAGGGGGTGGTTATTCACTTTTTTGGTCAGATGCCTTCTCCATGAGAAAATACACATATGAGCCAACTTTCAAGGTTATCGTTAAAACGGTGTCGATGTTAGCTTTGTATAAAGAAAATTGACAAGAAATAAGGGGATGAAGAGGGGTTAGAATTTATCAAATCAAATGTTGACAGTATTTTTCTCTTTGTTTTAATATATATATATATATATATATATCAACTTTCATGGTAATCGGTCAAACTGTGACCTGTGACGAAGAGTAGATCACGTAGTCTTATATATGGGCGACTCGACATGTAGCTGTTATCAAAATTAACCCCCACAACTGACCCGTTTATCCGTCTATTTTACAGATTATTACACAAATTAAAATTAATGGATTCACTAGTGCTTTTCCTGGAACAATTTCTGACAAATTACCCTGTGTTACAAAAATGTATTTTTCAGTAATAAAAACTAAAACGTATATCTTACATCTAGTTTGAAGTTTATGTCGTTGAAAACACACAGAACTAACGTAAAAAGCTATTGTTTCTCCAGAAATCTCTATGAGTTGTTTGATGAAAATTATACTATTTGCTTTGCTGTGTCCAGCCAATAAGAGATCAAAACTAAGAATTAAGCGATAAGCTGATATCTGCGGTCTTAAGTGTTGTAAACGCATTCCCAGAGTAAGAATTCTTAAAGAAGAAAAATTTGTGCGCCTGTTTAGGCCTGGTAGCATAATAGCAACAATCAACCC
This sequence comes from Vandiemenella viatica, assembly GCA_031002005.1. Taxonomy (NCBI): domain Eukaryota; kingdom Metazoa; phylum Arthropoda; class Insecta; order Orthoptera; family Morabidae; genus Vandiemenella; species Vandiemenella viatica. The sequence goes on along the minus strand of CM061920.1, from coordinate 294,366,367 downwards.
AGAAAGCCTCCAAAACTCAAGAGTGGGACTTTCCCTCATCAGCTCCGTAATGATGGTGCAATGCGGTGGCCTATCTTATCGGAGACCTCCTGGGGATAATTTAGAACAGCAACACACATAGTAGGTTCCACACACGCAGGTTGAAGGGGCACACGCAAGCCCAATAAACCCGTATACTGCCAGACATCATGTCAATCTGACTTTCACCAAACGCTATGCTATGCATTAAGAAATTCCGGCTGAGAAAAAGCAAAAACGAAATGAGATGGAATCAGCTGGAGGAATTAAGATCATCTGAGGAAATACTGTCGAGAAATTGTGCATCATTAAAAGATTTTGCTTCAAGAAAATTGTATTTCTTGTAATGACATAATAATATAATCTCCAAGATCCCTAGTTAACTTTTGGCTCACTACCGAAAGTGAGAAACACGCAATATAATAAAAGAAGGTTATGTTTCGACTAAGCACACTAGACTGTGTATATGGATCTACGAATTCCCATGGTTCATACGTTGTTGCGATACAATTGAGATCAAGGTGTCAGAGCCATGCTCCCAATGACACCATTTCCCCACTATTCATTTTACAGCAGGCTTAGTGGGTCCTGGGAACCCGTTATGGGCATTCAGCTTCGAAGAACATTGCTGAAAATTATTGAGATCGAACACCAGCCGTATAGGCCGTAGCCATATGCTCCATCGCCTGAGTGAAGCGTCCCCTTGGACGGCGGTGTACAGCAAAAGGGTTTACATCCATTCTGATGACAATGTATTCCATTTCAACAGTTTCGATAGTATTCTTTAATAAACGTGACGACGGTCACCATACTGTGAATTGGGTTATATATGATGCATCTTCGGGCCAAAGACTTTGAGACGAATTTTTTTTTTTTGCTGTTGTCAGTCTGTAGACTGGTTTGATGCAATCCTCCATCCCTTCCTATCCTGTGCTAACCTCTTCATTTCTACATACCCTTTGCTGTCGTCAGTCTGTAGACTGGTTTGATGCAATCCTCCATCCCTTCCTATCCTGTGCTAACCTCTTCATTTCTACATACCCCCTACAACCCACGTCCTCAATTATCTGCTACATATATTCTAATCTCTGTCTTCCTCTACAGTTCTTGCCTTCGACTGTTCCCTCCACTAACAAATTAACCAATCCAGCATGTCTCAAAATATGACCTACCAGCCTGTCTCTTCTTCCTGTAAGCTTCTTCCATAAACTTCTATTCTCACCCATCATTTCCAAAACTAGTTCATTTTTTACTTTGTCTGTCCACTTAATTTTCAGCATCCTTCTATAGCACCACATTTCAAGTGCTTCAAGTTTCTTTCTTTCCGGTATTCCTAACGTCCATGTTTCGCTACCATAAAGTGCTGTGCTCCACACATAGAGTTTCAAAAGGTTCTTTCTAATTCCTAGATCAATATTCGAAACTAAAAGGTTTCTCTTTTTCATGAAGGCACTTTTTGCTAGTGCTATTCTGCTTTTAACATCATTCCTCCTTCGGCCATCGGTTGTAATTTTGCTTCCCAAGTAACAGAACTCACTCACTTCACCTATTGCATCCGATCCTATTTTTATATTTCATCTGCTAGTATTGGTATCATTTCTGCTACATTTCATCACTTTTGTCTTACTTTAATTTATATTCAGTCCAAAATCTTCCTTCAGTATTTTGTTCATGCCATTCAATAACTTCTCAATATCCTCAACCCTCTCTGCTAACAAGACAATGTCATCAGCAAATCGTAGCATACTGATTTTTTCTCTCTGATAACTTATGCAACCTGGAAATTTTTCTTTGACTTTCTTCATTGCTTCTTCTACATACAAGTTGAATATTAACGGGGATAGACTACAACCTTGTCTCACACCCTTTTTAACTCATGCATGTCTCTCGTGATTCTCTACTTTTATTACAGCCACTTGATTCTTATATAGTTTATAGAGTTTTCTTCTATCTCGATACTTTAGACTTGATTTCTTTAAAATTTTGAACATCTTGTCCCACCTAACATTATCAAAAGCCTTTTTTTACCGAGCGTGGTGGTGTAACAGTTAGCGTTCTCGCCTCGCATTCGGGAGGACGGCGGTTCGAATCTCTGTCCGGGCATCCAGATTTGGGTTTTCCATGGTTTCCCAAATCACTCCAGGCAAATGCCGGGACGCTTCCTTCAAATGGCCATGGCCGAATTCCTTCCCATTCCTTGTGTACCATCCTTCCCCGTTTCTAAAGACCTCTCTGTCAGAGACGTTAAGCAGGTAAAAAAATAAGTTTTTTCGAATTCCTAGATCAATATTGGTAACTGAAAGATCTCTTTTTCATTATGGCTCTTTTTGCTAGTGCTATTCTGCTTTTAACATCATTCCTGCTTCCAGCCATCGGTTGTAATTTTGCTTCCCAAGTAACAGAATTCACTTACTTCTCTTATTGCATCCGATACTATTTTTATATTTAATCTACTAGTATTGGTATCATTTCTGCTACATTTCATCACTTTTGTATTGCTTTGATTTATATTCACTCCAAAATCTTCCTCCAGTATTTTTTTCATGTCATTTAGTAACTTCTCGATATTCTCAGCCCTTTCTGCTAACAAGACAATGACATCAGCAAATCGTAGCATATTGATTTTTTCTCCCTGAACACTTGCGGCACATGGATATTTTTCTTTGACTTTCTTCATTGCTTCTTCTACATACCAGCTGAATAAAATAAAAATTGTTAGTTCTAAACACTCAGACAGTATTTGTGATTTATTGCAATATTTTATATTGTCTACATTGGTAAGAAATTCGGAAAATGGCAACTTTAATCGTAACGATAAAATTGGCTACCAATTTCACATTTAATAGTTAATAATAATTGCTTTCATATGGACAGAATGGTAAATTCGTGCGACAACTTGTTATTCCAGTTATCAAACGACTAATAAACAGTTTCATCCTAACAAAGATAATCACAACAATATCAATAAAACCAAGAAAAATACTTTGCCTATACAAAAATGTCAATTCTGTTACGTGATTTAATTGTAATCATTAGCAAAAGCATCTTATACTACACTGAAGTGCCAAAAGATTGAATGGGACCTCGAAATGCAGTACCCCGACATGGCATTGACTCAACAAGTCGCCGGAGGTTATCTAAAGTAATATTCAGCATTGTTTTCTCTATAGCTGTCCACCATTTCGATAGTGTTGACGGTGCAGCACGTTTTGCGCTACCTGACCTTTCGAATTTATCCCAGATATGTTCGATTTGATTCATGTCTGACGATCTAGGTACCCATCATTCACTGCAATATTTCTCAAGCCAATAGTGAACGTTTTGGTCCGATGATTTGGCGCATGGTCGTCCTGGAAATGTACATACGGTAGTTGTTTGGCAACACAGTCATGAGTAACTGAAAATAGCCGTCATGTAGCTGAAAAGTTTCAGTAAATTGTCGTTTGTGTTTGACCAGAGGTCCCAGTCCACGCCATTTAAACACAGCACCAGGCTGGGCCAATCACCAGCTTGCACTGTGCCCTGACAAATTGGATCCATGGACTCGTGCGATCTGAATCACAGTCGAACAATAAAATCAGCCCTCGCAACGTTTATCCAATGTTCGAAAGGCCTAGAGAGGAGCTGTGGCAGATGGTGTTTTGCTAGCAGAGCCATTCGCATCGGTCTTCATATCCCGTGAATGCCAGATTCCGATACACTGCTCGTGCAGAAACGACTGTATGTCGATCCACAATGAGATTTGCTGTTGTCTGCCGCAGTATTGCCTGTCTGTCAATATTAACAGGTCGATGCAGAAGTCGCTGATCGCGGTTATTAAATAGATGCTGTCCGTTGTGTGAGGTAATTCAGAAAATTATATATTCACAGCACATTCTTGACAATGGAAATTGAGGAATGATGAATTAAAGATCAATTTCCGAAATGAAATGTTCATGAATCTAGTGCCAACCACCACTCCGCGTTCAGTATATGTTAATTCATGTCGTATGGTCATGAGCACGTCAAAAAACATTTCACACCTCTCACGAGTGTGCAAACGAAAGTCCCAACGCTGCACGGCACATTTATGTTTCTTTCGTGATGCTACCACCATATTTATATTCGCATCTGCCTATCCCATGACTTTTGCTACTTCAGTGTAAATAGTAGAGAATAATTTTAGCTAGTTTTTAGCAATTAATGGGTGATTATTTTATTTGTTATTTCATTCTCATGTAAATAAGGCCGTCTGATTGAGGTTGACGCCCGCTCTTCTTCCTACAGTTTTAATAGTCGTATATATTATTTCCATAAGCTGTTTGTTTGTTACAAGCCAATATCTCACTTGATTACTGACCGAAATGTATGATTGGGGTATCGTTTTAAATCTTAAGGTCTCCACTTTAAACACATCATATTTTAAGAATGGAATTTTTCGTAATTCAATCCTTAAAGGTAAAAAAAGTCAATATTTCCAAAATACAATTTTTTGTTCCATGAACCATCTATCTTCCTGCATTCCTAACCTAAATCGATCAATGAAGTCATTTTAAAGATTAAGATCTCTGATTTAGTGACATGATATATTAAGAAATGAATTTTTCGTAATTCGACAATTAATGGGAACAATTATTTTTATTTCCATAGTGTATGTTTTTGTCAAGAGCTATTTATCTCCCTTGATATCTAACCGAAATCGAGAAATGAGTTATTATTTTAGAGGTTAAATCAAATCATATATTAAGAAAGGAATTTTTTGGAATTCGACCTTTAATGGACAAATTTATCATTATTTCCGTAAGGTATTTTTTCTTTATCATCAGCTATTTATCTCCCTTGATATCTAACCGACATAGATAAATGAGCTAACATATTAAAGATTAACGTTTCCTGCTTTGGTCATATAATTTTTTAAGAACGAAATTTTTTGGAATTTGACACTTGAAAGACAAAAGTAATTACTGCAAAAGTCGCGCGTATGAGACAGTTCAGAGCCTAGCCGCTAGATATCAGCACCACATATCATAGAGATATTAATAAACTGCTTCACTGGCGTCTAATTTTGTTACGTACCTACTACACTAAACAAATAAACAATTCATACGAATGAGGCGGTTCTTCTTTCATCCTATTGCAAACCACCAACCCTGCTATTCATAGTATTCGCGAAATATTCGCACGCGTCATCTAGTTATACGCATAATGAACATTTGTTACAGTTGTGATTCATTATATAGTTCACGGCTGCGTAATTTAAAACTGAATAAAATGTTACAATTTTTAAAAGATAATTGAATACCCAATACTTTACCCCTTTTTTTTACAATTTCGTTCCTCCCAGGTGAAGCCTGGGATGTGGGTTGCTGGAGGATCTCGAGGACACTTTTCAGCCCACTAACCTAAAGGGGAAAGAGGGGGCATGGAAGTCGGCCATGGCCTTTAGGGAATCATCCCAGCATTCGCCTTGAGTGACTGAGGAAAACCACGGAAAACCCCAGTCAGGATGGCCGAACGGGGTTTGACCCCCGTCCTCCCAAATGGCAAGTAGTAGTGCGAATTCGCACTACCCGAGCCTCACTCATAATTAACCCCCTTTTTTTTTTCCGTTTCATTCCCGCAGCTGAAGGCCAGGAGCGAGCGGTTGGGAGCATAACAATTACCCTTTTCGGCTGCTGATACCTTATGCTCCCAAGAGTTTTTTATTAATTAAAATGGTAGCAATTATAACAGACAGTAAATTTTTTGAAGTAACAGTATTTATGTATTTTATATATTAGAAAATAAAAAAAATGACACGTTTAACAGCTTTAGAAAAGTAGCAGCAATTAAAATTTTTATATCAAGCTGAGCTTTTGATGTGAAGGTGATTTAAAACTTAAAAATTTAAACAACTTTCAGTATTCATTTATACAGAATTTTTAGTGATTTATAAAAATAGAATATTTATGATAGTTAACAGTTTACTATAAATAATAACAATGACTATAAACATTAGGATTTTAATGATGATGAGACGAAAAGATGGGCGATAATTGATTTTGGGACTGTACTTGTACTTTGTATATGTTAAAATATATACAGTAACCCTTGCTGCATTGATAATGGTTTTAGACTATTAATGCTTAGAAATATTCAGTATAAATGGGCTGTAATGTTTAGGAAGTACCTGCGATATTAGATGTGAGAAATGTTTTCTGGTGTCTTCATCACTGCATTCTTCTAAAATTGAGAGGGCTATTATGTGAGGAGGATATATATACTTTTGCTTGGGGCGTTTGTGGTTTATAAGTTTCGCAGTGAGTAACGTAAGGAGATCGGGGCGGTTTGCAAGAAGGCGCTGACCATATTTCTGTCTGAGCAAAAATAGTCTATTACGAAGTGGTTCTAATTTGGATATTGAGTAAACCAAAGCAGATGGACTGGTGTGATCGAGGAGAAGGATGTTACGAAGGAGACGGCGCTCACGAGATTCGAGATGCTCAATTTTGGAGGGGGGAGGAGAGAGAAATTAGGGGCGGCATACTGCAAGATGGGGCGGACAAACATTTTGTAGGTGAAGAGTAAAGTGGGTTGGGATTTGAAAGAAAGTTTCGGACGGATGCATTTAATAAGGTTAGTGCGGGAAAATAGTTTCGTCTTAGGGACTTGAAATGTTGATTTCAGTTGAGGGTTTTGTCCAGGTATATGCCTAGATATTTTACAAAAGGGGATATAGTGATTTTTGTATTCCAGATTTTAACTTTTAAATTTGATTCGGACTGGTAGAGAGTGGAAGTCAAATGTCTATGTTGGAATAAGACTGATTGAGTTTTTGTGGGGTTAGGTTTAATGCGCCACTTTTTAAATTTTTTTCAGTGTAGTTAGATAACTATTGGCGCGGTGGTTAAGAAATAATGTATTACGATGTGAGCCCCAGTAAGCGGTGACGTCTGCATATAGTGCCATAGATTCAGATTTCAGGGGAGGTCTAGGGATATCAGAAGTATAAAGTATGTAAAGTATGGGAGAGAGCACGGTGCCTTGCGGTACGCCGGCCTGAGGAGTGAAAGGGGAAGAAAGAGTATCATGAATTTTGATCTACCAAGTCCGAAAAGAGAAAATTTTTTGAAATGAGTGGAAGAAAAGTGGGGGGAAAGCCAAAGGAAGAAAGTTTGTAAATATGTATATCGTGCCACTCCTTGTCAAAAGCCCTTTCTATATCCAGAAATATGGCTAATGTTGCATGACCTGCGTTTAGAGATTCGGTGATGTCGGATGTTAATGCAAGTAGGGGATCAGATGTTGAATGATATGGGTGAAATCCGGCCTGAAATTGTGGTATTAAGTTCAGTGAGTTGGCGAAATGGAGGATGCGTGATTGAAGGATTTTTTCAAAGCTTTTTCCAGGAACGGGTAAAAGAGAGATGGGACGATATGAGAGGGGGTCATGGAGCGGTTTTTCAGGTTTCGGTATCATAATGATTTGGGCGCGTTTCCAGAGAGGAGGAATTTTGTAATTCGTTTGGGACATAAGGTGAGTGCAGGATGGACGAAAGGGAACGTCTGGCGTGTTTTTGAAATGAATCATCAAATAGGGATCACTGGGTGATGAGTAAATTTCCTTCATCGTACGCCATTAGAATCACATGTCAATTACCCGTTTTTTTTTTTTTTTTTTTTTTTTTTTTTTTTTTTTTTTTTTTTTTTTTTTTTTTTACATTTCATTCCTCCCAGCAGAAGGCTGGGAGGCGGGCTGCTGGAGAGTCATAGGGGACTCTTTTCAGCCAATCTACTACTACGGGGAGGGAAGGGGGATGGAAGGTCGGCCGTGGCCTTGTAGGGAACCATCCCAGCATTCGCCTAAGTGTCTGAGGGAAACCACGGAAAACCTCAGACAGGATGGCCGAACCGAGTTTAACCCCGGTCCTCCCGAATGATAGGTAGGAGGCCAATATTGGCCTCCTCCCATCTCGGTGCAATTACCCGTTACTAACAATTCTTTATATACAATCACTTTCATTATTTCGACAGTGAGAAATATGGTACCTCTAGCGCTAAGTAACGAAATGTTAAATGGATAGATTCAGTCACAATCATTTGGAACAAATAAATTACCTAAGTCCTTTTAATTCACTTGTAAGCTTCTCGATGACATAGCCATATGACATTTACCCAGTTTTACTCCTGGTCTGTACGATGTTAGAAATTCCATATTTATTTAAAAAACATACCGCATCTTCTCCACAGCTCATTTGTAGAGCTCCCAAGTCACTTATTCGAAAATACCTTTATTTCATAAATTTTTTTCCTCTACTGCTTCATTAAATGTTTCGATACCAAAAAATTATAACAGGTTGCGCTAACATGCCTCAATTTTTCAGACAAACTTCTCAATCCCACTGGTTATTTGAATACATATAATAAATTTCTTATCTAAATAAAATTGTTTCTGCAAGAGGCGATTAGATGGTTGAAGTTTGGTTTTCATACAGGGTGTCCAGGAATGAAAGGATAATCCTGCAACCGCAGATAGGGCACATCATGTCCTACTAAACGAAAAAATTTTATTTGAGTAAAACTATCACCATTTTTGAGATACTGATTTTTTAAATATTTTTTCGAAACATGTGACTGATCAGTTTATTCCATGCCATTTCTACAAATTAAGACTTTTTTAACCGTTTTTTTTTTTAATTTAGACAAATATTTGAGGCATCTAAAACAATTTTTTTTAAGTAATTTTAAAAAAAATGGTATGATTATTTTATACTTCTTTTAAAATGAATAATGGTATTGGTGGATAAGAGAGAAAGGCGGCAATTTTGAACAATTTTTATAATTAACGAAATAAAAAATATTATTCGCATTTGTTGTCTATTATTTGCATGCACACCATACCAAAAACCTTTTTTTAAATCATTATTTTTTCTACATGTTTAAAATCCACAATGCTCTCTTTAAAATAAGTATAAAATAATTATATCATTTAAGATTTTTTATAAGGTTTTTTAACTTAAAAAACGCTGTTTTGGATGACTAAAATATCTTTGGGTAAATTGAAAATAGCAGGGTTTAAAAAATCTTAATTTGTGTAAAAAGCATGGAATAAACTGGACAAAGTCATATGTTTCGAAAAAATATTTAAAAAATCAATATCTCAAAATTGGCTAGACTTTCAAACGAATAAAAAAAGATCATGTAGTAGGGACATGATGTGCAGGATTATTCTTTCATCCCTGGATGCCCTGTATATGTATGTGGAAATGGACGTTAGTCGTGTCAAACAGATTCGTAAAATGGGTAAAAGTTGTCGTTAAAACGGGAAGAAGTACATTCCAGCCATTATAATACGCCAGATAAAAGGTTCTGGAAGCTAGAGTTCTGAGCCCAAACCGCAGTGGCATACGTCAGCCAATTACACATTATACATGCGCGGGGAAAAAAAAGGAAAAAATCTTGTCAGGTTATCACGTCGCGCATAGCCGACTGTAAATTGACCCCTTTGTAACAAAGTCGCACCTAATTGGAGACAGTTGCCGCGCAAGAGAACAAAATTCAACACGCGAAGCGAAGGTAACGCTCGCACGGAAACTCTACACGATACACGCCGGAATAACTTAAGAGAAAACACGAGCAAGCACGCGTCTGCATCCGTTCTGAAATCACCCACAAGGTCGAACAATTAGTCAGCAGACATCCCCCGCGTATTAGTGAGGCGGGCAATCAAGATAATTCGTTATAATACTCGGTGTTGGGTGTCTTCCAAGGGCAGCTGTGCTGTCAAGGCACGCAGGTGGAATTTCGCTCCAGTAACATCTCGCTGGCGGAGTCGTTCGCACTTATCAGAAACAATCAGCTGATTCTTCAAGATAATTATGAGGGAACTGTTATGACCAAAAAGTGATGTGTGACGAAGTCTGGAAAATTTAAAAGCTGATACGTTATAATGCATTAGGGAGTGGTAATCGCCATCAGGAACAAGGAAACCAGATATTGGCGGCACTAACACAAAATTTTGTCGCTATCATAAAAGGATCAAAGATCGCACCGATGAAAAAAAAACTGAATGATACATTTTCATAGGAAACGAACCTCAACCCAACCAGGGTCGCCAATCAATACAGCCCAAAAGATTGAGATCTTACTCAAAAACCTCAGAAGAAATATCGTGTTTATTTTTTATATTGGTGGTTCCGTATTATCTGAAGACAACTTTAATACCAGTTCGACGTTATGTTATTCGCGGATAATGCAGTGATCTTTAGGGCAGTAAGGAATTAATCCGTTTGCTTAGAAATTCGTGGCGATCAGAGGTTTTATACGGTTTACTGCAAGGTTACTCAACCAGTTTTGGAGATGGGCCACAATTTCGATTCGAAGTTAACCTGCGGGTAACAATTTCGATTCTGATTTAGCCTGCGGGCCACATAATACTTGTGTATAGTTTCCCATAGATATTTAAATATAAGTAACACAGTTTAAATACAATTAAAAGGGGAAAAAATCAATGAAACCTTTGCAAAGGTTTTTTTTTTAATCATAATAAAAAAGTAAAAACATCGATGAGACCTTTTCAGAGCTTTATGAGGCAGCATATTCTAGACCGCTGTTGCAGGGGGACAATTCAAATGCGCTTCGTGGCCCGAGGGCTGGGGTTGCGCAGTCTTCGATTAGTAAGGTTAATGGTAACTTGCACGAAGTTGAAAAATGTATGAGGATATGTCCCTAACTAACAAAAGGGATCCGTTTGTACAGGAATGCAAAGTAAACTGTTCATTTATTAACATGGTTGATTAACTGAAGAATTTTGGAGTAGCAGTACAAAGGAACATGAATGGAACTTGCACATAACGTAGGTGGTAAGGAATGCTATTTCTAGAATATGATTCATGGGTCGAATTAAATAATAATAATAATATTTGATAAAAATTACGATGGAACACACGCTCCGGTGCAATCTCCCTACATACTCGTCTTTCTCCTTTCCTCTTCCAACCTGCTTTTGTCCTTTACAAATTTTTACTTTAAATTCTTTCTCTTGGTAATTTATTCCAATCCCTTACATCCTTTCCTACGAAAGAAAGTTATCCCAAACCCTTATGCCTGAAATCATATTTACCCTTCCAAGTATCTCTCTTAATTTTCCCACCAACATATTTCGGTGCTTCATCACCAATATAGGCGTTGTACACTCCCATGACTCTCTTAATCCTCCCTCTATCCTCCAATGAGTCCCACTCCAGCTCCTTTATCACTTTAGTTGCCGATTGTGTTCTGTGGTAATTTCCAAAGACAAATCTGGAAGCCCTCATCTGCACCCCCTCCCTGTATTTGACACCCAAAATGTGGGTCCCATACTACACTACCATAATCCAGCAGTGGTGTGAGCAAACGTTTGTACCTGAATTCCCTTACTTCTCTAGTGCATCCCCTCATCACTCTTTCCAACAGGTGAAGGATTTTGAGCCCTTTCCCTACTACTTGTTCAATGTGACCTGCCCAGTTAAGTCCCTTGTCAAATGTTATGCCAAGGTATTTACATTTCGAGTTTTCAATAAGCAGCTCCTTCCCCACTTAATAATCATAATCAACCTTAAGCTTTTTATCTGTGTACCTAATAAGCTGGCTCTTCTTTGTATTTATCATCATATAATGTTGACTCACCCAGCTAGTTATCTTATCTACATCATCCTGCAGCTGTTAACAGTCTTCTATTGTTTTTATCCTTTTATATAACATTATGTCATCTGCAAACAATCTAACTTCCGACAGTGAACGGTTAACACAATCATTCATTATTATAACGAATAGCAATAGTCCCAATACACTATTCTGTGCAACACCCATGTTCACTCCTACTTCTTTTGATATTGCATTTCCTACCCTAAACTATTGCTTTCTACCTTTTAGGAATTCTTCCAACCAGCAAATCACCTTTTTATCAGCTCCAAAAGTTTTTACCTTATTTAGCACCATTTTATGGTTCACTCTGTCAAAGGCCTTTGTAAGATCTAGTGCCACACTATCAACTTGACCTCTCCTGTCCATTTCATCAGAAATATCTTGCATATATCATACTAACTGAGATTCACACTAATATCCTTGTCTAAAGCCATGTTGCTGACTTAAAAACCATTTACTTTCCTCATAAACACCTCTAATATGGTTGCATATTAATCTCTCCATTACTTTACCTACCACTGATGTCAAACTGATTGCCTTTTAGTTTCCAACCCTGTTTGTCACCCCTCCTTTATGGACCGGTACTACTATCGCACTTTTCCAGTTATCTGGTAAACAACAAGTATCCAGACTTAGTTTAAATAATAATTCAAGATAAGGTACAATGTCACATCCTCCTATCTTTAAGACATCTGTGGCAATATAATCCACTCAACTCCTTTAAGCCTTTTAGATTCGTTAGTTCCTTCATGATATCTTCATGTTTAATTTCAGATTTTCTAATCTGCTCACTTCCAACTTTGCGGATAGGCTCGTTTTCTGATATAACCCCTACCTGTCCTGAATTACTGTCCGTAATGGTCGCACTGAACCAGTTACTTCATAACTCCGCCGTTTTAAAATCATCAGTTATTTCTTCTCCATCCTTATCTATAATTGCCTCAACATCCTCTCTTCCCCACAGTTTCCTGATATAGCTATAGAAATTTCTAGATACATAAGTTTAATATAGGTACCCCTGCACCAATAAACTCATAAACTCACCCTTAGCCAATTTATTTGACATCATAATTTCTTGGTTTCAAGAATTCCCTACTTTCTTGCTAATTCTTCACTCTGTTATGTTCTCGTCTCACCAAACTCCTTAATCTACTCACCTCCCTGTTATATAATGTAGGTTCTGTACTTCTGTTTATCTTCGGTTTTGAAATAAACAATTTATCACCCTTTTTTAATATTTCCTTGAAATCGTCCCACTCCGTCTCCTCTGTACTTGTGCCATTCTTCCATTTAATAAAATTAACCATGAAATATATTTTCAGTTCCAAAATTTGTACCTTTTTATAATTGTATCTATTTCTCCCTTCAATTCTGGTCACTGGTTTATTGAATCCCCTTATATCCATCAGAAATGCATTGTGATCACTATTTCTTCAGTTACTTGAAACTCGATAAGGTTATAATCATCAGGCTTTATTAGGAAGGTATCCAACATGTTTGGTCCCCATATTTTCTGCTCAACCACTTGTGTAAAGCCTCCTTCCCTTACTGAGGTATTTGCAAATCTCTGTTCCTTTGTGTTATTAATCTCATTTCCTGCACAGTTGACACCTGGTAAGCTCAAATCCCCACCAATAATGAATATTCTAAGTTCACTCCATTCTTCCACTGCGGTATGCAGCCAACACCCTGACTTTTTGTTTTTTATTTCCTCAGAATTTTACCCAAGTAACTCATAGTTATGATCTCTGAACACCAGTGAACTGTAGTATCCTTTGCCAACCAGTATGACTACCCCTCCGCCAGTTGCTCCTCTATCTCTGCGGTACACTCTCTAACCATTGGGAAAAATCTCATTCTCTAGTACCTACTCCTTGTTTTAACCATGACTCTACCCCTATAACTACTTGAGGTTCATGTATCTCCATTAGGTTTTCAGACTCCATTACTTTGTTCATTATACTTCTACAGTTTACCAGTAACACACTTATCACTGGCTTTGTGATATTTTCAGCGCTAAAAAAAAATCTTAACGTTAAAAAAATAAAATGAAAATAATCTCGAGCGTCTACATTTGAACTACCGTTGTGTTGTTTAGGACCTGTAAGGTATTTGTTGAGAACTTGGAGGAAGTACAGCCAAGAGCCGTTAGAGTTGTGAATGCTTGTCACAGCCGTTTCGATAGCGTCACAGAATATGAATTATACGGCACAAAAGCGTTTAGATTTCGTTTGAATTTAGTCGCTAACATGCGAAAAACACCTTTCATCTGCGATAGGAGTGAAATAGTCCATCACCCAATTTAAGTGCAATGACAGGAATGATGAGAGAAATAAGGAACCGCTTATTCTTCCCTCGTGCCATTCGGTTTTGGAATCCTCAATGTAGAGATTAGTTTTGGTCCAGAAGCCTTCTGCAGCTACAATTTTGTGAATTGCAGAGTAGGCTTTGGTTCTGAAGTCCTCTGGAGCCAGTTGATAGTAAGAAGGATCCTTGATATGTCCTTCATTTTCTTATTGATGGTTGGATTTTTTTATGGCTTCCGGCATCTAAGGCCTTACAACCAGTTCGATAGTGATTATTTGTGATCCAGTTCTTTCAATTTATCCAGTATGCAGTAAACACACCCCAGGCTGGATATGTCATTCACAAACACAGCACTTAAACACCCATGCCCACGGCTGTACCCGAACCGGCGACCTTCGACAGGTGGAGCCAGTACCTGCCCCCGCTACCGAGGCCGGCGATGGTTGGGATTCGTACGTTAACCTGAAGTCCTTTATCCGTTCGGATTTCTAGGTTATTCTCAACAAAAGTTATCAGAAAGCAGCAAGCACAGATTATTATTATTCCCTCGCACAAATACGTTGATGAGCTAATGACGATGGTTATACGTAGCAGGTTAATTTATCAAATCTTAAGAGATTTTTCACGGGTTAATGATCAGTATAAAGTGACAGTAATATGTCGTATTTTATCGGATTGTTAGAAACTGCTAATATCGGAAAGGCGTACTGTTTTAATCCGTCTTCCAAGATAAGAAAAAGTAAATTAGTCCTAGAGACTTTGCTTCGTTTCCATTGGTTGGGTTGTTTGAATCAAGATTTGAATATGTCTTGTGTGGTCCTGTACATTGATTGTAACAAACTCTTTGAGACTAATGATATATGCATGATCTTAATATGAATCCTTATAGTGGAGCTTACCGGTCGTTCAAATATATTATATATTGAATCGGGATGTTTGAATAGAGCAAGCGCCCTAACTGGTTAATGTAACGATTTATTTTCTAGTACGTGTTAACAAAATTTCTGCGGTATAAACGAATAAAAAAAAAAACCTTCGAGCATGACAGAAGTCGAACCTGCAATTTACGCCATGTACACATTGTTTTCCTGAAATTCAGGTATTTTATAGTAACACTGGATATTACCATTTCTACCTGTTCCAAATACCTGTCCAATCTCAGGGTATAGAGCATAACCAAAAATAGGTACCTGCCCACAAAGGATGCAAACCTAACATGGATGTTCCTTTAGGATAAGCAATAATCGCCAAACCTGGAACTAAACTAGATTCCCAAAATTTGAGTCAAATCAATTGTTGATTCACTTAATCAGGCTTTCTGCTAGCAGAGCAATTTCACTTGTTTTTAGTTATTAAAAGGAGCACATAACTACCTGTAAATAATTTGTAAATTCCTTTCTGTATCGTTTTCCTCGCGAGGTACCACAACGAAAAGACAATACCGATGTTTCTTTAACGTACTGCCAAGACTAAAGCAACTACACCCGTTATCAATAATGCCATTTTAGAGGCTGGGCAATGAATGCTTAGTGAACTATAACCCTTCGTTCGATAGAAAACCATGATATAAAATTGCAATAATTGCAATAATTTTTTGCATATTCGTCCTCATTTCTGCCAAAAAAAAAACTGTCCCTATAAACTGCATTACAATCTCAAAATTTAACCCACAGAAAAAGATAAAGTATGTAAACATCTTCTGATTCCCTCCAAAACTAAATTAATAGACAAAATGTAGAATAAAACACAGCCTTCAGTCACTTGAATGCAAATTTATTGCACTAGAATATGCATTTCGGACCCTGTGGATAAACTTTAAGTCTGAAAACGAGTCACACTCCTTAAGCACAATTTTTTTTTTTTTTTTTTTTTGGTCTTTCCACTTCCAGACCGCGTTGATTTCTTATTTTACCTCTCCCAGGTTGCGTGTGTGAAAGCAAAGTAACATAAAGTAATCTTTAGCCATAAAAATAATGAGATAAATCGTTAATTATAATGGCCACAGCAACACCTTTAGTCTGTACTGTCTAACTTTGTCCCTACAAAGACAGAAAATGACACGTACGAGTATTATATAGTTTTATATTACCAGCCGGTGTTACTGTACGCTCCAAATTGCTGTCGTAAACTGGTGCTGCAATTCTTCGGAGAACATATCGCTAATTGGCATCGCATGTGGGCCTTGCAACCATTAACCGTCTCTCACCTGTATAGAGCTTATAATTTTTTCCCCACCTTCCATCTAGTTCGAAGGTTTTTGCAGTCTAACAATACTGTACATTACAAGAATGATAGAGAAAAAAAAACATTGAACCGCTGTCAGTTTTATATAACTTCTGTACAGAGTTAAAAATTTTCACTTCATTACCAAGCGTAGACTATATACTTCATTTAGCTACATTTAAACTATATAAGAAACGATTTTACTTCAAAGTACCTCTTTTTATAAAGCCAAACAAATGGTTTTCCAATATTGTAACCTTGACAGATAAGCCATTCATCGTTTTGATTGTCATTATCAATGATAATTAACTTTAATTTAATCGTTACAATAAAGTTAAATTGTCTAATAAAAAATCTGACATTTGATTTTTCATTATTTCTCTATCAAAACCTTCATTTTTTTATAACCCTGCAATTAGCTTGATCCAAAACACAAAATTAGCTTATTTCATATCACAACTGAAATTTTTATTGATTATATTTTTTATAACAGATAAATGTTGAAATGACTAACACCAAAATGTTTCGATATGCGAAGTTCTTCTTGATTATATAGTAAGAAGGCAGCCACAAATTATCACTTAAAATTTTTGCCACTTTTTTCTTAAACCATTGGAATGAAACTTGCGCCTTGGTGGTAACTTCCACTAATTACGTGTGGTTTTTTTTTTTCAGAATTCCGGAAGCCCCCCCCTTTTTTTCTGGTGAGATTAGATGAGATTTGGTTAGAATCTTGTCGGATACCCCACCTCCCAAGATGAAGTGATATTTTGTCGGGACCTCTTCCCCTCCCCCTCTTGACCGACCACGTACGTGTGTGGACCCTTTTTTTAGCTCCAGTGTCCATCAATAATTTTAAAAGGTGACGTGATTTCCGTCTATCTCCCCAATCCCTTGGTGAGATTTGGTGAGATTTCGCCGGACTCCCCCTTCTATTTCACCTCACGTAATTTCCCAACAGATCTGATCCGAAAGATGCGAATTTTTACTATAAAATCTTTTACTTTTTGACCAAATTTGTTCAGCTCCTTCCTCTATAATTTACTCCTGTCCTCCACTCCCTTATGTCCGAAAGCTACTGCTAATATATGGTTATCGTCATCCCCTCCCTTCTTCATACTTCGCCTAAGTCTTCGCGTGGTAACCATTCTGGATCACCGTCAGTGTATGCCTTAAACACCCCCGACACTAACTTGGCCTCCTTTTATCTTCCAGTGATTCCAAACACATGCATCATAGAGATTGTTTGCATACTAAAATAATTTTGGCTAATAAATATGTAGCTGTCTTCCTTTAGACAACATCCTATTACCGTGATTGATACAAAGTATTTAGATACCCATACCATCCCGGCATACTTAGGCAAGAGCCGGATCAAAGGTTTACAGACTAGTTATTATCTCCATTTCGAATAGTCAGTACTTTAAAACCTTTCTTGGCCACCTCCTCTGGTCAACGTAGTTTTTTATAAGGCTAGATGTTTACGTTTGAAGGTTTCAACAAGCGATTCAGAAAGGAAGCTTGTGTTAGCCGACTTAAATTTCAGTTTATATATTCTTTGTCTTATGAAAGCCTTGCTCGATCCAAGCGTAGGCGGTTAGCATGGGGGATGTTTACTTCTGTATGGCAACGTCTCGGAAGATGAACTGGGATCGTTTCCCGTTACCTTCCCTATTGTGCGTAAGTGTTGTTGTAAGTGTGGATGAGTGTGTGTTCAATGAAGAGAGTTGTTTCTGTTGTGGATGAGGGATGAAAGAAGTAAGAGATTGAAACAAGGTGCCCACCCATTCAGGCCTATTCTCCCGAAATACAACATAGGTAACAATGAAAGGAAAGAAATGCCGCGAGCTAAAATTTACATGGAAAAGAAAGGGAAAATACACCCAACACTAACCAAAGTTGAAGGGAGGAGGGCAGCAGCAACACAAAACAACACACAAACAAATAAAAAACAATATTTTGGGTGAAAATCTCTTTTGCAAGACCAGCCACCTCTCTGTTCAACTTAAAAAAGGTATTTTCACCCGAAATATTGTTTTTTCTTTCTTTGTGTGTTGTTTTGTGTTGCTGCTGCCCTCCTTCATTCAACTTTGGTGAATTTTGGGTGTATTTTCCCTTTCTTTTACATGGAAATACAACAAAGGGCAGCCAAGCTTAGCTCCCCTATCGGATGAACGAATCGCCAACAACAGTGTTGATTCCCTCACTCCGTACTCACTGCGAAGAACTTTGGGATTTAACCCACGCCTCTGGCGCACACTCTGGTGCTCAGGAATTGCGCACCACCGCCTTTCCTACCCTAGTGGCCAACTCCTAACGATGAAAATTTCTTCCACCACCAAGCCACGAACCAGTTAACTCCTGTCAGCGCCAGACGCCATCACAGTGACGCAACCAACTGATCTTTTAGAAGATGATTCTTCACACTACAACTGTATTAGAACTTTCTTTTATTTATTCTAAACAGCTCATCTCTCGAATCATTATTGTTGGTAAGAAGGTAAATCAGCTATATTTCTGTCGCACAGTTACAAGGAGACCACGAGGCTTGGTAATCAGCGATTTCTTTGATTTGATAAATATTGAAGGTTTTTGTACCTTTAAGAGCAGTTTCCGAGATACCGGGAACTAGTTTTCGTATAGAACTTATATATCAAGTAAGCAGACAGTTAGTTAGTCGACCAGGACTACTCTGGTTCCGATGTCTATTTTAATAATTGATTCTTCTATTTCTAATACTCCTATAATAGTAAATTCGATTTTATTTCGATAGTGATGCAACATTTCATCCTTGAACATTTTTCCGGCCCGCGAAATTCTTACACTTGTACAAAATATTTTTTATATTTCATTTTTAGTGTTATATATTTCTGCGTTTAGTTTCATTATTATTATATTATCTATGTTTATATGTAAGAATATTAGTGTAAACAATAATAACTCATGTTTCAATTTTTCACTAAAAAAAAAATGTTTCTTGTGGGGATATATAATTTTATATGCGGCCCGCGGAGTTATGATGCAATTCCAAAGTGCCCCGCAAGGTCATTTGGGTTGGCCACCCCTGTTTTAAACCATCATAACGTCTTCTGTCAATATGGTTTGTTGATGTTTATTAATGAGGTTATTGATCTATTATAGAAGCTATATAATTTCCTTGAAAAATAAAACTTGCTACATTTTACACACAATAAAAATTATTTTCTCTTTCATTTTGTAGACCACCAAAAAATTATGAAAACTTTTTGATAACGATTTAAGAATTATAACTGGGGAATTATTCGAAATATTAGAAACTATTATTAAAAAAGAAACATTTAGCATGGCGCGATTCCGCTGCTATAGGTTGATAGGACCTGTGCATACACTCCATTTCAGACCAGGCCTGAACTTGGTATGTGAAGGGAAAGGTAAAGGTCACGGGGTTCCGACGGCTCCTGCCGCATCCCCTAGGATTCACGGAGGTAGGGCTCCGCACTCCCCGTACAACCTTCGGCAGCAGAATGGATGTGACGGGGTCAGCGCCACGCTCCGGCCGTTCTTTGTCTTCCCACAGAGTTTCCTCCACGGTACTCACTGGATAGCAGGCTGAGTGGGCCTGGACGTTCAGCTTCGAGGAAAAATCCTCGGCTTCGTCGGGGATCGAACCCCTGTCTGCCGCCTGACTTGGTATGTAAACTACCATAAAAAAACACTTAAGGTATGCCTCTGAAACTCAGGTCCATTGCATTAAATCCCTTCAACCTATAACCAAAGAGATACTACCCTACAATATACACAAGAATCGTAGAGATCGATAATTTCCAAGTATGGTTCTGAATAAGAGAGTACTTGTTAATATCGCTGAAAAGTCATATTTGCTTGTAGCCTAAGCAACAATGTGAGCGACTAGTGATCTTTCCTGCGACTCCTTGGTCTGGCAATGTTGCTTTACGAGCCAGTCATTTTAATTGGATGCCGACTCTAACACGCCTTCTCAAATGTGTGTATTACAACAGGGCACTTCCGAAAGAGTTTTATTGCTTGAATGTGTTTCGAATAACGCGGTGCTAAATAGTCGTTGTGATAGCGTTGTTGTTGGTTACGGCTTCCAGGTGACTGAACAAAATAATTTTCCTCATAAAATCAATCAATTGTATTACCGCGCTATGAATATTTTTATCTGGAAGCGTAAGACCTGATTTTAAACACCGGTGTTATTTAGGTTAACTATTATTTAGTTATGTCATTGCGTTTTTAATGTTGAATACAAGTTTTTCGGTAGAAGACGAAAAACAGATTATCATTCAAAACACCAGGTATAAAAAAAACAATTGTTTTCACAGGTTCCAACGAAGCGACAATACGAATCCGATTGATATATTTTGCTATTTTAAAGTAGAGGGAAAAATTTAAGAATGCGTTGTTTTATTCAGATATACAAGCGTATGGTGTGAAATGTATGTAGATGTTCGTTTGGGTCAACTAGGACCACGTTAAGTCTTCGTCTTTCATGAATTAGCGTTTGGATGTGTACACATCTATGTTTAAACTAGGTTGTTAGTCCTAGAAAGTACAGGGTCCGGCAATAAAACCTCCCACATTTCACGTAGCCGGCGTGCGGGTTGTAGTGAGGATACTGATGTGGAGTGTGTTTTGTTTTAAAGAGGTGTACATGCCATTTTCAGTGTGCGCCATGTCATGCCTTGGTGAGCATCGTGCGTTTGTTGTGGACAAATTTATTCGTAACAGTTGTTCACAGATTTTCGGAGACGATTCGAACCTGGCCAACATGATCGTGTCCCGGATAGAAAAACTATTCAACTGTGGGTGTCAAACTTTAGAAAGACAGGTTCAGCACTAAAAAAAAAAACCTACAGGCCGTCCTCGGACTGCAACAACGCCGGAAAATTTGGCGCGTGTGTGTGTGTTGTGTCTATGCATCATTCGCCAATCTTTGGGGACACTTAAAGCCTATAGTGTACAAACATCGTCCCACAACACTGCAAGCACTTAAAGAGGCCATTACCCAAGAATTGGCAGCCATTCCAAGAGAAATGACGCGAAAATGTATGGAGAACTTTCTGGATAGACTTTGTCAATGTGTCAACAATGGAGGGCAGATATAATTTTTAAAATCAAATAATTAAAAATGGCAAAGTATTGTATTTTTTCATAAATAAAAGTAATTATTCTCTATCATATTTAGGTTTTATGTGACAACACATTAAAATGAGGGAGGTTTTATTGCCGGACCCTGTACCTACAGTTTAACGTGGAATCGAACCACGAAAGCGTTCTGGCGTACTTCACATTACTCAGCAAGCTGTGCCAGAGGGCTTGTGATAATCCCCTGCTAGACAAGGATTCGAACCGGGCACTGTTAGATTTCTAAGCGGACGCCTTTACAACTGACCCATGAGGCCACTCCACAGAGTGAAATATTACTTTAGATTTCTGATTAAAAATACTCCACTCACTTGAAAATAAAATAAAGCAAAGTTTCATGTTATCTAGGCAGTGTAATAACTGTCTGTGAGGTTACAGTATCACAGTAACTGTGTCTGTCATTCGACTTATAGGTTGAAGGGTACAGTCCCGGGAATGGAAAATGAAATTTACTCTCCTATACTTTGCCAGCAGGTTTGAAGAATTGGTGGTGAAAATTGTAATTCTCAAATGTGTACCGAAAGACCAAATCTCTTCACAGTTCGGGTGGAGAAAATACCGAACGCTCTTAGACATCTTTCGGAAGAGTAGGCCAAAATACACCGGTGCAGTATTTCACCTGCTTACATCATTAAATTCTGAGGCATAGTTTGAGTTCGGCCCCGGGCATGGGTAATTTTGATTCTATGTTGTGTTCACTTTTTAAAAAAAAACTCTTTTTGTGTTCACCATTTGTCATAGTTACAAAGTGAAGCTGTAACACAAATACTGTTTGTTATAAAGGAAATAAAACTGTTATGGTGCAGGATATGTTGTTCAAATTTCTCTGGTAAGTTACCTTTAATGGTAGCCGCGGATGGCTGAGAAACCTAACATGCTGTTCATTATAGTAGAAACTACTCATTTCGATTTTGTTATGAGGAGATGTCCTTAAGCTTTGCTTATATTTCCTCTTACTTCCCCCCTTCCCCCTCGTGGGTTCACGCCTCGTAAATATCTAGGCCATTATAGGTGGGAAAGGACTGGGGACAAGCAACTGTGAGGAATTCGGTTATGGCATTTTCAAGAAGCCATGCCGGCATTCGCTTGAAGTGATTCTGGAAAACAATGAAAAACCGAAATCTGGATGGCCAGATTGACTCGAATCCTGCCGCACAAGCCGAACGAGGCCACAGCGATACCGATAACCCACCACACTCAATAATATGCTCTTATGTCTCTGGTAACCAATAATACTTAAATGAGAAAACAAATATGCCAGCAAGGGGCTGCTGAGAAGAATTCCGTTGTCAACAAGAGCTGACGGGATTGTAGCGGAGGAAACGTGGAGTTGCTTTGTCGAATGATGGAGTTCAGCGAAAAAACTTCATCTGGCTGCGGCAGCATAGGGTTCCAGGGAATTGGTGATCTGGAAAGCTGGAGTTCATGACGGTAAACAACGGCAGCCTGACCGGTCGACACAAGCCGGACCTGTTGAGCAGCTTCGACGCAGCCTCCCCAGCCGAAAGGGGAAAATGAGGACACAAAACACTCTTTTCTTAATGTTATAGTGATTCAGAATCATGAAGCAGTGGAACGAACTCGTGATAATCTGTCTCTCAGGGACTGCAGGGTTCTTGGTTGGAAACGGTTTCAACAGAAAGGATTTTAACCTGTCCTTCGCCGTTTGGAGAACTTTTGAAGTGCGATGGTAGGTTAGAAATCCCTGTGGTACTGTCACATTTTCCTTATTAGATTGAAGTTTTAGGATATGGTGTCGCTGCTGTAAGATTCAGAGAAGGTATTAAAGTAATTGTACGATATGAAAGTTACAGAATTCAATTCCGTGCAACGACACGACAATGCAGTAAGTTCACCCAACTTGCTAACATCTTTAATTCCTTCTCTGAACCTGACAGAGATAAAGTTATTAATATAAACGATAGGGCACTACATCAATTTCGGTGAAAAATCGTGGAAAGATGTCCATACGAAATGACAACAAGGCTTATTGACAGTATTAAGGATCTTCGCCTGAGTCAACATGACATATTGGTGTCCCTCTTTAGTAAGGTCCATCCGTTTGACACGCTGCCAATACTGTAACAGCAGTTTGAGCCAAAGTTGGTTGAATTTTTCCTGCGCAATCATCAATCTCGTACTTGTTCTTGTATAGTAGGGACTACTACGAATATATTGGTGAAGTAGGCGTGGGCAGGCCTTTATCATTGTTGACTGCAAATTTCTTCAAGGACGTCTTTCGAAAGAGAAAGCGTTAACAAGCGCTCCAATTAAGCCCAAGCCTTTTGTCCTGTACGTGGACAACTCTTCTGTCGTTTAGTTTCATGGCAGAGATACTTTCGAAGGGTTTCTCCTACATTCGAAAAATTTCAAGATCATTATTGAGGTGACCTGCCTTTCTAAGACGTTCTCATAGAGAAGATACCTGAAGTAGCACTAGGACCTGCTCACACAAAACAGTACCTAAACGCCTGCAGTCATCACCATCCGTCATAACGCAAAACAGTGCTCACCACGCTAATCCACAGGGCAAGAGCGAGGCGTGCAGCGGACAGCTTATCGGGTGAGTTCCAACATTTACGTCAGACCTCCAGACGAAACCGGTACATGGAAAATCAGATAGGACTAGCATTCCTGAAACCGAAGCGCAGGGTTACTAACAGTATTAATGAGCCAATGGACCACCTAGTTTTTTTTCCCGCACCGTGGTGCTACAACGTCGAGGCATGGAAGGGCTCTGGCTATAAAGGAATCAAGTCCATTTCCCTACCGCCACCAAATCTGAAGATCAATCTGCTCTCCGCCAAGGGTGACCCTGCTGTCCGTATGCCGGGAGTTTATAGTACCCCTTGCGAATGTGGGAAAAAATACTTCAGTCAGACGGTACTGCGCATTACCCAGCGTTTTTGGAACATTCCCGACACGTTTGTCTGGGAAAGAAGGATAAATCTGCAGCGGCGGAACATTACCTTTAACTCTGGCACAAAGAAATCAATCGATACAACAACAACATAATGTCGACATACCTCCTGCCAGAGTTTTGTATGCCATATGAAGCAACTGTTACACCACTCAACGTGAGAACCGACATTGGTCTGGAGGGCCTCGGACATGGCAGTACCGTTAAGCTGGCAGAATTCCTCTCGCAATGGCCAAAAGCATCAAACATCTACACAGATGGGTCGAAATCCAATTCATCAGTGGGCTGTGCATACTTAGATCTAAAGAGGAAGCGATATGGTATGTTCAAACAACCCGGAGAAGCGTCCATCTTCACAGCGGAAATGGTTGCAATTCAAAAGGCAATTGAGTATGCTGAGGCTTCGTTGGACGCAACATCGGTCATAATATCATACTCCCGCTCGTTGTTGACCAGCCTGCAAGGACACACTCAAGTTGCCAACAAAGACAGTATTTTATGCAACATCTTGGAAGCAGCATTCCGCGCGAAACAGAAAGGCAAAACTCTGGTGTTCATCTGGGTGAAAGCCCATATCGGCTTAGAAGGAAACGAACAGGTGGACCAGCTGGCGAAGCGAGCTTGCGAGGAAGACAGTGCCTATCCGTTCGTAACTGTGAGGGACCTAATGACAATCGCAAAAAAAAGAAGCAAGAGAATCATGGAACAGGGAGTGGGAGGAGTCACAACTGGTTAAATGAAAACACTATGGACAGGTCCACCCCGTCGCGTCGTCCCTAAACAGCATTGGCACCAACAACTTAAGGTCCCAAGAAAACCTATCGTAACCATCTCCAGACCAAAGTTCAACCATAGCTGCTACCCCGCACACCTGAATAGAATAAACATAGTTCAAAGCCCCTTATGCGGATGCGACGAGACGAGCATAGGGGACATGGACCAAATTCTCTTCGGCTGCAAGTACAGATACAACAGCACCACAGACCTATTAGAGCAACTGGAAAAACTAGGTCACTTCCAACCATCAATAGTGTCACATCTCCTCGCGACCGGTGACGCCAGGATCTTCGTACTCCTATGCAGATTTCTTAAAAACTGTGACATAGACATATAAACCTCCGAACATTAGTGTTTACAACGTTTGGTGGATATATATTATAATTCAATTCATGTACTTAATAATAGATAGGTGCTATTGTATGTTAATAGTGATTATGTATAGGTGATAGACACATACTAATTGTGTTATGGATATATAGGTAAAAGAATATTCATAAGCTGTGTTATGGATATAAATGTAGTTATGTATTTAATTATGTAACTAATACTATGGCTGTATGGTTTAATGGCCCCCCAAAAAAAAAACCTCCGACATGGCTTCGACTTTGAATCCTGGATCCCGGTGCATACCAGAAGCTTTTGGAACAGTGTTATCACTGAAACAGCGAAGTTCCCCTCGCGTCTAAACT
>CM061920.1:294233516-294339639 GCA_031002005.1 Vandiemenella viatica | reverse complement strand
GCAACTACCCGAGCCTCACTCATAATTAACACCCTTTTTTTCCTTTCATTCCCGCAGCTGAGGGCCAGGGCGAGCCGTTGGAGGGCATAACAATTGCCCTTTTCGGCTTTTGATACCTTATGCTCCCAAGAGTTTTTTTAATTAAAATGGTAGCAATTATAACAGACAGTAAATTTTTTGAAGTAACAGTATTTACATATTTTTATATTAAAAATAAAAAAGGACACGTTTAACAGCTTTAGAAAAGTAGCAGCAATTAACAATTTAACATCAAGCAGAGCTTTTGATGATGAAGGTGTTTAAAACTTAATAATTGAAACAACTTTCAGCAGTCATTGATACAGAATTTTTAGTGATTTTAAATAGAATTTTTGATAGTTAACAGTTTACTATAAATAATAACATTACTATAATCTTAGGATTTTAATGACGATGAGATGAAAAGATGGGTGAGAATTGATTTTGGGACTGTACTTTCTTTGTATATATCAAAATATATACAGTAATCCTTGCTGCATTGGTAATGGTTTTAGTATTAATGCTTAGAAGTATTCGGTATAAATGGACTGCAATGTTTGGGCAGTGCCTGCGATATTAGATGTGAGAAATGTTTTCTGGTGTCTTCATCACTGCATTCTTCTAAAATTGAGAGTGCTATTATGTGAGGAGGATATATATACTTTTGCTTGGGGCGTTTGTGGTTTATAAGTGAGTAACGTAAGGAGATCGGGGCGGTTTGCAAGAAGGCGCTGACCATATTTCTGTCTGAGCAAAAATAGTCTATTACGAAGTGGTTCTAATTTGGATATTGAGTAAACCAAAGCAGATGGACTGGTGTGATCGAGGCGAAGGATGTTACGAAGGATACGGCGCTCACGAGATTCGAGATGCTCAATTTTGGAGGGGGGGAGGAGAGAGGAAATAGGGGCGGCATACTCCAAGATGGGGCGGACAAACATTTTGTAGGTGAAAAGTAAAGTGGGTTGGGAGTTGAAAGAAAGTTTCGGACGGATACATTTAATAAGGTTAGTGCGGGAAAATAGCTTCTGTGTTAGGGATTTGAAATGTTGATTAAAGTTGAGGGTTTTGTCCAGGTATATGCCTAAATATTTTACAAAAGGGGATATAGTGATTTTTGTATTCCAGATTTTAACTTTTAAATTTATTCGGACTGGTAGAGAGTGGAAGTCTTATGTCTATGTTGGAATAAGACTGATTGAGTTTTTGTGGGGTTAGGTTTAATCCGCCACTTTTTAAAATAATTTTCAAGTGTCGTTAGATATCTATTGGCGCGGTGGTTAAGAAATAATGTATTTCGATGTGAACTCCAGTAAGCGGTGTCGTCTGCATATAGTGCCATAGATTCAGATGGCAGGAGAGGTCTAGGGATATCAGAAGTATACAATATGTAAAGTATGGGAGAGAGCACGGCGCCTTGCGGTACGCCGGCCTGAGGAGTGAAAGGGGAAGAAAGAGTATCATGAATTTTGATCTGGCAAGTCCGAAAAGAGAGAAAATTTTGAATGAGTTGAAGAAAAGTGGGGGGAAAGCCAAAGGAAGAAAGTTTGTAAATAATCCATCGTGCCACACCTTGTCAAAAGCCCTTTCTATATCCAGAAATATGGCGAATGTTGCATGACCTGCGTTTAGAGATTTGGTGATGTCGGATGTTAATGCAAGTAGGGGATCAGATGTTGAATGATGATGGTGAAATCCGGCCTGAAATTGTGGTATTAAGTTCAGTGAGTTGGCGAAACGGAGGATGCGTGATTGAAGGATTTTTTCAAAGATTTTTCCAGGAACGGGTAAAAGAGAGATGGGACGATATGAGAGGGGTCATGGAGCGGTTTTTTAGGTTTCGGTATCATAATGATTTGGGCGCGTTTCCAGAGAGGAGGAATTTTGTAATTCGTTTGGGACATAAGGTGAGTGCAGGATGGACGAAAGGGAACGTCTGGCGTGTTTTTGAAATGAATCATCAAATAGGGATCACTGGGTGATGAGTAAATTTCCTTCATCGTACGCCCGGACCGAGCTGTTTCATTAGAATCACATGTCAATTACCCGTTACTAACAATTCTTTATATACAATCACTGTCATTATTTCGACAGTGAGAAATATGGTACCTCTAGCGCTAAGTAACGAAATGTTAAATGGATAGATTCAGTCACAATCATTTGGAACAAATAAATTACCTAAGTCCTTTTAATTCACTTGTAAGCTTCCTCGATGACATAGCCATATGACATTTACCCAGTTTTACTCCTGGTCTGTACGATGTTAGAAATTCCATATTTATTTAAAAACATACCGCATCTTCTCCACAGCTCATTTGTAGAGCTCCCAAGTCACTTATTCGAAAATACCTTTATTCCATAAATTTTTTTCCTCTACTGCTTCATTAAATGTTTCGATACCAAAAAATTATAACAGGTTGCGCTAACATGCCTCAATTTTTCAGACAAACTTCTCAATCCCACTGGTTATTTGAATACATATAATAAATTTCTTATCTAAATAAAATTGTTTTTGCAAGAGGCGAATAGATGGTTGAAGTTTGGTTTTTATACAGGGTGTCCAGAATGAAAGGATAATCCTGCAACCGCAGATAGGGCACATCATGTCCTACTAAACGAAAAAATTTTATTTGAGTAAAACTATCACCATTTTTGAGATACTGATTTTTTAAATATTTTTTCGAAACATGTGACTGATCACTTTATTCCATGCCATTTCTACAAATTAAGACTTTTTGAACCGTTTTTTTTTTAATTTAGACAAATATTTGAGGCATCTAAAACAATTTTTTTTTAAAGTAATTAAAAAAAAAAATGGTATGATTATTTTATACTTCTTTTAAAATGAATAATGGTATTGGTGGATAAGAGAGAAAGGCGGCAATTTGAACAATTTTTATAATTAACGAAATAAAAAATATTATTCGCATTTGTTGTCTATTATTTGCATGCACACCATACCAAAAACCTTTTTTAAATCATTATTTTTTCTGCATGTTTAAAATCCACAATGCTCTCTTTAAAATAAGTATAAAATAATTATATCATTTAAGATTTTTTATAAGGTTTTTTAACTTAAAAAACACTGTTTTGGATGACTAAAATATCTTTGGGTAAATTGAAAATAGCAGGGTTTAAAAAATCTTAATTTGTGGAAAAAGCATGGAATAAACTGGACAAAGTCATATGTTTCGAAAAAATATTTAAAAAATCAATATCTCAAAATTGGCGAGACTTTCAAACGAATAAAAAAAAGATCATGTAGTAGGGACATGATGTGCAGGATTATTCTTTCATCCCTGGATGCCCTGTATATGTGGAAATGGACGTTAGTCGTGTCAAACAGATTCGTAAAATGGGTAAAAGTTGTCGTTAAAACGGTAAGAAGTACATTCCAGCCATTATAATACG
Organism: Vandiemenella viatica; assembly: GCA_031002005.1. Classification (NCBI taxonomy): domain Eukaryota; kingdom Metazoa; phylum Arthropoda; class Insecta; order Orthoptera; family Morabidae; genus Vandiemenella; species Vandiemenella viatica. The sequence goes on along the minus strand of CM061920.1, from coordinate 294,336,210 downwards.
CCAGAAAAAAGGTTCTGGATGCTAGAGTTCTGAGCCCAAACCGCAGTGGCATACGTCAGCCAATTACACATTATACATGCGCGGGGAAAAAAAAGGAAAAAATCTTGTCAGGTTATCACGTCGCGCATAGCCGACTGTAAATTGACCCCTGTGTAACAAAGTCGCACCTAATTGGAGACAGTTGCGGCGCAAGAGAACAAAATTCAACACGCGAAGCGAAGGTAACGCTCGCACGGAAACTCTACACGATACACGCCGGAATAACTTAAGAGAAAACACGAGCAAGCACGCGTCTGCATCCGTTCTAAAATCACCCACAAGGTCGAACAATTAGTCAGCAGACATCCCCCGCGTATTAGTGAGGCGGGCAATCAAGATAATTCGTTATAATACTCGGTGTTGGGTGTCTTCCAAGGGCAGCTGTGCTGTCAAGGCACGCAGGTGGAATTTCGCTCCAGTAACATCTCGCTGGCGGAAGTCGTTCGCACTTATCAGAAACAATCAGCTGATTCTTCAAGATAATTATGAGGGAACTGTTATGACCAAAAAGTGATGTGTGACGAAGTCTGGAAAATTTAAAAGCTGATACGTTATAATGCATTAGGGAGTGGTAATCGCCATCAGGAACAAGGAAACCAGATATCGGCGGCACTAACACAAAATTTTGTCGCTATCATAAAAGGATCAAAGATCGCACCGATGAAAAAAAAACTGAATGATACATTTTCATAGGAAACGAACCTCAACCCAACCAGGGTCGCCAATCAATACAGCCCAAAAGATTGAGATCTTACTCAAAAACCTCAGAAGAAATATCGCGTTTATTTTTTATATTGGTGGTTCCGTATTATCTGAAGACAACTTTAATACCAGTTCGACGTTATGTTATTCGCGGATAATGCAGTGATCTTTAGGGCAGTAAGGAATTAATCCGTTTGCTTAGAAATTCGTGGCGATCAGAGGTTTTATACGGTTTACTGCAAGGTTACTCAACCAGTTTTGGAGATGGGCCACAATTTCGATTCGAAGTTAACCTGCGGGTAACAATTTCGATTCTGATTTAGCCTGCGGGCCACATAATACTTGTGTATAGTTTCCCATAGATATTTAAATATAAGTAACACAGTTTAAATACAATTAAAAGGGGAAAAAATCAATGAAACCTTTGCAAAGGTTTTTTTTAATCATAATAAAAAAGTAAAAACATCGATGAGACCTTTTCAGAGCTTTATGAGGCAGCATATTCTAGACCGCTGTTGCAGGGGGACAATTCAAATGCGCTTCGTGGCCCGAGGGCTGGGGTTGCGCAGTCTTCGATTAGTAAGGTTAATGGTAACTTGCACGAAGTTGAAAAATGTATGAGGATATGTCCCTAACTAACAAAAGGGATCCGTTTGTACAGGAATGCAAAGTAAACTGTTCATTTATTGACATGGTTGATTAACTGAAGAATTTTGGAGTAGCAGTACAAAGGAACATGAAATGGAACTTGCACATAACGTAGGTGGTAAGGAATGCTATTTCTAGAATATGATTCATGGGTCGAATTAAATAATAATAATAATATTTGATAAAAATTACGATGGAACACACGCTCCGGTGCAATCTCCCTACATACTCGTCTTTCTCCTTTCCTCTTCCAACATGCTTTTGTCCTTTACAAATTTTACTTTAAATTCTTTCTCTTGGTAATTTATTCCAATCCCTTACATCCTTTCCTACGAAAGAAAGTTATCCCACACCCTTATGCCTGAAATCATATTTACCCTTCCAAGTATCTCTCTTAATTTTCCCACCAACATATTTCGGTGCTTCATCACCAATATAGGCGTTGTACACTCCCATGACTCTCTTAATACTCCCTCTATCCTCCAATGAGTCCCACTCCAGCTCCTTTATCACTTTAGTTGCCGATTGTGTTCTGTGGTAATTTCCAAAGACAAATCTGGAAGCCCTCATCTGCACCCCCTCCCTGTATTTGACACCCAAAATGTGGGTCCCATACTACACTACCATAATCCAGCAGTGGTGTGAGCAAACGTTTGTACCTGAATTCCCTTATTTCTCTAGTGCATCCCCTCATCACTCTTTCCAACAGGTGAAGGATTTTGAGCCCTTTCCCTACTACTTGTTCAATGTGACCTGCCCAGTTAAGTCCCTTGTCAAATGTTATGCCAAGGTATTTACATTTCGAGTTTTCAATAAGCAGCTCCTTCCCCACTTAATAATCATAATCAACCTTAAGCTTTTTATCTGTGTACCTAATAAGCTGGCTCTTCTTTGTATTTATCTTCATATAATGTTGACTCACCCAGCTAGTTATCTTATCTACATCATCCTGCAGCTGTTAACAGTCTTCTATTGTTTTTATCCTTTTATATAACATTATGTCATCTGCAAACAATCTAACTTCCGACAGTGAACCGTTAACACAATCATTCATTATTATAACGAATAGCAATAGTCCCAATACACTATTCTGTGCAACACCCATGTTCACTCCTACTTCTTTTGATATTGCATTTCCTACCCTAAACTATTGCTTTCTACCTTTTAGGAATTCTTCCAACCAGCAAATCACCTTTTTATCAGCTCCAATAGTTTTTACCTTATTTAGCACCATTTTATGGTTCACTCTGTCAAAGGCCTTTGTAAGATCTAGTGCCACACTATCAACTTGACCTCTACTGTCCATTTCATCAGAAATATCTTGCATATATCATACTAACTGAGATTCACTCTAATATCCTTGTCTAAAGCCATGTTGCTGACTTAAAAACCATTTACTTTCCTCATAAACACCTCTAATATGGTTGCATATTAATCTCTCCATTACTTTACCTACCACTGATGTCAAACTGATTGCCTTTTAGTTTTCAACCCTGTTTGTCACCCCTCCTTTATGGACCGGTACTACTATCGCACTTTTCCAGTTATCTGGTAAACAACAAGTATCCAGACTTAGTTTAAATAATAATTCAAGATAAGGTACAATGTCACATCCTCCTATCTTTAAGACATCTGTGGCAATATAATCCACTCAACTCCTTTAAGCCTTTTAGATTCGTTAGTTCCTTCATGATATCTCCATGTTTAATTTCAGATTTTCTAATCTGCTCACTTCCAACTTTGCGGATAGGCTCGTTTTCTGATATAACCCCTACCTGTCCTGAATTACTGTCCGTAATGGTCTCACTGAACCAGTTACTTCATAACTCCGCCGTTTTAAAATCATCAGTTATTTCTTCTCCATCCTTATCTATAATTGCCTCAACATCCTCTCTTCCCCACAGTTTCCTGATACATCTATAGAAATTTCTAGATACATAAGTTTAATATAGGTACCCCTGCACCAATAAACTCATAAACTCACCCTTAGCCAATTTATTTGACATCATAATTTCTTGGTTTCAAGAATTCCCTACTTTCTTGCTAATTCTTCACTCTGTTATGTTCTCGTCTCACCAAACTCCTTAATCTACTCACCTCCCTGTTATATAATGTAGGTTCTGTACTTCTGTTTATCTTCGGTTTTGAAATAAACAATTTATCACCCTTTTTTAATATTTCCTTGAAATCGTCCCACTCCGTCTCCTCTGTACTTGTGCCATTCTTCCATTTAATAAAATTAACCATGAAATATATTTTCAGTTCCAAAATTTGTACCTTTTTATAATTGTATCTATTTCCCCCTTCAATTCTGGTCACTGGTTTATTGAATCCCCTTATATCCATCAGAAATGCATTGTGATCACTATTTCTTCAGTTACTTGAAACTCGATAAGGTTATAATCATCAGGCTTTATTAGGAAGGTATCCAACATGTTTGGTCCCCATATTTTCTGCTCAACCACTTGTGTAAAGCCTCCTTCCCTTACTGAGGTATTTGCAAATCTCTGTTCCTTTGTGTTATTAATCTCATTTCCTGCACAGTTGACACCTGGTAAGCTCAAATCCCCACCAATAATGAATATTCTAAGTTCACTCCTGAACTCTGAATATGAACTTAGTTTCTTACCAAGAGCCTCATGTTTATCATCCATTCTTCCACTGCGGTATGCAGCCATCACCCTGACTTTTTGTTTTTAATTTCCTCAGAATTTTACCCAAGTAACTCATAGTTATGATTTCTGAACACCAGTGAACTGTAGTATTCTTTGCCAACCAGTATGACTACCCCTCCGCCAGTTGCTCCTCTATCTCTGCGGTACACTCTCTAACCATTGGGAAAAATCTCATTCTCTAGTACCTACTCCTTGTTTTAACCATGACTCTACCCCTATAACTACTTGAGGTTCATGTATCTCCATTAGGTTTTCAGACTCCATTACTTTGTTCATTATACTTCTACAGTTTACCAGTAACACTCTTATCACTGGCTTTGTGATATTTTCAGCGCTAAAAAAAAATCTTAACGTTAAAAAAATAAAATGAAAATAATCTCGAGCGTCTACATTTGAACTACCGTTGTGTTGTTTAGGACCTGTAAGGTATTTGTTGAGAACTTGGAGGAAGTACAGCCAAGAGCCGTTAGAGTTGTGAATGCTTGTCACAGCCGTTTCGATAGCGTCACAGAATATGAATTATACGGCACAAAAGCGTTTAGATTTCGTTTGAATTTAGTCGCTAACATGCGAACAACACCTTTCATCTGCGATAGGAGTGAAATAGTCCATCACCCAATTTAAGTGCAATGACAGGAATGATGAGAGAAATAAGGAACCGCTTATTCTTCCCTCGTGCCATTCGGTTTTGGAATCCTCAATGTAGAGATTAGTTTTGGTCCAGAAGCCTTCTGCAGCTACAATTTTGTAGAGTAGGCTTTGGTTCTGAAGTCCTCTGGAGCCAGTTGATAGTAAGAAGGATCCTTGATATGTCCTTCATTTTATTATTGATGGTTGGATTTTTTTATGGCTTCCGGCATCTAAGGCCTTACAACCAGTTCGATAGTGATTATTTGTGATCCAGTTCTTTCAATTTATCCAGTATGCAGTAAACACACCCCAGGCTGGATATGTCATTCACAAACACAGCACTTAAACACCCATGCCCACGGCTGTACCCGAACCGGCGACCTTCGACAGGTGGAGCCAGTACTCTAGCCCCCAAGCTACCGAGGCCGGCGATGGTTGGGATTCTACGTTAACCTGAAGTCCTTTATCCGTTCGGATTTCTAGGTTATTCTCAACAAAAGTTATCAGAAAGTAGTAAGCACAGATTATTATTATTACCTCACACAAATACGTTGATGAACTAATGACGCTGGTTGTACGTAGCAGGTTAATTTATCAAATTATCTTAAGAGATTTTTGACGGGTTAGTGATCAGTTTAAAGTGACAGTAATATGTCATATTTTATCGGATTGTTAGAAACTGCTAATATCGAAAAGGCGTACCGTTTTAATCTGTCTTCCAAGATAAGAAAAAGTAAATTAGTCCTAGAGACTTTACTTCGTTTCCATTGGTTGGGTTGTTTGAATCAAGATTTGAATATGTCTTATGTGGTCCTGTACATTGATTGTAATAAACTCTTTGAGACTAATGATATATGCATGATCTTAATATGAATCCATATAGTGAAGCTTACCGGTCATCCAAATGGAATATATATATATATATATATTGAATCGGGATGCTTGAATAGAGCAAGCGTCCTAACTGGTTAATGTAACGATTTATTTTATAGTACGTGTTAACAAAATTTCTGCGGTATAAACGAATAAAAAAAAACCTTCGAGCATGACAGAAGTCGAACCTGAAATTTACGCCATATACACATTGTTTTCCTGAAATTCAGATATTTTATAGTAACACTGGATATTACCATTTCTACCTGTCCAATCTCAGGGTGTAGAGCATAACCAAAAATAGGTACCTGCTCACAAAGAATGCAAACCTAACATGGATGTTCCTTTAGGATAAGCAATAATCGCCAAACCTGGAACTAAACTAGATTCCCAAAATTTGAGTCAAATCAATTGTTGATTCACTTAATCAGGCTTTCTGCTAGCAGAGCAATTTCACTTGTTTTTAGTTAATAAAAGGAGCACATAACTACTTGTAAATAATTTGTTAATTCCTTTCTGTATCGTTTTCCTCGCGAGGTACCACAACGAAAAGACAATACCGATGTTTCTTTAACGTACTGCCAAGACTAACGCAACTACACCCGTTATCAATAATGCCATTGTAGAGACTGGGCAATGAATGCTTAGTGAACTATAACCCTTCGTTCGACAGAAAACCATGTAAAATATAATTGCAATAATTTTTTGCATATTCGTCCTCATTTCTGCAAAAAAAAAAAAAAAAAAAAAAAAAAAAAAAAAAAAAAAAAAAAAAAAAAAAAAAACTGTCCCTATAAACTGCATTACAATCTCAAAATTTAACCCACAGAAAAAAGATAAAGTATGTAAACATCTTCTGATTCCCTCCAAAACTAAATTAATAGACAAAATGTAGAATAAAACACAGCCTTCAGTCACTTGAATGCAAATTTATTGCACTAGAATATGCATTTCGGACCCTGTGGATGAAGTCTGAAACGAGTCACACTCCTTCAACACAATTTTTTTTTGGTCTCTCCACTTCCAGACCGCGTTGATTTCTTATTTTACCTCTCCCAGCGTGCGTGTGTGAAGCAAAGTAACATAAAGTAATCTTTAGCCATAAAAATAATGAGATAAATCGTTAATTATAATGGCCTCAGCAACACCTTTAATCTGCACTGTCTAACTTTGTCCCTACAAAGACAGAAAATGACACGTACGAGTATTATATAGTTTTATATTACCAGGCGGTGTTACTGTACGCTCCAAATTGCTGTCGTAAACTGGTGCTGCAATTCTTCGGAGAACATATCGCTAATTGGCATCGCATGTGGACCTTGCAACCATTAACCGTCTCTCACTTGTATAGAGCTTATAATTTTTTCCCCACCTTCCATCTAGTTCGAAGGTTTTTGCAGTCTAACAATACTGTACATTACAAGAATGATAGAGAAAAAAAAAACATTGAACCGCTGTCCGTTTTATATAACTTCTGTACAGAGTTAAAAAATTTCACTTCATTACCAAGCGTAGACTATATACTTCATTTAGCTACATTTAAACTATATAAGAAACGATTTTACTTCAAAGTACCTCTTTTTATAAAACCAAACAAATGGTTTTCCAATATTGTAACCTTGACAGATAAGCCATTCATCGTTTTGATTGTCATTATCAATGATACTTAACTTTAATTTAATCGTTACAATAAAGTTAAATTGTCTAATAAAAAAATCTGACATTTGCTTTTTCATTATTTCTCTATCAAAACCTTCATTTTTTTATAACCCTGCAATTAGCTTGATCCAAAACACAAAATTAGCTTATTTCATATCACAACTGAAATTTTTATTGATTATATTTTTTATAACAGATAAATGTTGAAATGACTAACACCAAAATGTTTCGATATGCGAAGTTCTTCTTGATTATATAGTAAGAAGGCAGCCACAAATTATCACTTAAAATTTTTGCCACTTTTTTCTTAAACCATTGGAATGAAACTTGCGCCTTGGTGGTAACTTCCACTAATTACGTGTGGTTTTTTTTTCAGAATTCCGGAAGCCCCCCCCCTTTTTTTCTGGTGAGATTAGATGAGATTTGGTTAGAATCTTGTCGGATACCCCACCTCCCAAGATGAAGTGATATTTTGTCGGGACCTCTTCCCCTCCCCCTCCCCCCCCCCCCCCCCTCTTGACCGACCACGTACGTGTGTGGACCCTTTTTTTAGCTCCAGTGTCCATCAATAATTTTAAAAGGTGACGTGATTTCCGTCTATCTCCCCAATCCCTTGGTGAGATTTGGTGAGATTTCGCCGGACTCCCCCTTCTATTTCACCTCACGTAATTTCCCAACAGATCTGATCCGAAAGATGCTAATTTTTACTTTAAAATCTTTTACTTTTTGACCAAATTTGTTCACCTCCTTCCTCTATAATTTACTCCTGTCCTCCACTCCCTTATGTCCGAAAGCTACTGCTAATATATGGTTATCGTCATCCCCTCCCTTCTTCATACTTCGTCTATGTCTTCGCGTGGTAACCATTCTGGATCACCGTCAGTGTATGCCTTAAACACCACTCGACACTAACTTGGCCTCCTTTTATCTTCCAGTGATTCCAAACACATACATCATAGAGATTGTTTGCATACTAAAATAATTTTGGCTAATAAATATGTAGCTGTCTTCCTTTGGACAACATCCAATTACCGTGATTGATACCAAGTATTTAGATACCCATACCATCCCGGCATACTTAGGCAAGAGCCGGATCAAAGTTTTACAGGGTAGTTATTATCTCCATTTCGAATAGTCAGTACTTTAAAACATTTCTTCACCACCTCCTCTGGTCAATTTAGTTTTTCATAGAGCTAGATGTTTACGTTTGAAGTTTTCAGCAAGTGATTCAGAAAGGAAGCTTGTGTTAGCCGACTTGAATTCCAGTTTATATATTCTTCTTTGTCTTATGAACGCCTTGCTCGGTCCAAACGTAGGTGGTTACCATGGGGGATGTTTACTTCTCCATGCCAATGTCTCGGAAGATGAACTGGGATGGTTTCCCGTTACCTTCCCTATTGTTCGTAAGTGTTGTTGTAAGTGTGGATGAGTGTGTGTTCAATGAAGAGAGTTGTTTGTGTTGTGGATGAGGGATGAAAGAAGGAAGAGGGTGAAACTTGGTGCCCACCCCTTCCGAAATACAACATAGGTAATAATGAAAGGAAAGAAATGCCGCGAGCTAAAATTTACGTGTAAAAGAAAGGGAAAATACACCCAACACTAACCAAAGTTGAAGGGAGGAGGGCAGCAGCAACACAAAACAACACACAAACAAAGAAAAAACAATATTTCGGGTGAAAATCTCTTTTGCGAGACCAGCCACCTCTCTGTTAACTAGAAAAAGGGATTTTCACCCGAAATATTGTTTTTTCTTTGTTTGTGTGTTGTTTTATGTTGCTTCTGCCCTCCTCCCTTCAACTTTGGTGAGTGTTGGGTGTATTTTCCCTATCTTTTACATGGAAATACAACATAGGGCAGCCAAGCTTAACTCCCCTATCGGATGAACGAATCGCCAACAACAGTGTTGATTCCCTCACTCCGTACTCACTGCGAAGAAGTTTGGGATTTAATCCACGCCTCTGGCGCACACTCTGGTGTTCAGGAATTGTGCACCACCGCCTTTCCTACCCTAGCATCCAACTCCTAACGATGAAAATTTCTTCCACCACCAAGCCTCAAACCAGTTAACTCCTGTCAGCGCCAGACGCCATCACGGTGACGTGACCAACTGATCTTTTAGAAGATGATTCTTCACACTAAAGCTGTATTAGAGCTTTCTTTTATTTGGTCTAAACATCTCATCTTTCGAATCATTATTGTTGGTAAGAAGGTAAAATTAGCTATAGTTCTGTCGCACACTTACAAGGAGACCACGAGGCTTGGTAATCAGCGATTTCTTTCATTTTATACATATTGAAGGTTTTTATACCTTTAAGAGCAGTTTCAGAGATACAGCGAACTAGTTTTCGTATAGAACTTACATATGAAGTAAGTAGATGCCGGCCTCGGTAACGTAGGGGCTAGAGCACTAGCTCCGCGTGCCGAAGGTCGCCGGTTCGAATCCGGCTGCGGGCATGGATGTTTAAGTGTTGTGTGTCTGTGTGAATGTCCTGTCCGTCCTGTGGTGTCTATACTTAGGAATCATAAACCGTACTGGACAAGCTAATTCACTGGAAGAGATACCATAAACATATTGAGCTGGCTGAATGGCTTAGTTTCCGAAAGCCATTAAAAAAAAAGTTGACAGTTTGTTAGTCGAACAGGACGTAGCGACATGGGAAATGTAGTCGACTATCACGCTAGAGATCAGGATTCCCTCTCTGCTTCCGACGTCTATATTAATAATCGATTCTTCTATTTCTAATACTCCTACAGTACTAAATTCAATTTTATTTCGATAGTGATGCAACCTTTCATCCTTTAAACCATCATAACGTCTTCTGTCAAAATGGTTCGTTGATGTTTAATTCGATAGTGATGCAATATCATTCATCCTTAAACCATCATAACGTCTTCTGTCAATATGGTTAGTTGATGTTTATTAATGAGGTTATTGATCTATTATAGAAGCTATAAAATTTCCTTGAAAAATAAAACTTGCTACATTTTACACACAATAAAAATTATTTTCTCTTTCATTTTGTAGACCATAAAAAAATTAGGAAAACTTTTTTATAACGAGTTAAGAATAATAATTGGAGAATTATTCGAAATAATAGAAACTATTATTAAAACATTTAGCATGGCGCGATTCAGCTGCTATAGGTTGATAGGACCTGTGCATACACTCCATTTCAGACCAGACCTGAACTTGGTATGTAAAGGTAAAGGTCATGGCTCCTGCCGCATCCCTAGGATTCACGGAGGTAGAGCTCCGCACTCCCTGTACAACCACCAGCACTAGAAGGGATGTGACGTGGTCAGCGCCACGCTCCGGACGTTCTTTACCTTGCCGCGGAGTTTCCTCCACGGTACTGATTGGATAGCAGGCTGAGTGGGCTTGGGAGCCGTTATGGACGTTCAGCTTCGAGGAAAAATCTTCGACTTCGTCGGGGATCGAACCCCTGTCGCTCGGGATGCAGTCTGGCGCTCTGCCGCCTCACTTGCTATGTAAACTGCGTTAAAAAAAAACTTAAGGGTTACCTCTGAAACTCAGGCCCATTGCATTAAATCCCTTCTACCTATAACCAAAGAGATACTACCCTACAATATAATCAATAATCGTAGAGATCGATGATCTCCAAGTATGGTTCTGAATAACAGAGTACTTGTTAATATTGCTGAAAAGTCATATTTGCTTGTAGCCTAAGCAACAATGTAAGCGACTAGTGATGTTTCCTGTGACTCCTTGGTCTGGCTATGTTGCTTTACGAGCCAGTCATTTTAATTGGATGCCGATTCTAACACGCCTTCTCAAATGTGTGTATTACAACACGGCACTTCCGAAAGAGTTTTATTGCTTGAATGTGTTTCGAATAACACGGTACTAAATAGTCGTTGTAATAGCGTTGTTATTGGTTACGGCTTCCAGGTGACAGAACAAAATAATTTTCCTCATAAAATCAATCAATTGTATTACCGCGCTATGAATATTTTTATCTGGAAGCGTAAGACCTGATTTTAAACACCGGTGTTATTTAGGTTAACTATTATTTAGTTATAGCATTGCGTTTTTAATGTTCAATACAAGGTTATCGGTAGAAGACGAAAAACAGATTATCATTCAAAACACCAGGTTATAAAAACTGTATGAAAACAATTGTTTTCACAGGTCCCAACGAAGCGACAATACGAATCCGATTGATATATTTTGCTATTTTAAAGTAGAGGGCAAAATTTAAGAATGCGTTGTTTTATTCAGATATACAAGCGTATGGTGTGAAATGTATGTATTGTATAGATGTTCGTTTGTGTCAACTAGGACCACGTTAAGTCTTCGTCTTTCATGAATTAGCGTTTGGATGTGTACACATCCATGTTTAAACTAGGTTGTTAGTCCTAGAAAGTACCTACAGTTTAACGTGGAATCGAACCACGGAAGCGTTTTGGCGTACTTCACATTACACAGCAAGCTGTGCCAGAGGACTTGTGATAATCCCCTGCTAGACAAGGATTCGAACCGGGCACTGTTAGATTTCTAAGCGGACGCCTTTACAACTGACCCATGAGGCCACTCCACAGAGTGAAATATTACTTTAGATTTCTGATTAAAAATACTCCACTCACTTGAAAAGAAAATAAAGCAAAGTTTCATGTTATCTAGGCAGTGTAATAACTGTCTGTGAGGTTACAGTATTACAGTAACTGTGTCTGTCATTCGACTTATAGGTTGAAGGGTGCAGTCCCAGGAATGGAAAATGAATTTTACTCTCCTATACTTTGCCAGCAGGTCTGAAGAGGTGGCGGTGAAAATTGTTCGTCTAAATTGTGTACCGAAAGACCAAATCTCTTCACAGTTCGGGTGGAGAAAATACCGAACGCTCTTAGATATCTTTCGGAAGAGTAGGCCAAAATACACCGGTGCACACCTGCTTACATCATTACATTATGAGGCATAGTTTGAGTTCGGCCCCGGGCATGGGTAATTTTGATTCATGTTGTGTTCGCTTTAAAAAAAAAAAATTAAAAAAAACCTGCTTAACGTCTCTTGTTGTGTTCACCTTTTGTCATAGTTACAAAGTGAAGCTGTAACACGAATACTGTTTGTCAAATTTCTCTGGTAAGTTACCTTTAATGGTAGCCGCGTATGGCTGAGAAACCTAACATGCTGTTCATTATAGTAGAAACTACTCATTTCGATTTTGTTATGAGGAGATGTCCTTAAGCTTTGCTTATATTTCCTCTTGCTTCCCCCCTTCCCCCCTCGTGGCTTCACGCCTCGTAAACATCTAGACCATTATAGGTGGGAAAGAACTGGGGACAAGCAACTGTGAGGAATTCGGTTATGGCCTTTTCAACAAGCCATGCCAGCGTTCGCTTGAAATGATTCTGGAAAACAATGAAAAACCGAAATCTGGATGGCCAGATGGACCAGAAGCCTGGCGCACAAGCCGAACGAGGCCACAGCGATATCGATCACCCACCACACTCAATAATATGCTCTTATGTCTCTGGTAATCAATAATACTTAAATGAGAAAACAAATATGCCAGCAAGGGGCTGCTGAGAAGAATTCCGTTGTCAACAAGAGCTGACGGGATTGTAGCGGAGGAAACCTGGTGGTGCTTCGTCGAACGACGGAGTTCAGCGGAAAAACTGCATCTGGCTGCGGCAGCATACGGTTCGAGGGAATTGGTGATCTGGAAAGCTGGAGTTCATGACGGTAAACAACGGCAGCCTGACCGGTCGACACAAGCCGGACCTGCGACGCAGCCTCCCCAGCCGAGATCATTGCCTGCAGGGAAAAACGAGGACACAAAACACTCTTTTCTTAATGTTATAGTGATTCAGAATCATGAAGCAGTGGAACGAACTCGTGATAATCTGTCTCTCAGGGGCTGCAGGATTCTTGGTTGGAAACGATTTCAACAAAAAGGTTTTTAACCTGTCCTTCGCCGTTTGGAGAACTTTTGAAGTGCGATGGTACGTTAGAAATCCCTGTGGTACTGTAAGTCACATTTTCCTTATTAGATTGAAGGTTTAGGATATGGTGTCGCTGCTGTCAGATTCAGAGAAGGTATTAAAGAAATTGTACGATATGAAAGTTACAGAATTCAATTACGTGCAACGACAAGACAATGCAGTAAGTTCACCCAACTTGCTAACATCTTTAATGCCTTCTCTGAACCTGACAGAGATAAAGTTATTAATATAAACGATAGGGCACTACATCAATTTCGGTGAAAAATCGTGGAAAGATGTCCACACGAAATGACAACGAGGCTTATTGACAGTATTAAGGATCTTCGCCTGAGTCAACATGACATATTGGTGAGCTTTGGTGTGGTGTCCCTCTTTAGCAAGGTCCATCCGTTTGACACGCTGCCTATACTGTAACAGCACTTTGAGCCAAAGTTGGTTGAATTTTTCCTGCGCAATCATCAATCTCGTACTTGTTCTTGTATAGTAGGGACTACTACGAATATATTGGTGAAGTAGGCGTGGGTAGGCCTTTATCATTATCATTTATCATTTCTAAGACGTTCTCATAGAGAAGATACCTGAAGTAGCACTAGGACCTGCTCACACAAAACAGTACCTAAACGCCTGCAGTCATCACCATCCGTCATAACGCAAGACAGTGCTCACCATGCTAATACACAGGGCAAGAGCGACGCGTGCAGCGGACTGCTTATCGGGTGAGTTCCAACATTTACGTCAGACCTTCAGACGAAAGCGGTACATGGAAAATCAGATAGGACTAGCATTCCTGAAACCGAAGCGCAGGCTTACGAACAGTATCAATGAGCCAAAGGACCACCTTGCCTTTTTTTCCGCACCCTGGTGCTACAACGAAGAGGCATGGATGGGTTCTGGCTATAAAGGAATCAAGTCCATTTTCCTGCTGCCACCAAATCTGAAAACATGCTGCGCTCCGCCAAGGGTGACCTTGCTGTCCGTATGCCGGGAGTTTATAGTATTCCTTGCGAATGTGAGAAAAAATACTTCAGTACTGTGCATTACCCAGCGCTGTTTGGAACATTCCCGACACGTTTGTCTGGGACAGCGGAACATTGCCTTTGAATCTGACACGGCTTCGACTTTGAATCCTGGGTCCTCGTGCATACCAGAAGCTTTTAGACCAGTGCTATCACTGATGCAGCGAAATTCGCCTCGCATCTAAACTTGTCAACCGAGATTGTGATTGTCAACCTACTGATACTTGCATACCAGTAACTGACGCTATGAGGTTTCAGCGTTCCACGATTTGTATATGGGCAACAACTAAGACTACTACCAGACACCGTCCCAACGCCTGCCGTTTCCATGTCAGCCAATAAACAACGTAGTCTCTTGGTATAAGCTACGAAGTGGGGTCTTCTGATCTGGTCAGTACTTCACTTGAAGATGGCGACGGAGCGTTTGAAATTTTTGATCCATGTTTCTTTTATTTCTTTTTCTCCTTTCTCTGCATAAGAGTTGGATGTTCGTGGAGATAGAATACTATCTAACTATTGTTAGTCTCTAATGTTTCATCATTTTTATTATCGGCAGCTGTTCTTAATGTTAAACAGTCTGCCTCATTTAGCACTAACAAAAACATTTTTTTAAGTCCAAAAACCGTAAGAGAATTCCTTTTATTCTAGATACCTCCCTCCAATAACAATCATAATACTCTCAATAGTGACTCCAACGATCGTGTCATCGACGGACTAATAATGATCTCTTAGAGGTTGTGGTAATGTCTGAGATTTTACATAAACCCAGTGGTAGGTCGCAAAACTATTTGAAGTTACTTTATCTCACTGGATGTGATTACTATTGTGCTCAACACATGACAAGTCTCAGCGAATTACGTACAATACATGGGTTCACAAGAAATGTAAGTCAATTTATCCACAAAAAGGCAAAATAGTTGCCACTGTGAGTTCACAAATACGTAACAATTTGACTGGTTGTATGGTTTGAACATAAGTCTCAATGTCGCTTTTAGAGATTTTGAAATGTTTCAAAATCGGCTTGTCGGCAGAAATCGCTGTTCCGCTTGTCTCCTCGGGGCGAATTGCTCCAAAGGGGTTGCTGGAACAGGAGCTAGGCCAACTCACAGCCAACTCCGGGATCAGACCATGTGGCAGGCAGAAATTCTTTCCGTGGCGCCTCGCTTTAGCACCCAGAAACCGTCTCCCGCCTTCCAGCCTCACAGCTAGCAGGAAAAGTTTTCTGATCCAGCAGGATAGCCTCCCTCATCCTCCTCACCAACCGTGGCTTCTCAGCAGATTCACCTCCACGTTGAATTGGACGAGTCCCTAGAACAAGTCACAAAAGACAACTATGAGTAGCAGACATGGATCAGTAATTCGCTGACTGTTCCCCACTACTGTCATCACTAGCCCTTCGATTTTAGGTAAATAACCTATTTTGCTCTGGTTCAAGTACTTCAAAATAAAGTTACATATATACGATTTATTGACATTTATTCCCGTTATTTATGGTTTTATAGTCCATAGAAACTCCTAAATTGTTGTTGGGACCTATTTTTGCTTATTTTACGTATATTCCTTTAGAATATATATATATATATTTTTTAAATCAGAAAAACACAAATACTTTGCGAAAATTCAAGTGAACGTCTGTGGTATCATTGTCGCTCGGTCCTTGTTCGTACAGAGGCTGTAGTGAAAAGTGTCTTCTCGTAAAGCACCAGTATGCCCAAGGTACCGATCTCCAAATCGTCTTTAATTAGGCAGTGAATTGTAAAGTTTTCCAATTTCTAAACGAATGGGAACATTATGAATTGCGCCACAAATAGGTGAGTAAAATGTAACAGTGTGTTGAAAAGTTCTCACCATTATATTAATAATACTTTAAGAGAGTAATTGCCATACATGTATGTTTATTAAGTTTTTAGTGAAAACTAGGACTGGCTTCCTAGCAGAATATCGCAAAATTGAACATCGTTTCTGAGCACCTAACGCCCGGTAGCCCTGTTAGCCTATGTGCAGCCACTAATTCAAAAATGTTACCTTGATATTATTAAACGACTTTAAATTTATATCAGAATAACATCAAATTAAAAAAAAACTATAAATTTAACATTTCGCACTTACAGAACCAGACTGATAAACAATATAAATTGGAAAAAGTTTATTTGGTTGTTTAAAATAAAGTCAGGATAGTGTTTGCTCGATTATTGCTACTGTCAAATTGTTGAAGATATTTTCTCCTTCATTTCTCCATATAACTTGTCTTGCTATGCCATGAACCGTTCAGCTGAACTTATACGCCTTGAATTTCTTAGACTGAATAAGGTAGTTTACTCTCACCATTGTTAAGAAACACGTCGGGAATATAAATATTTCTTATGCTTATTGTAAATGATGCCTTGAAAGAACAAACACAATGAACATTCTTACTATCTCTCTGTATTATTTTTTAAAAAATTGTTTGTTTCTGTTAAATTTCGTATCTCGATGTTACATTTTAAATTAACGAATTTTTATTGATGATATTTTATAAACATGACCCCAATTTTGATAGGCTATTTTAACATTTTTAGGACCTATTTTGAATTGGGATACAGCCTATTTTAGGTACCCAAAATAATATTTTTAGAACCTAAAAATCCGAGATCTAGTTATCACACACGCCGAGCACTCCGATCAAACCGCCCTTATAGAAATTCTGCCGGCCTCCACTTTCAACAACTTAACACCGAGCACGGTGGGTGAGTGGTTAACGCTTTGGCCTCGCATTCGGGAAGATGCAGGTTCGAATCCTTGTCCGGGCATCCAGATTTGGGTGTTCCATCGTTTCCCTAAATCACTCCAGGCGAATGCTGGGATGCTTCCTTCAAAAAGGCCTTGGCCAAATTCCTTCTCGTTCCTCCTCTAATGATCCGACGTTTACAAGACGTAAAGCTAAAAGAAAGAAAAAAAAACAGCAACAACTTAGCGCGGCACAACCGCCTCAAATAAAACGAATAATCCGTGGGCAACACAGGCAGACTGTTTCCCACGCCTGCCATACTTAACCAACACCGAGTCGCCAGAAACCGCGTGTGAGGTTTATCGCCTACAGTGGCGTGTCCCGGCGGAATCAATGCAGCACAGTGCTGTATTTCAGTGATGCTCTACTGTGAGCACGTAGAATGCGTCTTTTGATCACGCGTTCGTCGAAGAATTTCAGAGTCAACACCGTACTAGCTGGCTACTACAGGCTGTAGGACCAACCCCAACAAAAGTACGCTTGACAGTGACTTAAAAGTTTTGGTTCTAAATCACAGAAAACCAAAACCAAAAATTTGCTTAAAAATAATGTAATAGGAGACTGAAGGCATACAATGACACATTTAACTCAATACTGTAACTGTTGAATATTGGTATTTAGGAACCAAAAGAATGTAATCAACGTTTCTAGTTATAGCAAATATACGACTGTTAGACATATTAATGTTGGTATTAGATCCGCCAGGATCGAGTCCTGCCACCGGTGTATCAGCCCTGCTGACTGCGGTTTTTAGGCGGTTTCCCGCAATCATCGAGCGGAATGCTGAGACGGCCCCAAATCTCCACCTCATAAACTGCACATTTCACAAGCATAGAATCACGCAATCACGCAGGACTTATGGTAGTTACACACATGCAGATAGCAACATAATAATCCTCCAATAGACTGAATGCTCCGGATCTGACAAATACGGTTCTATGACGGGCAGGGCGTATGTTCTACCACCTTCATGATTACACACCAGACACATAGGAACGTGTTTCTTGTGGTCAGCCAGGGTCGATACGGAAAAAAATTCTGATATTAGACGACTATTACAGTTATAGTATGGAATGTGTGTTTCAGATATAAATTGTTATCGTTTTTCATCATCTGCTATTGATATTCAAACTATTTGACTGTTAAAGTTCTATGTGAGTGGAAACTTTCTGGCGTAATGATGCAATGGATATCCTACAGGACAGTGACGTAGCTAGGTCAACAAGGGCCCCGGTGCAAAATATTTATATTGGGCCCTCAGGACAGATGGGCTACCTGTTTTTTGCTTTGTGTTGCTGGTAGGGGCCCGCTGAGCTGAGGATGGGGCCCTTGAGTTGTGCTTCGGGGCCCCCTAAGCAGTGAGGGACCTTAGTGAGGGGCTTCCTGAGTCTCAGGGGCCCCCTTAGACAACTGTAGAGCTACTAAAAAAAAAGATCGCCAGTTTGTCATGAAGGCTCGTGGGCCCTCTCAATGAGGGCCCCCGAGGTGCGTGGGGCCCCCGAGGTGCGTGGGGCCCCCTGAGCGTAGGGGCCCCAGTGCACTGCACCGTCTAGCCCCATAGTAGCTAGGCCCCTGCTACAGGATGGAACCTGTGACATTTACGTCTTTGTACAATAGTTTATTTGGTCTCCTTCTCTTTGCTCTATAAATAATTAAATTTGTATTTATAATGTGTATTTAATAATATTCTGATTATAATTAGTATTAATAATTGTTCTAATTTGTAAATAGAGTTCCACAGATAGTAACATGTGTAGGAACTGGTGTAGAATAGTGTTTTTATATTTAGTAATAATATGTGACCATGCCCAGCACAGCTGACAGGCGAGGATGTTTGTTTGGGCGCCTGTGTGGTTTTTTTTTATGGAGGCAGAGCAGGCAGTCCGGCGTGTCTGCCCGTGCCGAGAGGTCGGTGGTGCTAAACCACGAGAGGGAGTGCATCGAAATGTAATCCTGTCATTGTATAAAAGTACTTAATAAATCAATAATATTTCAACCATAACATTTTCTTTGCATATAATATTCCTAAGTCTTGAGCTGACGGCTTGCATGTGTATCAACGAGGAGAATGTGGGTCACCTCAAGAATACACACCGGTAGCAGCTCGTAAACCGTGAAAATACAACGTTTCGACAGCCTGCTCTGTTGTCTCCATGAGCTACATCTGCTGAAACCAGCACAGCCAGTTATCGAAACGTTGTCTCCAGAACTCCATCCGGCTGTATACCCTCGAATATTACCTCACTCAAGTTCTTTCGTTTCACAGTTAACAATTATTTTACTGATCTTTTTACTTAAACTGTTTATTGTGATACAGCAGTTTCCGATTATCACGGAATATCTTATTCAGGAAGTTCAAATTTTCTTAGTATGAGAAATAGTATGCAGCTGTAGTTTGACTGTAAAATGTTCAGTGCCCCGCACTAAATTAATACTAAACTTGTCGCAAACAATACTGACGATACCTAACACCCTAAACAATTATGCAGACGTTATTGAAATATGGCAGCGGTACTGATACACTAAAATAATTCTGATTAATTAATAATGTTTACATGATTCCATTCAAAACATCAAATAACCAATGGTTTTTCTTTTAACCATAGATCATTACCTGCGAAAGAACGGTATTTGTGAAGTTATGTTTGTTGATGTTCCTGATACAGTGCAGTTTCTCTTTAAATTATACTACATTTTTAATTTTTATGTTTTGCGCTTCACAGATAACAAACATAATCCGCCAAAAAAACAAAACAAAAAAAACAAAAACAAAAAATTAAAATTAAAAAAAAAAAAAACTATTAACGGGCTCAATTCCTGGGGCATAAAAGGTACTAATCAGGCTTGGCTCCTGGATATGAACAGCGGAGATAGAGCTCCCTCTGTGTTTCCGCCACTGCTTTTGGTGATGGGGTAAGCGCAACGCTTCGCCTTCACGAGGAATTCTGTCTCCTGCCTCCCAGTGTTCTCTGAACAGCAGGTTGACTGAAGTTGGGGAGTTTTTCCAGATGAACAACTTCGAAGAATATCCAGCAGCTGAACTCTGGTCGTCCCTGTCTCATGAGCTACGCTGCCCAACAGCATGCACCCATCTTTCCTCCACGCCCTCAGCGACCTGCCCGGTAGGCAACATTCAGCCTGTAATGTTCCGGATGAAACACATGTGTGCGTGTTTCTTTTCTCGTCGTGAGTGAGTCGGTCCCAGGGGAGGTTCTGCTAATGTTTGGGAAACGCCAGGCCCTGAGTGTTGCCATTTGATGTGACGGATGGCAGAAAACAGTCCCGTGACAGGACCACAGCTCAAGAGCAGCCTGGACTGTTTCGGTAAACAAATAAAAAACAAAAAGGAAATCTGTATCCAAGAATGAAGGGGGAGGGGAAGCCAGGGAGTACAGCCAATAGGAAAAACTTGTATTTTTATTATAAAAAAAAGGGTGGTTTTGTTTCATGTCCCGAGCCAACCAGAAAGAAGAGCCTTCATCCAAATACAGACATTGGCAGACGTCATGAAGAGGGGGCGGAAAACGACGCTTCTTCGAGGTAGCGCGAGAAGACAAGGGGACTGGTTGGCTACCGACGGAGAGGTGGAGATCGACCGACCAGCTGATCACGGGACAGACAGCAGTGAGGCAGCCGGCCGTGATGGAGAGCTGGTCAACTCACCGACTGCACAACTTAGATTCGCCTGCACGGTAACCACCATTCAGAAAAAGGAACTTTTGCATCATCATCGTTTACCTTAGATATCGTCCAGAGACAGACTCTCTTGCTCCACAGAAAAAGTGATGTAAAAAAAAAAGGAAAATTTAATCTTTGTAAAATTTTGTCACTTAAACAATTCAACTACATAAGTAAATCGTAAATTCAGATTGTGAACCTTGTTTTCACTAGATCCCATCCAGTCTTGTAATGTGTCATTTTGCTTGGTTAATTCAATAATTCATGTTTCAATAATAACACATTGAGATCTGGATGTCGGTTCCTTCGAAATAGGGTACACTCCAATCTCTGGCGCCCACCTGATTTTTTTTTTATACCTAATATTATTTTGAAATCAATGACACGTAGCAAACGGCCACAGTAGGGTCGAGAAGTTGCTTTCATAACATAGGGAACACTTCAAGCCTTCTTACTTTGTTCCAAGTTTACTGTAACGGTGTGAGAGTGGAATAATTAGTTTGCTTCAGGCTACCAGATTTCCAGGCTGTAATCCGAAGATAGAGGTCCGTGCCGTTGAAGAACCGGTATTCATCAGCTATGTGTCAACTGAGGAAGGAGCCGACTACCCAGGGTTGTCTCTGTGGTTAATAACTGTAATCGCTGCGTCCAGCCGCAAGTGGTAATGCTACATCTTGTTATGAGGCAACATGTTATGCTGCTGGTCCCTGACTTTAAATGGGAAAGAATAAACCACCGCGAGGGCTTTGTCAGCATATCTGTCTCTCTCAACCAGCCGTGTGGTTTTCCTTTAGTGCCGGTCTGGAACGGGTCCTGTTAAGTGCTTTGACCTTCGTAGCCCCCTCGGCAATACGGCGACGTAACTATTAACATTAAGCTCAGGCAATAAATTGTGGGAAGAAGAACTGCGATCGTGAACGTTACGTCGCCCACGTCCCACGAGCGTAGCGCTCGAGTAAAGCACAGTGTCAAGATGTCTACCGGACGGACGAGTCGTCCAACGTGTTTGCCTTAAGTTAATACTTCCGTATAACTTTATCACCCGAGTGTCGTCATACAACGTATACAACTGTATGCAGTTAAATACTCGCATTACGATGCAATTGGCGAAATTTTGTAACTATATTCAGCTCATAACATTAAACATAAAAAGAACTTTTATTAATCAGCCGTATCACTTGTATTGACACAAGCTGTCCACTTGGTTCAACATTCAACAAAGCGACGTTCACAATTTCCGAACAAAATTAATCATTCAAAAACAAAGGCACTGCGTTGGTTTTGTAAACAAAAGTTATTAAAAACATTTTCTCCTGTTAATACTGAGTACCGTTCCGTAGATTGAGGACTCTTATTCATCATCAATTGAATTTTAGCGCCCATGTCTAAGTATATCATGTTCTTTAATGCTCATAACTGTTCCGTAGATCGACGACTTTTATTTATCATCAAATTGAATTTTAGCGCACAGGTCAAAGTATATCATGTCCTTAATGCTTAATAACTGTTCCGTAGATCGAGGACTCTTATTTATCATCAATTGAATTTTAGCGCCGAGGTCAAAGTATATCATGTCCTTAATGCTCATAACTGTTCCGTAGATCGAGGACTCTTATTTATCATCAAATTGAATTTTAGCGCCCAGGTCAAAGTATATCATGTCCTTAATGCTCATAACTGTTCCGTAGATCGAGGACTCTTATTTATCATCAAATTGAATTTTAGCGCCCAGGTCAAAGTATATCATGTCCTTAATGCTCATAACTGTTCCGTAGATCGAGGACTCTTATTTATCATCAAATTGAATTTAAGTGCCCAGGTCAAAGTATATCATGTTCTTTTACCGTATATGACTGCACTGCTCATGGTCCAACACATCTGCACACTGTTCCTTCAAAAATGTTGCCGTTAGTCGTGTATTAATAGTATTTCTTTGAAAGTGCTTTTAATTCAGAGAGCATTGCATCCCAATTTATGGGATAATTATGACCTGTAGTAAGTATCGCTATAGTTGAACAACTGCGTTGGAGGGAGAAGAAATTCTCATTGCCGGATTCATTGAATGCTGCATAATTACAATTGTTGAGAGTACATACACACAATCTTCCATCTCGCCGAAATCTCCTAATTCCATTTTTAAGATAAAAGTTTTGTTCTTATTAGCCCATGGTTTTTTTTTTGTATTTTTACATTATTTTAACTAGCTGTTGTTCATAACTTCGTTGATTTGGTTTTTTTTATTTTGCAGCAGGTAGGGGATGAAGTCAGGTCTTCCATCTAAGTTGCTGACACGGACAATTTGACCTCCTAATCTAAGTAACGCGTAGTCAGGAATGGCAGTGAGAATCACGTTTCTCAGAGATGAGTTAAAATACTAATCCTGATGAATATCAGTTTCAGTTAGGAATAATCCGATGATGCTGGTACATATCTCGCAAACATATCAACTGCGAGTAATAACTTTCCTTTCAAAGCTTACTATTTTGCGGACACTTACCGTAATTTTTCAGCTTTTCGACGTCACACCAGAGTAAAACATAACCTTTTTCTTTACTTTATCCATGATAAACGGACGTTATGAAAGTCTGCAATTATTTTCCTACCTTTCTCATAACCTGTTTTACGCTTGAGACAATTGTTTGAAACCCAACCAAAATCCGATTAGTACTTCGTAAATCGTGTTAAACCAAAAACGCAGACGCACAAACACGATATTAATTATTTCTTAGCTTCCCAATGCTGCAATAAGATAAAATATACCTTACTTTGATCCAAACTCCTTGGTCTTCATAATGTTTGAAACTCTATGAAAATTTGTCAAGTTGTTTTTGCGTGAATCACGTTCAACGAAAAACATCTATTCTTCTTGCAAAGTATGTATGGTCGACTATATAATCAGATCTAAAGAGTTGATTTAATTTGCAAGAAAAGCAGAAGATGCTGAGCGACGGGGAGTTAATTCGTAGTTATAAAGCCGAAAAATTTCCTCATATCTCCTGAGAGTTGCATACGGAAAAGGGTTATTAAATACCATTATCATTTATGATCACGCCATCTCTTCGTTTTCGTCTTGCTGTTTTAATTCGAAATTAATTAAGTATAATGTTTTATTCATTTTATACCGGCAGTGAAGCTGGTACTTATCGTTGTTAAGGATAAGAAAATACTATAATTCTAATACTAACTACTATCGACACTGCAACATTCGGCTGTCTTGTATATGAATAGTGTCACACCCGATTCAGTCAAGATAAACTATCAGAAATGGTTGCAAGCGTTAGACAAAATCTCTCTCCCTTTAGGACCTGCACGTCTGAATTACTTTTTTAACCAGCTTGGTAGAAAAAAGTTGTTTCTCCTTATAAACGGAAGCTTAAAAGGATGTAAGGGCACTGACCTCGAGTGGACGCTGAACCTTTGACCTGCAGCAAAAGAATGCCAAAACAGTACTGCACTTCTGAGGTGATTTTTTTTTTCTTTCTCTCTCTCCCTTTTGACGGTTATTAGTTTCACACCAATATTACGCGAATGAACAGAAATACGCTGGAAAAGGAATCCTTTCGTAAGGAGATATGGGGAACCTTGCACTTGATGACCTCTATCATGCCGGCTCGCGGCACCTGCTGTGCTCCATCCGCTGTCTGCAGCTCAACGTTCCAGGGTATAACTAACACCAGGTGCCAATCCAAGGGATCAGTAAGAGCCAGCAGCCAATTCATCTGACTCGATGGGTCCGGCGCTCGGAAATTTTGAAGAATTCATCGGAGTGGGGTGAGAGATCCTACTGTCCAGGATTCTTCGATCTCCTACATTAATCCATTATTGCCCTGATAACTTTATTACTCTTTCGGTACTCACAGTATTGTTTAATGCGACCATGTTGGAAACTGTTACTTAAACAACTTTTGGTACTCCACAATTAAAACAACAATAGATGTAAGTTAAAGACTGAGTATTTAGGCAGAATTTCGAAGAACAAACAATTAAAATAGCTGGGACATTTGGTGACAACGGAGAGAAAGAATTTCATTCATATCCCAATCGCCAGAGTGGTATAGGTATTGATAGTAGTCATGTGATCAACTTAAGTGTCCCCATGTCCAGCGCCAAATGGAAAGAAAGAGATGTATTCAAATACGACGAAAACGTTGGATAAAGCGAAAGAAAAATGGCTAGGCCAAGGGAACGATAAAATGAGGACATGTAATGAAGGACGAAGCGCTCAAGGATCCACCCACATGGAATAGACGACTTGTACAACTAGAAATTATAAAGTGACGACTGTGACAACGGTCATCTGAAACTTAGATTTCACATTTCAACACATCTGTAAGTTTTGCTGATCCTGTATAGGCCTATGTCAGTTATGAATATTTGATAAATGACACGTTTTTCCTTTAGTCTGTGTGATTTTCTGTATTTGTTTACTCAGCAGTAAAATAATACGGATGAAATAAGTATTTTTTTTTCTATACGACTCGTCCATGTCAAGGTCATTAGAGGCGGAAGATGCCTGGATGCAAGGAACTGGGAGGAATTCGGCCATGGCCTGTTGAAGGAATCATCCCAGAATTCGCCTGGAGTGATTTGGGGAAACCATGCGCACCCCAAATCTGAATTGACGAACGGAGATTTTTGTATGGAGCTTCTGTTCAATGCTTCCTATGTAACATTCTAGTGATTGGCTCATCTCATCGACTCACCAACAGAAGGATAAACCATGACTTCAAAGGAGAGAGCAGCGAAACTTTTAGACTAAAGTAGGACTCAACAAGGCGGCAAGAAACAAGGTAACAAATTACAGCAACGCGTCTTTAAAAGGACCAGTGAATCTCCGCTGACTTTATAAATGTAGTTTGGCTTTTAGAAGCTGTTTCATATTTTGAACTATATTGAACTTATCTAGGATAAAGAGTCCCGACGTGAGCTGTTAACCACTGGGCCTGTCATTCGGGAGGACGCTTGTTCTATCCCAGTTAGGCAACGCTGTTTACGGTTTTCCATGGTTTCCTCAAATCACTCAATGCGAATATGAGGACTACTCCCTGCTCCCTCAAAAATGCATGGCCAATTTTTTTCCATTTCTTAAAACAAAATCTCTTTTGGCTTTAATGATATCGACGATCTGTAAAATATACATTTTCTTCCATTCCCTGTTTATTTTATTTCACAGTTCGAACTTGAATTTATAAAAATGTGCCTGAAATAATCTAAGTATTAGTGCCACAGGATACATAAAAAGAGATACGAAAAGTTACTGAAAATAAGTAAGCTCTCACTGATGTAATTTATTTGGATATTTAGTTTGTTCACAAGACAGTGAATTTTGCTAACGTTTGCCACAATCCAGTACTCTATTTCTCCATATAGTCAGTAAATTATAGGCCTGCTCAAAAGTCAATGTGCGTACCATACCCCATATCCAGGCGTAGGTGGCTACTACAAAGAGTTTTACTTCTTTTCCATAGTAAGTCCTGAGGACACGTAAATGGAATAGTTTCCCGTCGCCTTCCTCAGAGTGAAATCGTTCGCAAATGTTATTACAAGTTCCGATAATTGTAACAGTGTGTTTTTATCAATTTAGAACTTCTTCCGTTGTGAATAAGAGAGGATAGATTTTTATTATGATTTTTTGGAAGTAAATTGGCCTTAGCCTTTTTGAAGGAACGCTTCGAGTAGTTTCGGTAAAGAAAAACGGAGATTTGAACTCGCGTCCTCCCGAATGCTACGCTAAAAAGTTCTAAATTCTGGTGCTAGCCTATTCAGACATACCCTACCGCAAGATTCTCAGTACATCAAGTCCATCGAGTTTAACAAACCCATCCTATAAACAATGTTATATACCCTTACTCCATAAACACTGAGATGCTTGGGATTTAACTCTGGATTTTTATACGCAGGCTGGTGATTAGGAATCTTGTACCGTACATCACCACCTCTGCTAGCTTTAAGAGCAAGTTTTCATAATGAATATTTCATCCACCAACAGGCCTCGAATCATCTAATTCCGTGTCAGGACACGGAGCCGTACATCTTCATTGTACGCGTCTACTTGGACCAATGGAGGCATGTTAAAATTGTTCTATTAGATGGATACATAAGTTGCTACATTTTTTTGACATAGCAACTCTGCTGTTGGCAATTTAATTTGTAACGATTGCACAGGAAGTTCAAACGACAGAGTTTCGCCGTGTTGGGAACCGTGAAATGTGTCCACTGTCTGATTTTTGTGCAAAGCCTCTAGCTTCTGACCTACCACATGCAAGATATTTATTAAGATCATTACAGTAATTGCGCAACGCTTGACTTACAAAAATGTTTCTCCTATTTGTGGTCTGACGAATATGGATGGTTGAAGTGAGAAAAAAACAGCAGTTTCGAATTTTTCTTCTGTTCAGTTTAAGGGCTTTAAAATGGGAGGTGTATGGAGAGAAGAGCTGCTATTTTAAAGGCTGTTCAGGTTTAGAAAATCTACAACCGGCCCATGTTTGAGTCTAGTGCGTAAAGTACCGGCCGTCATGATTTTGGTTTTTAATTGTTTTTCCATACTTTAATACGTAAGTACTGATCGTTTCAAATTTATGTATAAAAAATTAAAAAGCATTGAAGGATATTGGCACTTATCATATAGAATATCGTTTACACTGTTAGCGGAGGAATGGTGACACGTACGTGCATTCCCTGTACTAAATAGTTGTTCATCGCATTTTGCCCTGTCGGAAAGCGGTGAAGTTAAGATAGTACCCGACTTTTCGGTCATCAGTCTGGCACGACCGCAAAAACACCAAGTTAACCAGCAGCCGGCTACGTTGCGGAATTGGGCCACGCAGGGGATTTACCGCGATTACAGAGGGGACAGTTAGGTGAGGGGTGCGGTCGCCACATATAAAGGTTGCTCACGGGGAGTGACGTGGAAGCGTCGCCCTCAAACCTTGTCGTATAACAGGAGCCTCTCTGTTTACCCGACCGCTTTGCCATGGTACAGGGACGTAGTGGCAGCCGTAGAGACTTAACGCTCCTAGTTTGCGTTACACTGTGCTCATGTTACCTCATATTCTTCCAAGCTCCATAGAGTACCATCGTAGCGCAGCAGCATGCCGCAACAGTCCGAAGGCCGCCACAAGCACTTAAAATGCGGTTCAGATGTTCGGACCCATGTGCTATCAATACCGATTTATATAGAGGATCTAATATGGCAGCAAGAGGCTGGTGAATACCGGCGGCAAGGGGCACCGATTTCTTCATTACCAAAACGCGGCCCGCAGCAGCAGACAGAGGCGAAGATCCCATCTTCAACAGCGCACGATGGCTTACCGGCACCATCCGTCTATCCCCAGCAGGTTTACGTCTCCTCCCTGCACTCAAACTATAAGAAATGGAGAGAGTCAAAGCGAAACCACCCCAACAGTTAATTTTCAAGAATACCACGAGAGAATTTTCTTTCCATATTATAATCCAACGTCTCACGAATCTAAAACAGAATTTAAAAAAAAAATGGAGAACGCCATCTGCTGAAGGACGTCAACAAAATCGTTTTGTTATTTGGAAAAATGCATTCAGGACTCACATCAATCTTTGCTGTAAGAAGTTAAAACTATTCAAAACATTATGATCAATATCAGCAATTGTGGCGAAGTCCAACACTATGCGACATTTGGATTCCAACGGTACAAACCCAATATCGTTTTATTAATGAATATCTCTCAACAAAATCTTGTTTTTCCAACCTGCGTCTGACCTTTTCATTTCTACCATTAATTGTCGGGCTCAGCTGTGGAGAAGATCGATCTCAAATTGCTTCAGCTAGCCCACAGCTTTGACGTCTTCCGAGCGAGGAAAAAAGATGCGTTTTGATCTTAGTATAATGTCCACGAAGACTACAGGACGCTGATGATGAGGACTAACAGATAGGCTTGTTTTGGCATTTGTTATAGAAGCAGTGAAACTCACAGCATGAGAAAGTTAATCGTTAACGGTTTCGACCACATCGGATCCCAAACTCTACCAGATGCAGCAGGGCTTAGTTGAATTTTGGTGTAATTCTTTGTTGATCTAAAAGAGGGGCTGCAGATCGGTTGGTCTTCCATGTTTTCTAGACTCCAGCGTGACTTAGAAACTTGTACAAAATGACCAGTTGGTGTAGGCGACGTATGCATTGTATATACGTCTCCCTTAATTACATATAACGCAGTACAGAAATGATAAAATGTGTGCGAAATGGAAAAAGTTTCTTCTCGGGGGTGTCTACAGAGCTGACTCATCTTGATCTGTGGAGCCACGCGGCAGATGTCGGAACCGCCTTTGCTGGTCGAGTCTCGGCTGGTGTTGGCTCGGCAGGGTTCGCTCGGGGCGGTAAAAGAGCAATAAACGGCAGATTTATCGCCGGGGCGGGGACTTTAATTATTATACGCGCCTTAAAGTGCGCCGTAAAACCCAGAGGAGGTCGCGAAGGTCGCCTCCTGAGGCCTTCCCTGCGCTACACCCACTGACCACTTGCGGACACGGCGTCAGAACAGTTAGGCAGGACACGCAAGACGCAATTACCATCCTCAAAGTGGCGATAACAGAGTAAGGTGCAAAAAATATACACTTCTCCTCTGCATCTCACCAGAGAAAAAAAAACTCAAAAGTTAGTACCCAATCTTTCAATCTGACCACGACCTCCATCTTCAATTAATTCGAAAAAAACTTAAAAATAAAAAAAAAACAAGGTTCGAAATAAAATTTCAGAACTGTTAGAAAGGAATAATCCTGACAGGTGAACGAATTTGGCATTTGGTGTTTGATTCTCTGTCCGGTCATAAGGAGTTCGGTTTCCACCTGATTCCAGGAATTGATCCAGTGGTCCCTTCTTTAAGGCAATGTCCGAATTCTTTCCAGTTACTTGCCCACAATTCTATCCGGGCTCTAATCACCTCTTACTCAATGAGCCGCTGAATTCTAACAAAAAAAAAGCAGGAACATAAGCAGAACTAAAGAAAAATTGTATTTTTGATAACTAAACTTTAATATGCTAACACACTTGGTGGAATATGAATATCTAACAATGTTGTTTGTTTGTTTCCCGCTGAATTAGCTGTAGACATTATATCATCACACCTAAATCAGCCATCCAGAACAGATGTAGCAAGATGAAGAGAAACTGGAAATAGTAGACAATACATATAGAAGATCCTGCGTTATATTAAGAGCATACGTATATATGGTGGACTATTGTCTGCGTGTCATTCCAGCAATGAGTGGAACAACATTGGAGTAAGTTGAGTTGTAGAAAATATCAAATTTCTCATGTGAAAACAATAGATAGTGCATATTTGCCCATATGTTCATATGGTGTGGGGGCCTACTTGCAACAGTTTTCTAGTGTTGAACTGGGAAATTTTTCTCTGAAGAGCGGGCGTCAGTGGGCTGCTTCATGAGTCAACCCTTTTCCTACTTTCATCTCTCATACAGAACATCCGCACTTTCATCCAGTCCCTATATGTTTTTGCCCATTTCCTCAGTTGCAATCAATCAGTTTGTATAAATAATTAATACTACGCCAATGCATCTGAATAATTGTTTATTTTTCACCGTAAGTGTTTCACACCCTGTATAACATTCGTATAATTTTTGCTAGCAGCATAAAATAAAATGGGCATTACTTTTTACTCACATGTGTTTTGATATTGTGGCGTAGCATCGTTGATATTATATATATATATTTGTTCAGGTGTCAATGAATTTAAGTTCCTTGTTTTTCTTGGGGGGCTCTTTTTTTTTTTTTTTTTTTCTTCTTCTTCTTCTGCTGACAGACGGGTGCTGGAAATTGTTTGTTTGTGTAAATTTTGTTTTGTTTTTAGTATTGCGTATAATATCAGATTGGTCATATTTTTGTACTCATTTATTATATGTTTACCTTCAAGGGAGCGTGCACAAACTACGTGGCTTGGTCCAGGGGGGGGGGGGTAGTTGTCTGGAAGGCTACGTTGGGCTAATTGTGGTGAGGGGTGGTTCCAAGCCAGACCACGTAGCTTTACTTTCATAACATTATTCACAGTTAAAATGAGGAACAGAACACACAACAGCTATGTGAATATTTATTTACCTCAAATAATTATCTCCTGATGTAATTTACAATAGTCTGACAAGAGGAAACAGTACAAAATGTCTTCTGGAATCAGAAGGAAAAAAAGATACGTGCTACGTGGGGGGGGAGGGGGATTCACAGGAGGCCAGAATGGAGCTACGTGGTTTATGCACGCTCCCCAACTAGCAATGTCTATATGTTATCATTTTCTTGAAATGTTAATATCTACACTAAACTCACACTGCGTTCCCTAACTTTTTCTAGTAACAATGATTTATATATGCGAAAACCTTTTAAATAACACACTTTACTCCTCCTTCCACAACACAGCTTAAATATTTCAAGAAAAAAGAAAGTAGTCAGAATTAGGTGAAACATTCCCTCAAATCCCCCGGAAACCCGTGTACTCTATACACGTCGGTTATCATAACTCCTCCGGTGTCAGGAAGTTGACCCCGTCACTCCGTGTGCCTATTTGTTCAGTTCGTTTACTCAGAAGGTGTGCAGTGGGCAACAGTCCACAGTTCAAATCTCGGTCACTTGATTTACCTCCACCTGCAGCTTTTCTTCCGAAATGGATCAATCGGTCTTGTTAGGCATGCTATTTGCGAGCTGCCAACGTAGGCGATAAATTCTCCCTGCCGATGTGAGTGATGGCTTACCTTGCGACCAGGTGGGGTGATAGAGAGAGCGTTGAACCGCCGAGAGGCGCGGAGGCGGCGCGGCGGTGACAGAATGTATAATAAAGCAGTAAACACAAGTGGAGGCTGCGCGACTTTAATGGACGGTAATCAGTTAGGCGGGTGCCGACGTGTCGCTCCATACGGACTGCGAGACACAAACCAACGCCGTAAAGAAGCGAATGTCCTCCACGTTACACTAAGCTGTTTCCATTTTTATGATGCTGACTTAGGTGACGCGGTGTGGTTGTACGTCTTGAATAACAGTTATAGCGAATCACTTAGCACATTCGTCTCTCTTCTCTGTGTATTTATATACTACTGATTGTCCGTATGGATTAGGTCTGTTGGCGAACCAGTGACTGTTTGTCTTTTTCCCTTGTTAGCCAAGTCTCAATAATGAAAATTTCTCCAACCACTGGGTTCGGAAATAGTTAACTCGTGTCGGGCATTAGACATCATTATGATACCGTAACGAAAAAAGTATTTGCTGGACGAGGCAGCTCATCTAGCCTCAAAAGTTTGGAAGGAGAAATTTATAAAAAGAAAAAATGCCGAGCGAAATCAAAGGCCACAGATAGCAGAAGAGGAGAACACAATTACACCGGATTGACGGAAGATATCCTACGACAATGAGCAACATCAATCGTCGGAGGAACTTCAGTGTGCTCCAGAGAGGCCGTCTTCTGAGCGACAACTGGGGCCGTCTTGGTATTCCAGGAGGTCAACTCTTGATGGCCTGGGCGGCTGACTTTGCTGCCGGTTCCAGGGGACTCTGCCTTTGGAGCGCACACAACACCAAGAAAATGAACAATAGTGGACCGAAGTGCGGCTGTGACAATTGGTGGTGGTAATAGTTATATTAGGAGTATTAGTAATGGTATTAGTAGTAGTAGTAGTAATGTTAGTAGTAATATTAGGGAAAATAGCAGTAGTAGTAGAATTAGTAGTGGTGTGGTACCTATTCTGTTTAATAACAGTAGATGTAATAGTTATTGGAAATTGAATCAAAATTTTCTTTCATTCACTGTTTATATGTTAATATGTTATATATATATATATATATATACCGTATATAAGATACAAATATATGTCAATGTAAAAGAGTGGAAATAAGGGCCCAGATTAGATACTAGGTGCTGGGCTATGTTGCATATGGAAAATAAATAAAAAATAATAAAATAACGAAAAAAAGCCATCTGGTGGCGTCTTTAGTTGAACTACACTGCCTGAAATGGAATGTGTTACTCCCAGGCAGATTTGTGATAAATGTATGAAATTTGGCTCCAAGTATCTTTATATGAAGTGAATTAAATAATCAAAAATTGAAAGCTTTACATTTAATACTATGAGTGTTACCGGGCTATTCATTGTGCAAAATTACTATGATTTTTAGTGCCTAAGTAGGGAACAGTGTGGTGTAATATGATACTTTTTTCTCCACAAGTTCTTGTTGAGGGAAGAGTGACGGCCCCCTACATTCAAATATCTAAATGTGAGAGGGGTCGAATAATTCACATGTATGAAATGGGCGCATCACATCGAGAAATATCCCGAAGGATTGTTCATAATGCTACGACAGTATGTAAACTTGTTACACACTGGACGCAGAGAGCTCTAATAATTGTAGAGCAGGCACCGGTCCACACATGCCAAACTGTGCGGATGGCTGTTGCCGTCAGACGGATGACTGCAGCTCAGATCTGAGCTCTGGTTACAGAGAGTCATACTCCGGACAGCTGTAAACCGATTGCTTGAGACTGGGTTTCATTACACGATTTCACTGCCAGCGACGTCTAACCTGGTGTACTACGAACCCAAATGGACACGTGAATGGGGTACACTTGTGTTCAGTGACGTGTCCTGATTCTGTTTCTGTCAAAGTGATAATCGATGCAGGCGTACTGGACATAGGGCCAGGGTGCTTTGATTTCCAAACCCTGGTGCCGTGATTTGGGGACCAATCAGTTACGACAACAAGACTGAGTTGGTTGTTGTTGAAGGCACGATGATTGCCAACCGATTTGTAGAAAGGGTGGTACACCTTCTTAATTTACCCTTCATCATCGGGATACAAAACGAATCTTTCAAAAGGGTGGCGCCCATCCTCATTCTGCCGCCACCACAATAGAAGCATTTCAGGAGGTTGCGACCGTGGATTCAACCACGCGGTCCTCGGATTCATCCCCAATAGATGTTGGCCTCGGTAGAGTAGGGGCTAGATTACTAGCTCCGCGTGTCGAAGGTCGCCGGTTCGAGACCGGCCGCGGATATGGGTGTTTAAGTGTTGCGTCTGTGAATCCCCAATAGAGCTTGTCCGGAATGCCATGGGTAGACACATTAGGTCACATGACCAACCGCCACAACTGTACAACAATTCAAGTCAAACAAGTCATGCCAGCATGGAGAGATATACCCCAAGAAGACACTTACACAGTTATTGATTCAATGCCAGCAAGGCATAGGTGCTCATGATAGGCAAATGATTCATGTACGTGGAGGGAATAAACTTGGCCTGATCCATTTCAACTTGTTATCATTTCTTGTGTATATGACGCTGGATATATCTACAAGATTTCCTAAAATTCTACCACTTCTGTTTGGATGTAACACTTTCCATTTCTACTAGTGTATAATCTAGAATAAAAAAGAAAAAACATAAGAACGATTTTTTTTCCCTAGGCGTTCTATAGTCTACGAATAAAACTTATTAGGGAAACTAACCACGTGAGCACGGTGATTGAAACCAACGTTCCGGAAGTGACATTCTCTGGCGTCATTGTTTAGTGACTGCTGCCAGAAGGTTTTTTTTTTTTTTTTTAATATCATTTGGCTACGCGGCCATACAGCCAGCACTACGTAATTTTGTAGTTTGCAACTATGTATTATATCATTCAGTGTATTATAGATTCTACCTGTTATAGACGACACAAGACAAACACAACACTTAATTAAAACCGTCCATGCCCGAGGCCGGACTCGAACCGGTGACCCCTGCAACGTGAGGCTAGCACGCTATCCCCTACGCTGCCGGTGTCGGTTGCCAGAAGGTAAGGGACTTCCTCTATACCGTGCGGTGAATGATCTACCCCAATTCGTCCGAACTGGTCGTTAATTACATCAACCGCTTCCTTTTTTTATATACATGTATTGGCTTTCGGCATCTTTGAATTTTTTACAGCTAATTAGACACACCACGGGACGGACATGACATTCACAGACACAACACTAAACACCCATGCCCGCGGCCGGACTCGAACCGGCGACCTTCGGCACGCGGAGCTAGCACACTAGCCCCTACGCTACCGAGGCCAGCAAACCGCAGCCTTGACCAGATTCTGGCAGGATCTAATGGAAGCCACGTGGTTTTAATCGTTTGACGAAGAACCTTCCGTTCGTAAATTTCAAGATACCTCTCATGGTACCAATCGCTGGGCTTCAAGTTAACCACAATTGAGGTCAAGAATCTCGGGTTCACTGAGTTATCGGAGATTCCGATGACTGTGATATTTGAGTTACAATTTTGTTATTCCGTTTTATATGGACACAACGTTCAAACAGAAATAACGTAAAGGGAGCGTGCATAAACCACGTAGCTCCATTTTGGCCTCATGTGAACCCCCCTCCCCCCACGTAGCCCTACGTGGCTTTTGCCTCTCCCCCCCCCCTCACGTAGCACGTAGCTTTTTTCCCTTTTGATTCCAGAAGACATTTTGTACTGTTTTCTCTTGTCAGACTATTGTAAATTACATATGGAGATAATTAACTGAGGGAAATAAATATTCACATGCTGTTGTGAGTTCTGTTCCTCATTTTAACTGCGAAAAATGTTATGAAAGGAAAGCTACGTGGCCTGGCTCGTAAACCCCCCCCCCTCCCTCTCCCCACGTAGCCCAACGTAGCTTTCCAGCCAACCCCTCCCGGTAGGCCATGAATTCTAACTTGTCAGCAAACCGATGTACAAACTGATGGTGTTCCATAATGATGTGTGATGTGTGATGTGTTTACCTGACAACTATTTGGTCTTATGGTCAAATCGAAGAGGACCTACACAGGAATTTGCTATTTTCATTTTCTTGTTGATAATTTTTATGCCGATTATGTATATCACGACTAGCTATAAGAATGAGAAGTTCCAGATAGTAAGCCTACATTGTGCGCTATTAGTTGAAGTGGGACTCACCCGTTGTCAAGAGAAGTTGCCAGTTAGTTCACAACTGTACAAACCAAAAACCATTGTATTCTGAAGTGTTGATTCTTCAGAAGATGCCAGAATAAGAAATATGGGATCAGTAAATGGAAAATCTCACAAACCTTTGGTATTACAGTGTTTTGAAAAATGGAGAGGCATCCCTGACATCAATACTCAGGAGATGAAGGCATCGAATGATGACAGTGCCCCACATGTTGCATGGATGGGACGTTCAATGGCCAATTAACGCAATCCAAAAAGGTGTCATTCCGGACCTTGCTGCATCGCGGTTCAGCGCGTCATTTTTTTTCTTTTTCTTTTTTCGTCCATTGCCACACACGCGTATGTCTCAAGTGGCATCATGTCTTTAAGACGATTAATAGCAAAGAATAACATTTTTAATCAAAAAAATAAATAGTCCATGATCACACTGTGACACATGACTGCCTTCTTCTACGTCGAAGAGCGGTGAAACTTGAAAAACTATTTCCACTCTTGTGCTTCTACCCTTTCAGCTTGCTTTTTCCTGTTGCTCCTGTTTCTTGAGGCACGCCCTTTAGTGTCCATAATAACTTTTGGAGTCATCGCAGCAAGATGGACGATCGCATATGTCTACCTGGCGTACAGCTGCTGTTATTATACCACCGAAATCCAGGGGAAAAAACGCGGAGGAAACTGCGCACAAAGAATTATTTGAAAACTGGGAATGTTCAAATTCTCCAAGAACCGCAGTTCAATGAGAATGTGCTGTTCAAGAACTTTACGAAAACAACAAAGAAAAATTTTTATACTCTTCTAAAAAGGATAGACCTCCCATTGCCAACCAAGGCACCAAATTCAGAGACGCAATACCTGCCGAAGTAAGACTAGCTTAAAGTTGCCGAGCATAGCGTATCTGAAATGCCGCCTGAAGTTGTGAGAGCATTCATCCAGGAACTGCAAAGACTACAGAAAACCTAGATCAAGATGGCCGGAGCGGTTTCTTGAAGCCAACTTCTGATGGTCTCTAAGTTTTCTCTCGTGATAAATCCTTCCCATTACATAATACATTCCTAAATCGCTTGTGGAAAAGATGAACATAGAAAACAATTTTTTCTGGTCACTTATACTATTTTTTCTATAATTCCTAAGTATGAATGTTGCTGGTAGGAAAATGAGTTACTTACTTCCTGAAATAAATCTATGAAGAACTTTTTAATTAGCGTCAGACGAGAGCTGCGATTGCACACTCAGCCGCAACTTCAGCGATAGAAAGGAAATGACGACCGAGCGTTCTGGCCTCGCATTCGGGAGGACGCGGGATCGAATCCCCGTCTGCGCATCCAGATTTGGCTTTTCCATGGTTTCCCAAAATCACTCTAGGCGTATGCCGGGATGCTTCCTTGTAAAAGGCCATGGCCGAATTCCTTCCCGTTCATTGTTTCCAGTCCCATCCCGCCTCTAATGAAAAAGGAAGTGACGACGATCAGCACCTTGCTCTGGGCACTTACAATTCGAAGAGAACTCAAAAGGCAGTCAGGCTGAGTGAAACTGGAAAGACGATTCTATGCCAGTGTGATCAGAAATTCAGTTGAATCATTTGTACTGACTCGCTCCTTGACTGACTCAACTTGCCGTACAACTTTCAAACAAAACATTATAAATTAATGATAAATTATAATAATCCAAAAGTAACTAAATTCTTCTTCATTAGAGAATCAGAACTGTATGTCTTTGTTGGAATTTTTGTATACTTATCGCATACCACCATATGATTCTGTAATCAGAGACAGACACTATCCTGATGTTAAACTGAAATGAATATTTACACAATTAAACGATGTTTTTTGCATGCAATTTAACAAATATATTATCCCTATTCACTGTCTTTGGTCATTTCATTCTCGTTTGCTGCGATACTATACCATCTCCCGAATCATTCTCGTCTTCATATTACTGCATGTAGTAATATCTATTCTTCTACTATATCCAAGTCGTCTTAGTCTGCACGTCTTTCTTTCCAGCCCTGAATACTTTCCTGCATTTTTAGTATTATACACGGTTCAATATATCATAAGTTTGAATAAAAGGTCTATCTGAACTTTTTTTATTTTTTTTATCAAAAAACTTTCACCCAAATTGCAGTCGGTTGCAACTTTCTTCACTTAACGAAATTAAAAAATTATATATATTAACCGGTACTGCCATGTTCTAATATCATTTCCATTTAACTTCAGATCATTGTTGACTAGAGTGTTTGACGTACTCTTTAACCATTTGTTTATAAATATCATTTATTTCAGTTACTATTTGCATAATCATCTCAAACTACCACGCCACCAGTCAAAACGTAGATTTGTTATCCTCTCCTGTTTCACCCACCATACGATAAATGTTAAAATGTGGCTCTATCTTAATAATTACTCTTTTCATCACTTAACATACTGCCCGTATTGCATATAACAGTAGTATGAAGTATTTTAAAGTAATCATCTAATATCATAGATAAGAAGGTCGATGATTTATTGAGAATCCACTTTATTTAAAAGTAGTAGCCAAAATTGCAATAACATTTCCTATCGCTTTAGAAATTAAATATAATATCAGACAATGCCAATACATTTCAATGTATTAGTTATGATAGTACAAACGTAAACAAGGGAAAAAATCAGAGAAATTGTATGTAGCTGGATTTGGATTTCTATCATTTAGAAATTAATTAAATATAGAGTTCAGAAATAAGTATACATTGATGCAAGAAATCTATTATTAAGTTAATTACACTTTTCCAGATTATTTAAAACTAGTTTCCAGTAAATTTTTAATTTAAATATAGGAACATATGAAATTAAATGTATAATCCAGTAATGTAAAAGTATGTAAAACCAGCGCAGCCAGTCAAGCCAACTTATTTCATACGGTATACAAATTCAAATAGTATTAGATAAACGAAAAAAATTCTTGAGATATGGTCAGTAACAAATACATTTTTTCCCCTTAACTTGAATAGGAATAAACTAAATTATTTGTGCTGATTCTTAAAATGTCAAGAGATCAGTCTAGCTGCAGGGAAAAAATGTATACTTCGGAGGTAAAATTGGAATTTGAAAAATGAAATATGTAAAAAGTTAAATCATATGTACTGTAGATATACAAACACGTGTAAATATATTTATAGACATCACATATCTTTCCCAGTCACCGTTATCATCCTATATACGAGTACTTTAAAATTTTAAATGTCTTTAAAAATGTGCTTGAATGCAC
Source organism: Vandiemenella viatica (assembly GCA_031002005.1). Taxonomy (NCBI): domain Eukaryota; kingdom Metazoa; phylum Arthropoda; class Insecta; order Orthoptera; family Morabidae; genus Vandiemenella; species Vandiemenella viatica. The sequence continues at coordinate 294,297,375 of CM061920.1, read as the reverse complement.
TTTACTTTTAAATTCTTATTTTTGTATCCAATTATTCAAGACAATCTAGAGATGGGCAAAATATATCGATGTATCGATATTTTTTCTAAAAAATATCGATATTTATCGCCGATATTTTTATTTTCGATATATCGATACATCGATATTGTATTTAGTGTATCGATTTTAAGCACCAATTCGATATTTTTCCTACGAACGCAATTCAGTATCCAATTTAATCGTTACATGTATGTAGGATAAATATACGTATATATCCAATCTTCTGAAAGTGTCTTAAAAAGTGAATTCGTCGAAATATAACAACTTCATCAGCGGTTGATAGGTTAAAAAAAGCTGTTAAATTTAACAATTTTACGTTAACGTCATTTTTATATTAGCATGTAAGCGGTTGTTTTATCTTTGTAGTTGAAATATTATCTTTTCAACTGTTTTTTTTTTCATTTACGAATAACAATTAATGGGTTGATAAAGCACAAATCATTATGAATGACTGTTAATTCATTTAAATGTCTACAATCTAGTCTACAGTCAAAACTCCTTAATCGCAAGGAATACGTTCCGTAAATTAGCCGCAAATACGAAAATCTTGAATACGGAAACCTTGAATACAGAATGTTAGTTTATATAGGATTTTAGGGAATACGTTCCAAGTATACAGAAAAATTTTGATGTAATGGAGTGATTATCGCACTTTGAACTTAATAGACCAATTCTGGATTGCTTTAAATCCTCTATCCTAAAGGTCATTGTAATGCTATTTAAAATATGCATATAGCTTTCTCGTGAATTACAGCCCAACTAAAGAATACTTTCTTGTGATTGCTGTCTTCGATTGATGTAGTGAGAGCGGTTTTTAATTTTCTATTCACTGAGACACCAATGGTTTTTACTGATAGTAAGGTCCTCTTCGAACGCCTCTCCCGTGTCAGGTTGTAGGCGATTACCATGGGTGATGTATATCCCTCCAAGGAAAGTCCTAGGAAGATGAACTGGAGTGGTTTCCCGTTTCAAAGAACATGGTGGTGTAATGGTTAGCGTTCTGGCGTCGCATTCGGGAGAAGGGTGGGTCGAATCCCCGTCCGGGCATCCAGATTTGGGTTTTCCATGGTTTCCCAATTCACTCCAGGCAAATGATGGGATGCTTCCTGCAAAAGGCCATGGCCGAATTCCTTCCCATTCCTTGTCCCCCATCCTTTCCCGTCTCTAAAGACCTCAATCTTAAGAGACGTTAAGCAGTTAAAAAACAAGTTCCCCGTTTACTTCCTCAGGGTGACAGTGCTCCTTAGTGTGTATGACAGTGACACTGTGTGGTTCAGTATAGAGTGTTGTGGATGAGAGATGAAAGAAGAGAGAGGGTGGAAGCCGGTGTGGCATGTTCAGGCCTTCTTTTGCGAAACATTCTAAAGGGGGCGCCAAGCTTAACATTCCCATCCAACGGATGAATCACCATCAACAACATCGTATGCCCTTGCACCATACGCAATGCAGAGAGGTTTGGTGATTAGAAATTGCAACCTACTGGTCAAGCCCTGATGATAAAAATCGTTGATGTAGTGTTAACTGAAAATAATTCATTTGCAGCACTCTGCGATCACACAAAAAGTATTGTGACTTATTTTAAGCAGTCTGTCAATGCTATGGATCTATTAAGATCTGAAGAAGAAGCATCTGGGGAAAAGGAAGGAGAGGTGTTGACTTTGACACAAGCTGTTAGCACTAGATGAAACTCCTACTTTAATATGTTAGAACGATTTGTCAGACTCTCTGCAATGGTAGTCAAAAAGTCAGTCAAATATAAACGCTCTTGATATGGTTTCAACTTAACCGCTTAATGTAATACGTGACCTCATTGTCCTGCTTGGTCCTTTCAAAGAAGCCACTGAAGAGGTTAGTGGTACAAATTATGTGACTGCTAGCTTAGCCATTTCTGTTAAAAATCTGATTCGACAAGTAACGGAACAAGCTACTTCTTCGACCACTTTAGGATTCACGGTAAAAGAGGCTTTACTCCAAAGAATTCAAGAGAAATTAAGTCCTTTAGAAGGAAATACATTCCTTGCAGCAGCTACCATTTTGGACCCGCGTTTCAAAGGTATACACTTCACTTCTCCAATCGGTGTGTCAAATGCGATATCTACAATAAATAATGATATTCGCTTGGAACTTAGACGACGAGGACAAAGTTCTCCAGAAGTAAGGTCTACAGCAGCAACACAATATATCGCAGATAACGCATAAATTTGGTCCGCACAAGAAAAGCTATTATTCCTTAGCACTACTGTTATGCAAGAGGTTCCAAGCTCTGGCTCAGTTCCTAATGAGCTTAAGCAGTATCTGGACCAACCATTAATAGACAGAAAATCAGACCCAGTAAAGTTTTGGGTGAATTGCCAGTGCTCCAGCGCGCTGAAATACCTTATATGTCAAGCTTCTTCTGTGTCGTCCAAGAGAGTGACTTCTGCAGTCAACTTAGCTGTACTGAACAACAGGAGTTGACGGGGGAGCACATAAAACAGAGAGTCCTTTTGATGTCCATATCAGACGAATACTGATTTGATTGACTGAAAAAAATAATAAATTAATAAAAGTTTGTATAATTTCTACCTGTGTCTTTAATTTTCATAAATATTTTGATGTATTTTATGTTTTTTTTTTAGATAATTACTCCCTTTAGACAAAAATATCGAAATATCGAAATATAGATATTTTTCCCCAATATATATCGATAGTGTTTGTAAATATCGTTTCATATTTATCGATATATTTTTTTGATTGCCCATCCCTAAGACAATCTGTTAAACAAACAGGTTACGGAATATAACCAAATTATAGAGATTTTGCATCCAACTATGCAGTCTGGAAATCTTGAGTGAAACTGGTAAGTTTTAAGGAAAATTTACTTAAATTCTTTACTATATTTCATTGATACATATTAATGCTATAGTTCTCCAAAATCAATTACACGACATGACTTGATATCAGAGTAATCGAAACTGTAATTTAAAGTACATAATAATAATATTGTAATTCCATTCATTTTTATTTATTGGAAACGTTCTAACTTGTAACTGCAAGAAGCACACCTATGATTAACGTCACACGTAAGGTCAGACATTAAAATTTAATACAAACTGCAGCCATTTCGTAATTCTATAAACGCTAAAATGTACCTAGAATGGAACCTGTAATAGGAACTTTGTACTAAAAAAAATAATCTAGCAATTATTGCACTTAAATACTGTTCAATAAAATGTTACTACAAGTTTCAATGAATCTAAATCATTTCTGCCATTAAAATTTATTAATATTAGTCACATCTTTCAAATAAAAGCAATCAAAATATTACATTATCAACACTCATTTAAAATTGCATCTTAATTCGACATTTGTCACTCAATTTTCACTAGCCAAAAAATCTGTCATCGGCACAGGATCAGAACAGATGCTTGGTGTTAGTAAAACAATGTTTTTCTTCCTCCAGTTGGTTCCCAGTAGAAAATTATTTGGATTTCACATTTGTCTGAATATCTGCTTCATTCTATCCTAGCTACTACGTCTTCCACCACACGTTATAACTTATGATTCGCCATTGATAATCATCCCTTCATCTGCTTATTCATCGAATAGCTTTCGTTATCATTCAAAAATATCCAGACATAAATGGAATGGTTAGTCAAATCCGCAGAGGAACTCCTTTAACAGAAAGAGGGGTTATAAGTTTGTTACCAAAACTGATCGTGTACAGCAAACAAAAGTTTATGGGTAAATGACAATATTACAGCAAACGTAACTAATCTAAATACTAGCCTCTCAGCATTCTATAACTTGTTTATTGTTTTAAATTTGACTCGACATTATTGTTGTCCTTTCCTCTAATTATCCGTTAGTCTTCAACACCATCCAATCCCATTCTTCAAGATCGCTCGTTCATCTTCTCTGCATTGGTAACCATTCATCATTTTTTTACCATTACAAGCCCGTGCCATCTCCAACTTTTTGTTTCAACAGCGTCAATTATTATGGTTTCTATGTCGATAATTTTATTCATTTCTTCGTTTTCACGTCCTTCAACAGAGACAATACGTAGTCCTACAATGCCTCAAAATCAAATTTGCTCTAATAATAACAATTTCATATGTTTAGTTATTTCTTAAACTTCAGCTGCAGCTTTCCACGATCGTTTTTCTCATTCTGTTTTTTCTTTCTGTTCTGTGAGTTCCAGATTAAATGCTTTTAGCTGTTTTGTAATTTGTTCTGCTTGTCGGTTTTTAATGTCACTGCAGCTGAAATCTGGTTATTTATTATGACAATAAAAAAAATCCACTTTTTATCTCATTACTTACTGTTTGTCATCCTCAGCAAATACAACCCCATCATTGGACGAAGTAGACATAAAGAGCTTAAAATCATTAAGAATACAACACTACAATAACGTCTTCATCTCTTCAATGTTGAATCCAATTAAATCTTGAATAATGTCGAGGCTAAAGCGCAACGTTGTAACAGACCAAATTTTGTAACTGAAATCTATTCGGATAAAAAAAAGTAAGTTAAGTCTTCATCTCCTTATACAGGTCATGTAACAACATCCATTTTACAGGGAACCATTTAAATCATTTATCAACTGAACCAAAATTTGTCGCAGTTCTAGAAGTTGCACAACATACAGGTACAGTACCACAAACAGTTGAAAAGGGTAGCATATATTTTTCTTTGCTAATCATTACAGCGTTTGTTATCTGATATATTATACCAAGAAATAATATGAGACATTTCACAAATTTTACTTAAGTCCGCATAATGTCATAAATAAAAGAAAATCGGCAGCAATTTGAAAACAAATGTCGGCTTGTAGTACCTGCGTTTAGCATGATTAACATAGCACAGCGTAACTGAAATTCTTAATGAAATCAGCGACAATATGTAGTTCTGCAAACACAAAAATATATTTCCTGTGAACAAAAAAGAAAAAAAAAAAAGATCTGTTAGTAACAAATTGCTTCTAATTCAAAATCAAATAGAGATAAATTTCTCTGATCTTTTGAGTCTGTCTTCTTTGTGCAATGCTTACGTAACTCTAATACAAAATAATTCTTTCAAAGAACATTAACATATGATTGTGACAACTTGTAATGACCTAATATTGATTTACTGTAAAAAGTAAACAATTAAAGAAAGGCTTTGCAAAGCTCAGCTGGTCAAATCCTACCGCCACTATTTTACTTGCATCACCCGGCTATAAGAACGGTTTTGTTGGGAAACTCTACTTTTCCGTTGCTGAGTAATGCTGGAATGACATCCAGTTTAAACACTAGTTTCACAAACAGACTAACACTTTAATAAGTATTTGGTTGTATGAAATAATTACTCGAAGAATCAATTATGTTTATTCTCCCGTGCATCTATAACGACATTACAGAACAAGATATCGTCTCTATCCAATGATACTAAGTACAAGCATAAAGAAATATTCCAGCGATTAAGCTCACACAATTCCGACAACTACTCACTGACAACTCTCCCTGATCGACATCCTGCGCGCTTAAATAGACACTTTAGAAACATCCAGAATTGTTCAATAAGTTCCACCCGAACTTTCTAGAATTCTAACAATACTCTAACAATTAAATCCATACAAAAACAATCAGAATTAATACAAAATCATTCACAAATTATCACGAAATACACGTAAATTAAAATTAAAGATATTTACAGTAAAAATTATCTACATAAACCGGTTCAAACCGTCGTAAATTGTTCACCAAACATCGTAGTTCACATTAACAGTTAGAATTACAAACTTTTAATGAATGTTTCATGCATAATATTGTCTTTGAACATATTAAATAGTAATTACGTAGTTTCACTCCATAAAACAATGTTCATTTAGACAAATTCACAATTGATTACACAGAAAATATACAAAAGCATAATTAATCAACTCCCAGCTTGCTACACACAATTCTTAAATAACATTTCATAAAATCGGTTGTGTCTGAGGGCTATTATAAATTGTTAGCAAGTGATATACAGGGTGTTACAAAAAGGTACGGCCAAACTTTCAGGAAACATTCCTCACACACAAACAAACAAAATATGTTATGTGGACATGTGTCCGGAAACGCTTACTTTCCATGTTAGAGCTCATTTTATTACTTCTCTTAAAATCACATTAAACATGGAATGGAAACACACAGCAACAGAACGTACCAGCGTGACTTCAAACACTTTGTTACAGGAAATGTTCAAAATGTCCTCCGTTACCGAGGATACATGCATACACCCTCCGTCGCATGGAATCCCTGATGCGCTGATGCAGCCCTGGAGAATGGCGTATTGTATCACAGCCGTCCACAATATAAGCTCTAACATGGGAAGTAAGCGTTTCCGGACACTTGTCCACATAACATATTTTCTTTGTTTGTGTGTGAGGAATATTTCCTGAATGTTTGGCCGTACATTTTTGTAACACCCTGTATAGTTTATTACACATATGGACACGTTTGTACTCTTCGCTTTCCTCAAAGCGTCTTTAACGACCTTGGCTGCCCACAGGATGCGATCACACACAATCGATGAGAATCTTCAAAGAGGAGAAAGCGGACTGGCAGGTTCACTTCCGGAAGAGGAGGTCCCATCTGCAAATTGCCTCGCTCACCAGTCGCCAAGGTAAACTAGTGAAGAAACTACGCCATAATACTGAGAATGTGTATGTTGACTGTGACAATCTCGAGCAACAGTGTTTGCAGATTTATCCTCGGCACTCCCACATAAGAAGTTTCTTCACATAAAAGCTCCTCTTTTCACATTCTTCTGACATGGCGCTAACATTGAACTTATTTTGTTATTTGTGTCCTTGGGTATGGAATGGTTTTCCCACTTCTATCCCCCGGTTACGAACTGCTAGTAGGAATCATACCTGTGTGTCAGTGGTCTAAAAATTTTCAGCATGACAAATGTGTGATGTTTTATTTCGCAGGCTGAATTTGGATATCGTCGAAGTATTTGCCTAGTTGATTACGGAAAGCTGCGTAAAATCAGGTAGGCATGCACTTCAGGCTCTAGACGTGGACGATAATCGGCTATACATTCAAAAGGTCAGGAATGATAATGCTTTAACACTCACAGTCAATCTGTTGGCTTCATGGTAGTTTATTTATCTGCCATTCCGACGTGAGGTAGATAATTCCTTGAGTTATATGTATCTGAGTATCTACAGAGTCTGTTAATCTAGTTCATTACTTCATCTGTATCCAATTGTGTTGTTTGGCTCATATTTTGCTACTGACAAAGAACTAATCCAGTATTAAGTGTTGTAAATAGTGAAGAACTCTTGGTCTACCACTAACGTCTGGAGCTAAAGGTTTGCGATTCCCACGTGTTTTAGTCAAATTAGATGCTTTTTATACATCTATAGATACTCCGTCCTGACGGCATGATACATGAACCTTAATTTTTTCGAGAACGTGGAGTCTATATAGACCAGTGTTTCCCAACGTGGGGCCCACGCCCCACAGGGGGGCAATTTGGTTTTTTTAGGGGAGCAATTTAGAAATTGACTTGATATGACTTTACCACTTTCTCTTCGGGTTATTTAAATGCAATGCTAGATATAGTTACAAAATATAGCAAAAAAGCAAATTCTTAAAAGGATCACACTAAATTGCCATAATAAATCTTTATTAAAAATCTTTTGAATTTTAGTATTTCATTATATGTTTTTTTTTTAAATTTTACTTAGGCCCTACTGTGTTTTATGACAATAGATATTAAAGTGTTTTCTTTCAAAAACCATCCTATATGAGTTTCTTTAATAACAAATAATGTTTTTATTAAAAATTATGTATGGGGGCAAAAAAAATGTTCAAAGTGGGACATGACCCAAAAAAGGTTGGGAAACACTGATATAGACCAACGTATCTATTTATTTTCGATGGAGAAATTCTGCGCCAACACATCTGGACCTCATCTTTTCAGAGTAAGATGGTTGAGTGATGAAACGTCGACGGCTACATTGGACTTATATTTTCCTCTAAATAAATATTTTTAGATTATTGAATCTGCAGTATAGATGATGACAGTAACATCTTTAATTTCATATCTGTCACAATAGAAATTTTTATTCTCCTTTCTTCATGTATTCTGAGATATCCAATGTAGTTTACATCTGTAGCATGAAAGAGGACAATAGCAATGCACAAAATTAGCTTAATGTTAAAACACGAAGAGATATGTTGGTCTGCTTGCAGGTTGCGTAATTCTGGTTGAACCACTCCAACTACAAATCCTGGTATCGACCTATATTTTCGAAGCTCTTATATTTCTGTTTACCCTCGCAAAAGTTTATTTACTTACGTGAAGCGTACTATCAAGTTTCAATTTTTATGGATCCTCTTAAAATAGTATCTCATTTTCATCCGAATTAGTTTAGGCAGCTAAGATATTTCAGGATTGCATAGAAACTTTCACCACGCTGATAACAATATATAGTATAATTATTATTAGGTAATATTCAAATTAATCGTAATCTATACTCTGAGTTGCGTAAATGAACAAAACACTGAGGCATGGTAATAACTAGGGTTCGGATCTTTAGGACAAGTCATATTTTTTTCCTGCCTTCTTTTTGAACTGTAATGCTGAATTAAACACTAATTGAATAATTCTGATAGTATTTTAATGTATTTTATATAGCATATAAATGCATATTCAGGTCATTTTCCTAGTTCGGGTCATATTACAATAATATTTATGGTCATATTTTGAGGAAAAATCCGGTAATTTTTGTCTACATTAAAGCGACAATACTTGATAAAGTAAATAATATATAATTGAGCATGTTTTAATGTATAGTAAATTTAAATGTTTGGTAATATTTCGTCATTTTTAGGTCATACTTACCCTTTATAAAGACCATATTTGTCTCCACATTTCTCTATTTTTTGGTCATTAAGATCCGAACCCTAGTGATAACTGATAGAGTTGTCTTCTGAAGTGGTCAGAGCACTTTGTTATATTAAGAGAAAAGTAATTCGGAACACTACCTACTATTTCAGCAACGCTGGTAGCTGGGTTTTACTCGATGTTACCAATGATGGCTTCTTTTTCCTTCTTTAGTTTCGCCAATTGGCATCATAACAGACGAATACCTCGAAGGAGGCAGAGATATGTTTTTAAAAAATGGTCTACAGTTCGCTACTCTCTGCCCTGCTACATTCGCTAACGAGGCCGAGGAGAAACAAAGGCGACGACGGACCCTACACTATATCAAAATGGAGCACTGCCGTTGAGTGAATGGAGAGAGCGAAGAATAACGCTCCTTACAGGGAGCATGCGACTCAGATACGAATTCTGCCCCTTCTGTTTTATTGTTTCTTTCTCTTCTCTCTTTGCTCATCAGTTTTAATGAAGCTTTTGTCGGGGGAGGAGGAGGAACTGCATGGAACTGAACAGATGTCAACAGAATGACCCGTCCTTGAGCTCTAATCGAGTCTGCGTAGGACGCCTTTATCGTCAGCTAGTATAAAACTACTTGGTTCTTCGAATAAGAGCGTGACTCAAAAAGAAACCATGTACCTAAAATATGAACGCAGAATCACTCACCGTATTCAGTGTTGCAAGAATACATAAACTGCTGAATATATTAACGAAATATACACGTTGGCCAGCGATTAATAACCAAATTGAAAAGCTGATTAGGTTGGCTCCATACCTAACACTTCAACACCTCAAAGCGTGCTCAGTGAAAGATAATGCTACGGTCTGGCGTTCAGGAGGACGCGGGATCGAACCACCACGCAGCCATCTAACATTTGGTTTTCCATGTTTTCCCTAAATCACTCTAGACGAAAGCACGGACGGTCCCTTGAAAAAAGCGTAACGTTAAATACCTTCCAGTTCCTTATTCGTAATCCTATCCCGGCTGTAATGAACTGGATGTCAACAAGCTGTAAAGGCCAAATACACTGCACAGGTTTGGGTATTATTTGCTGCTTGGGATCCACAAAAAAAAATGTATTTTTTTCTGCATTCCCTAGTTCACGTCGATAATTTTTACACTATTTCCTTAATTCTATCTGCATTTTATAGTATTCCTCTTAATTAAAACTTTTAATTAAATAAGAAAAAAGCCCAATCGCTTACGTAGTAGGTGAACAAACTAAAATGTTTTTGGTATATACACCGAGCACTGGAACAATCCATTCCCAGGCGTACAATTGTTTTTTGCAGTGGGTTTCCTTAGCCAGACAGGCCAATGTTACGACAGTTCCCATTTGATGGAGATTACTTATTATCTAAATGAATAGACACAGCTCAAATTTGTATGAACCTTACATGATTTCCAGACAGTTGGCAATATATTCTTCTTGAGTATAGATTAGTATACCATGATATTCATACACGGGGTCACTCCACAGAGGGGGTAGTCAGTTTCTTTCCCCCTTGTGTTAACATTAGTGTTCTTTTCTATGTGAGGATGACTGATGTGTTATAATTAAGTATAGAATGTTATTTTGTAATGGTGTACGTGGAAATGAAGGAAGGGAAATTAAATCAGTACCTCCTTATCCAGGTTACACTTTCGAAGGACCCAAAAACACAGAGATGTCTTAACGTCTCCAACCGAAGGACGAATTACTATCAACAGTGTTCTATGCTCACCCTGCAACAGTCTTCCGAATAGGTTCTGGGATTTTCTTAAAGAGTAACCAACCCGGGCAGCCCAGAGTCTAGCGCGCTTGCCTATTCTTGAAATAGTATCGCTGTGGTTTATTCTTCTTGTGCTGACCTTACTTTGCAGCATTAAACAAATTAAAAAGGAAATAAAGATAATAACAAAAACAGTAGCAACTGAATTAATTGCTACTGAGCTCCGTGCCACTTAACACCTATTCTAGAGATATAGATCGGCGTTTATACAGCAAGTATTTTCCTATCACATTTTAGCAAAAACTTTGAACTTTATAAACGACTAAATATTCACAGACCCACCCTCAGAGATGAGATTAACAGAGGCAGATAATAGTTCATGTTCCGGATTAACTACAACGAACAACCCGAAATTGTTACTAAGCAACAGTTTATATCAGAACCACCTGTTTTGTAACTTTATTTCGGAAGAGCATTGTGAGTTTTTCAGGTTTTTCAAGGATATCAAAGCGGAAAAAGTGTAGTATTAAAAAAATCTTTCCTAATTATCATGCTTGGAATATCAGAATTATAGACTTTACTGAAAAAGTCTTTGTCCTATGGAAATAAGCTTCTCATTCCTTCGAATTAAAATCGTACACAGGACATAGTTTGTGTAGCACCTTACTTTTTCATTTAATGATACCGTCCAGGTATTTTGTGTCAAATCGTTATGGTTGTATCAGTTAATCTTGCGTAAATGTAATAAACACGTCCTTCAGCAAAGCCAAAATTGAGCTGTCAGACTACAACTTGCATTATGTTATTTCAAAGATTAGATTGAAGTATACTCCTACCATCAGCTGTTTCTTAAACGTTCTTCACAATTATGGCGAAAGAGACAGTGAAATATTTAACCTTGCAGTTTCTTACTAATTTTGTTTAATGGTAGGGGAAAGGAGTATATTCGTATATCTAATGCAATACAACTTCATTTATTGAAGAATAGCTGAAAATATCCCAATAATTTGTATCACTAGTGATGGAAGATATGCGTTGAGGGGGGGAGGGGGAGTCTAGAATCAAATGAAAAAAGACTACTGTGTGGTCACTGGATTCTGTCATTACAAGGATTTCCATAGATATGAACACTAATTTAACCTGAACCATTGTGCAGAATCGTCTAAAAAGGTATGAACTGCAAACTAAAGAGCAGAAGAAAAGTATTACACGTGGTGATGCTATAGGCGTTGGAACAGGTGAACCTGCCTAATCCATTACTGCATGATGATGATTAGTTGATTAGACCTTACATTACCTTGTCATGATTAGAAGCAACAACCAGAGTGGAACTGCATATCATTTTTTAATTATTGTTTGTAGAATGTGATTAGAACACAGTAACCCTGTGATAACTGCCACCTACGATCGACGGGAAGGAAGTTTCGCAGCCAGTTATTGGTGGTTGAGTATCACAAGTTTCAGAACACAAATTCCACAGCATTCTGATTTAACTGACAAAATTTCCATCAGTATAATCGTTTTCATGATCAGAATAAACTGAAAAATACGCGAGAAGCATTATTTGTTATATTTTAAAGGACATTTACAAATCCAGTGTGAAGTATATGTGTAATTTATATGCACAAGATACGACAATCCCACAGCTAATGCAGTTATTTGTAACTGTTTTTTATTTGTGTGTATCTACTTCTGTAGTCATTTCAGTTTGACATCAGTGGTAAGTAAATTAGGAGAGATTGATATGCCACCACATCAGAATTATATGTGAGGAACGTAAGTGGTTTTCAAGTAGGTAACATGGCTTTAGACAAGGATATTCATGCGAATCTCATTTAGTGACATATATGAAAGATGTTTCAGATGAAATGGACAAGGGAGGCCAAATTGATAGTGTAGCACTAGATCTATCAAAGGCTTTTGACAGAGTGAGCCTAAATGGTAAAAACTATAAGGTAAAAACTATTGGAGAGGATGAGAAAGTGATTTACTGGGTAGAAGAATTTTTAAAAGATAGAAAACAGAAAGTTAGGGTAGGAACTGCAGTATCAAAAGAAGCGGAAGTTAAAATGGGAGTGCCACAGGCTATCGAATTGTGACCATTGCTGTTCATTATTTTAATCAATAATTGTGTTGATTGTTTACCATCAGAAATTAGATTGTTTGCAGATGAAATAATGCTATATAAAAGGATCAAAACGGTAGAGGACTGTAAACAGTTGCAGGGTGATCTTGACAGGATATCTAGTTGGGTTGGTAAACATCGGATGAAGATAAATGCAAAGAAGAGTCAGCTTATTAGATACACAAATAAAAAATAAAAGGTTTATTATGATTATAACTTGAGGAAAGAATTGCTTGTAGAAGACTGGAAATGTAAATATCTAGGCATTACGTTTTATAACAAGCTTAAGTGTGAGGAAACACATTGGACAGGTGGTAGGAAAAGGTTTCAAAATTCTGCACTTGTTGGAGAGAGTGAAGAGGGGATGTACGAGAGAAGTATAGGAATTGGGTTTCAAACCTTTGGTCAGACCATTGCTCTAATATGGTAGTGTATTATGGGACCCACATTTTGCGTATCAAATACAGGAGTTGGAGAGGGTGCAAGAAAGGGCTGCTAGATTTGTTTTCTGGAAATTATCGCAGAATGCAATCAGTAACAGATAGGATAAAGAGCTGGAATGGAATTCATTGCAAGACAGGAGGAGGATGAGGAGGGTCATGGGAGTGTACAGGCATATAATCGCGAATGGAGGCCCTGGAAACATATTGGTGTAAGTAATGATAAGTAGTGCATGAAGGGAAAAATGACCATGACCACAAGCTGGCACTCGATTCAGGCGCTAAGGGTGTGGGAAGATTCTCTTTTCTAGGTAAAGGGTGTCGGTATTGAATAAGTTACAATTGGAAATTATGATAATTTACCAAAAAACATTGAAAGTATTTACAGTTAAAATTTGTAAAGGGAAAATGTAGGTGGGTACAGGAAAGGGGGAAGATGGGTGTGTAGGGAAATTTCCACCGGAGCATGCGCTCCATTGAAATTGAAATTTAATTTAATTAATTTCGGTTCGCTATTTTCTCTGGAACGGCTCTTCAGGCATTGGATTAGCGACAATAAATATTGACAAGTAATGGTTAGGAAGTCACTCATTCCTATCATTATTTTGGAGCAATTTAGTGAACCCATTGTAAGGAAAAATTTTGATGGTTAAACCATAAATCAAGCCAGGGCTCTCCAGAGTGCCAAGCCTGAGATTTATGCCCTAGCAACCAAACATTTCGTAATTATAAACAAAAGTATGAGCTATGTTTTTCTTTGCACGTGCAGGTAACGATTAGTCGTTTCAAATTTAATACCCATCCAGAAAGCTACAGTTAATATATTTATGGATTTATGAAATAAAAGATTAATTATGAAACACTTTAAACAGTACTACTATTTAGGCCAAAAAATATTATATCCTGTTTGACTACATATAAAAACATACTCGCTTAGGTTATTAATTTTCAGTACTTTCCTTTTATCTACAAAACATCCTTAACTGATCCTCGTTACAGAGATGAATTAGTATCTTGTTCTACTTTAGATCACACAGAAACTAAATGAACATATTGTGACTTCATATTTTCTGTTCCATAGAAATAAATCCACTTTTTTAAAAAAAATTGTTGTGATAAAAAAAATATGATATTTAATTATTGCATAAATAAACTTTCAAAAATTAAGGATTCCTGAAGTAGGGCTTTTCTGTATCTAAATTCGTCATTCAGTATTTTCGAAATTTTGGTTTACTTGAGTATGGAATGTAAAAATTCCTACTAATTAGTTGAAACTAGTGAAAAATACTTCATTAAAATGTACAGTAAAAATAATCATATAAATTTTATCTTCTTGAATACTTTTTTGTTGTTCTTGTTGTCGTTTATCCCATATAAGTTACACCTCTCACTAAGTGAGATACAAAAATCAATGATGCTGAAATTGGTAAATGAACAATTTTAGATCTTTAAACATAAAAAAAATAGTTCAGTTGAAACAGATTTGGTACTCAATCTGCTTCAAATATTTACCATTGTAAAACACAATGGCAACTCGAGTTCTGTCATTGATTCAGAAACGGACTAGTAGAAGTACTAAGATGGCAAATATCAAAAATTACATTCATTTAATGATCGGTGTGTTCATCCTAACTGCCGTAAGTTGATAACGCTATGTTTTAGATCACTTTAATCATTCCAGAACTATTTATTCACATTTAGATTTTCAATAGTTTTCGATATTATTTCGATCTAATTCAGGTAGTTTCTTTATAAAATGAAATAATAAATGATCATTGTCGATTTCCTGTTTTCCAACGAATAGGTACCGCCTATAATAATTTTTTCATCCTTATTTCTTTGCGGGGAAGAAATAGAACTGTCTAAGTTAATGGTTCAATGTCGAAAGCGATTGCACAATGTGATCTAGACCCGATTTCCGTCTTTCGCACCGCGTGAGATGGGTGAACGCTTAACGTTCTGGCCTCGCATTGGGGAGGACGTGGGTTCGAATCCCGGTCCGGGCTTCCAAATTTGGGTTTTCCACGGATTCCCCAAATCACTTCGCCTCTAATGACCTCGAAGTCGACGGGGCGTTAAGCCACAATAAAAAAAATCCGTATCTAGCTATGTATACAACAATACATATTTCAAGAAATTTTGAATGATTTTGAATAATTTTGAATAATTTAAAGTTTCAGCTATGCGTTACAGTAACAACCTCATTATACTCGTATTAGATTTGATAACTGGTTTTATCCTTTCAGTTACTTCCTTCTGAAGCAGGAAAGTAGTAACTGGTTGTATAAAAAAGGTGATGGTTACGTCATTAAACTATGGCAGGCAGCGTTACTGATTTTTAATTCAAATATCTGACCACAGTCTATTCCCTGCTGTAAAACATATTACCATGATTCTTAATCATTAAAGTTAGACACAAATTTGATTATGCAAAGCAACCATTCGGAACTGGGACTACATGCCTTACAGTCTGTGACGGATATCTATAAATTTATAGCCTTCCTGCCATTACGCGAAGTGCTACACATAGCTACCTTGATTCATTCGCAAAAGCAGTATGTTTGGATAGCATTGCTTCTTAGAGACATGCGTCAAAAATACCAATCACAAAGTTAAAAAAAAGTCACAAACCATACTAATATTTTTTTTCTTTTTGATCCAATACCAAAGAGATTAGACAGATTTGAACCTATTACCAACACTAACTGCAGCAATTAATCCTACACAGGCAGCAATCAAATATTTGCATTACTGTGGCTTTCCTCCACATCGCGCTAAATCTGTGATGTTATTGTAGAACTGACATAAAAGGATAGCTGTGGTCACCTTTATACTGGCAGGAGTGAGCGCCAAGTCACATATACACACACTGAACAGGCACACTTACCAGGTACACGCACGCTCAGACACTCGATGTTGAACGTTTTTGAGTAGTGGGTTATCATAGTTGAGTACAACGCTCTAGAAGAAGCCAAAGTGTTTAGTGATAAAACGACTTTTTTATGCATCCTTTTTTATCTCACTAGGAAGAAGCACGTATTTCGTATATAATCACCGGCAACTTCTTTCACATGATGTGTCAAAGTACGCTCTTTTAAACCATTACATCACAGTTAAAAAGTCACCAGGGAGAACACTTCAGCTGAAACCACTACAAACAGAAGTAACGTATTCCAACCAGCAGTTTTTTCGTAAAACGAAAAATTGATGTTAATTTATGGAAAAATTAATATTAAATTTCTCAGATTTCCGACTTCACTTCGACTTGAAAAATACCTGTTTTAACATTCGGGGCTACTGGCTGTACATTTTCGAAAGAGCCCCAGAATACACGAATTTTGAAAATCTAATTTATGCACACTTCATCTTATATTTCTCATTCTACCACTCCCCCCTCCTCCCCCCCCCTCGGATCACGGACACTACATTATTCGAAACCTCATAAAAATCTGAGCGATTGATTTTTCATTAATCCCCTACATCCAAAGAGACAAGCAAGCAGACAGAAATGTGGCTAACGAAACATATGTTTCATCTCGCAGTCAAAGTGTTTATAACTTATTATATAAAGAAAACCAATCAAATATACCGTTTAAATTATGATATTGACTCAGTCCTTCGTATGTATTTATCATCTTTTTATAGTGATCGGTGACATGTGGTTAGAGTCATAGAAACTTGGTAATTTGATACTTAAAGTGATATATATAAACATAATTTGTAGGTCAATTGAAAGCTCATGTATTATTAAATTTCCTCTGAGTACGTACCAAAACTTTTTATCCAACTGAAAAAAATTAGCAATGAATAAAAGAGCTAACATAAATATATTTATTTTGGACTTAAGCTGAAAAAAGTGTGAAACAGAGGACTCTATTTTAATTCTACCAGAAAATTTATAAATAAATTATATTCTCTGTAGATTTGAAGGGTGGAAGAAGAAATGTAAAATATTCGTTAATTTGTCGTTCCAAACACAAAGAGAAAGAGAGTGAGTGATAAAGGTAAGTAAATATGAATGATGAAAATACGGGTAAAAAATCACAAGAATTAATTGAAGTGATTCGCATGTGTTACATTATAGGCGGTATCTGGCTAAAACAAAGGTTTCTTTACATCTTGAAAGTTCCTTCATTAAACTACTGAAATATTTGTCCGGACATGTTAAATATTTTAATGGATGGACATCTATGATGTTTTTGTCATCATATTAACGAACATAACTTTACCGAGGCAAATAAAATTAATTTATGGTAATGGATGCGTTTTAAAACAGAATATCATAACGGTTGGGATATTGGAACGATATTATCTACAGTATTTAAAGAAATCATTGCTGAAAATCAGAAATATAAAACCCCAAAATTTAATAAAAAAGTCAAAACGTAATGCCGATTGATAAATCGACCCATGTACAGGTTGTCTACAACTTAACGACTTTGGACGTGGCGTGAAATTTTAATGGAATGTCGCCGAACGAACCTACAGCTGAGTACGACGCTAGGCGTAAAACTGACCCGGCCAGCAACCCGTGCGTCGCGGCCATACGTGGCAACGGAGACCCGCACAAAGAGACGGAATACAACTCCGGCGTAAACCCGTCCCAGCGTTGGCTCATAGACATCTGCATAAAAAATAGCTGAGGCCAATGGTAACACAACAACTTCATTAATGTTCTGCAGGCGAAATGTGAGCCACCTCCACACACATAACTGACTACGGCGAAAATTACTAGTTAATACACACTTTACATACAGATACAAACACAAAATCTAAACCCACGTCTGAAATCAATATAATTAGCAAAATCTAACAACTCACTGTATCAGTAAACATACTTTGAAAGTTAATATTTACGCTATCATTGAAAACATCAGAGGAACCTCCTATACAGGAAATTTAACCAAATAAGTAGTAATTTACTTATACTGTTGAAGAATAATTATTATAAAATACTTATAAGTAAAAACACCGAACCTACTACTAGGAATTATTAAATTTACCCTCTTCTTTTAAATTCCACAGGAACGACCTAACTCAAAATTGCAAGTAACTTTGTTATGTTGCGGCCGAGTTATTGCTACACAAATTTTTTCCACCTTCACAAATTCAGTGTACTTTAAATCTGAGAAAATTAAACCAATTACCATCTCATAAAAACACAAAAAAATAAGTATGCTCGAACGTTTTCATTAGGAACAGTCCTGAGACAAAACCTTTGAAGAATTCTCTATATTGACTTATCTTCTTCTAAAAATGCTTCAGAAGGTTCGTACATTTTTTAAGAATTAATTATCAGTAAGCTCTCTACAGTCTATGAAAACAAAGCAGATGACTGTTTGTAGTATAGGTTTTAAACATTTAGTCACACAATGCGAATAAGCTTCAGTAACCATTAATTTGAATTTTACGTTTCCCTTTAAGCAAAATTATTGCTTGGTGTAATTCAAAAAGCAACTAGTAGACTGTGCCTTTGTAATTACAATTATTGTAATAATGTAATGAGAACGTTAGATTCAAGTACAATATTTTTTTTCTATTGGTATTCATGGTTGTTAGTTTCATTCCCAACCGAATTAAGTCAACATTAAATAAACAGAATTATGACCTTAGTGAGTCGGCATGACATTTCACATCTAGCTCTTAATCCAAAAACTAATTCTCAATTAAATGTATAGTCGTTTATGTAATTCTATGGAGGAAATTTAAGAAGAAGTAAAGAAAATCTCCGACAAAAGTTAGCAACAACTTGCTGAGTATAGTATTTGTCTTTAAAACTTAAATCCGTAATACATTTTCAGAACGATAATTGTAAATTATTAATTTTTTTTAGTGAGTAATACACCCTACATTTAGAATAGCTTTAATTTCTGAAAGTAAATTCATGTAGAAACACGAAATCACAGTAAAAGAAACAATTACGAGCTTGCATCTTTGACAAATACAACATTTGAGAAGCTCTATGCAGGAAGAATAGTAGGCTTATACGTTTTAGAAATGGAGTTTTTTAAGTATATTTTTTTCATACTACTAGCTCCCAATACTAAAATATTGATACTAAAATTTGGACTATAAGCAAATTAGAAGGGGTAGAATGACTGAAGTAAAATGTTTCAGGTCAAGTATCCAGAAGACTACCGAAAGTATATTCTGAGAGACTGACATGTGGAAAAATTCACGAGATCACGAGAGGGCTGGACAATACAAATGAAAAAAGACCGGGGATAACAGTTCATAATATAAGAGGAAAAGAGAATCAAAGACATGAGGTTGTGGGCTTCAACTGTAATAAAACTTCTGTAATATTCTCAAATTACACAGAACCTACTCAACTGCGAAGAGAAACATAAAATTTTACTCATTCTTTATCAAAGAATACGAAGTGTAATGAAATATACTAACACTTTTATTCTTAATACAAAATATTTTTCGCTTTACAGGTCACTTGAACCTGATTAATAGCTTTATCTTTGATTTTACAAACAGTTTGGTTAGTAAAAAGAATGGATCAGTTTTTATCAATCAAATGGGAGTTACGTTAATTGTAAATTGTAAGCAGGTAGCATAAATTAAAGTTACTGTTTATTGTTCAATTAGTTATCTATGTGTGTAATAGAATTGAATTGTTGCCAACTTTTCTCAGATACATCTCTCTATTATTTTCACGTATTGTTTCATCAAACGAGACTGCCAACACGCATAAATAAAAAATATATTTTACTTTCAACAGGTGGGACATGAATTTATACGGAATCTTCAGTTACTAACTCAGAAAAAAATGAAAAGCTACACCTCAAATTACACTCCCTAAATAAATATAGTATTACATATTTCCAAACTGTTTTCCTGTTTCGGCTGATAAAACACAAATTCACAAAAGAATGTATTACAACATGAGATTTTTGTGGTGGTAAAAATGTTTCAGTGCTCTCGTTCACTCTGGCAAATATTCTGCGCTTATTTGTATCTTACTGTCGCGAAATGTACTAAAAAGTAACTTCATAAAACACAGAGAAACATTGAAGCATATCAAACTCGATTTTCGACTTTTAAATAAACTACAGTTTTCATTAGGTTCACTATTAGGTTTACTTACAAATGAATTTATTCCACACGTGGCTAACCAGTTAAATTATACGGATGCATCCAAGCAAAAAGAAAAAGAACAAACATTTCCATTTAGTATTTACAAAATGAACAGTAAATTTCCTTTAACTAATACTTCAGGAGAGTTGATAAAAATTAATTTAAATCAAATTATTATGTGTGCATGCTTATCACTGAGCCATCTTCCGGTATAATCGACAAAAAAAAAAAAATAGAAATCATAGATTTAATTAAGCGATTATTACTAATTTTTTGTCTAATATCATCTACGTTACAAAACCGTTTTTTTTTAAATAGATCTCAAAATAGAATAGAAAAAAAAATTTCGCGTATTTCCATAGCTGAACAGCTAAACTATACAATAATTCCGAAAATACTTCACTATTAATATCGAATTTAAATATTTGGAAACAACAATTATAAGTCTAGTTGGGATCCTGCAAATTAAGCAAATAAATATTAAACCAATTAAAATGTATTAAATTTAACAATAGTTGGCCAGCGCCAAAGTTTACTTAAAGCTGGCAATAACCAATACCGAGAAACTATAATTTGTGTTTCCCTGTCATCTTATCATGTTTAGTTGCTATACGACACTACATAATAACAACATAATCCTATGTATCCTTTAAATTATAAACGATGTAATTAAGCATAGAATCTATATAAAAACATCTTAAATAATAGAAATCGTGCCCCATTTGAAAGTACGATATATTATAGAGATTTTGACAATTCTCGTCCCCGAGACAATTGCCATTTGAGTAGTAACGTCATAAATGAGGTGCAGGGGCATTAATATCAGTCAGCATAAATCAATGATAAAAAGTAGTTTCACTGGGCTACCAAGTTTGCAGCATTTACTTTCTAATTCTAACACCGAAATTGTGAGTTGTGTTTAATATAATTCAAAAATGGTTTTATTTCACGTTTAGCTATCAAAATTACGACCCAAAATTGACTCAATTACTTGTTAATGATCTCAACAATATTCTTAAAAAATTCGGAATATAAAGTTATCACTACTAATAAACGAGTCAAAGCAGATGTGTAAAACATATCTCACAGTAGATTTTGCAGTGTCTGATTAGGTCACCAGCCATAATTTCCTGAAATTGTGGAACTGCATTGGTCTTTGTAGTCAACACCACGTTTTGTTTTTATTTTGTTTAAATTTTTTATGTACTTCAAAATAAGTTATTATTTGTAGAATGAAAACTGTCCTAGACTACAAAATATCATTGACGTTTTTGAAGACAATGTGTAACTTAGATTCGTCATTTTGAGATAATTCTCTAGCAAGATTCTTGTTAGCCCTGCTTGAAATGGATACCGAATATATTGGGTGAACGGTAACGCTCTGGCATCGCATTTGGGAGGACGCTGGTTCGATTCGTCGTCAGCCATCCAGATTTGGGTTTTCCATGGTTTCTTTCCTCACATTATGCCAGGTGAATACCAGAATGATCACTTCAAAATTCCATGATCTAATTCCTTCGCATTTCTTGCTTCCAATCTTTTCCCGCCTCTTATCAAAGGTAAAGCCATAAGCAAAACAAAAAAATTAAATTGAGTTATTTTTCATTAAAATGTTAATAAATAAATTAATCCAGTAAAATAAACTGTTTAAAAAAATTAAGGTACTTTAACGCAAAAAATTTCTGGAAGGCTAAAAATATATGAACATATATTAATTTCCGGTGAAGAAGGTAGGCTTTAACGTGTTTGTTTAAAATTTACAGGAATCGAGAAGAATTAAAAGAGAAATTTATACACTGGACAGGTACTCTGAGTTAGGTGTTGGTGCCTTACACTAAAAACAGATTTTAGAGACTTCTGCAAGGCAAATACAATGACAACTTGTGGAACCATTTATGTTAGTCACCTATGACGACTTTTTCGATAGTTCACTTTTATCAAAAATATTTGAGATGGAAATCAAAAATGCCCTACACAGCCATCATGCCTTAAGTAATTTTCACTTCCACAAATCTCGTTTTATCATCTCTACAGAAAATTAAACTGTAACAAGCAATAATTCTGGGGAAAAAAATGATTCGGAGCACTTAATAAGTTACAGAGTAGGAATCAAGAGGTTTTTTTTTTTTAAAAAAAAAATAATAATAATAATTTTTGTCTGTGTTTTCGTTCGGATCAACGGAATGCACATAAAAGCTATAGGTCGAATTTAAATGGGGTTTCGAAGAATGTACAGCCCGCAATTGCGGGATTACATTAGGATGTGTTTCTTTTTCTTCCTACGTCAGAAAGCTGAGATGTTTAAGGTAAAAGTGACCACAAATTAATATTTATATTTCGTTTAATGTGATTCACCTATAAAATACTGCTGGAATTTTGATTGGGTTACGAGCAATGTACAGCCTATGGTCCTATGAGCAGAAACTAGGCTATATTGTTTTTTGATGTGACATGGAAAATCTGATAAATTAATATTGTATCTATTTAAAGTTTCTTTATTTCTCGCAGTCTAAGCATTGGTCAGGAGAGTTAAAAATGATATCGTATTATTCAGAATTTATATTAATTCGTATTTGATATACGTGCTTTGTAAGTCAGCACCATAAATTGTATGATCCCATTTTTTGGCAGAGTTGTTGGATCTGATTTCACATGATAAATTAATTCCAATTAAGTAACTATCATTAGATGAAGTTACTATTAGGCTACATTGGAGTGATGGGTAAATGCAGTAATAAGTAGGCTGAATAACCAGCACTTTCTAGCGATCTTTGTGTATGGTGCAGTTTTAGTGTGTCTGAAAATCATTATCATCAGTCATTTAACTAGGTTCTGAGAGCCATGCACTGCATTTGTGGCAGTCTTGATTATTTATTACGTTGAATGAAAATAGGAGGTCAAACAAAACAATTAACAACTAATATAATAATGAAACTAATGTATCAATTTATTGAATAAAATAGTTGTTCAAAAGCTATGAAATATCTTAGTCGTAGCTACTTAATACACGTGATGATATGTAGATAAAATCTGTGGACCTCCATATTGTTACTACGTTTTGATGGACACAGAAGAAACCTCAAACCGGATATAAAAACATATCATATAAAAATTATCAAGCCATCAAATGTTCCTAACAATGCTGAAAACCTGATAGTTTCTAAGAATACTATTCCATACAAATGTTAACTGTTTGTGATGTGTTTTGCCTTTAAAAACATAAAAATTAAGTAACGTTGAATTCCAATAATTTACTCTCATTACGTTACATACTTATGTAATTTGTTTTTAAGAATAGCCTTTTATATTCGAGGAAAATTAGTCAGAATATTATGAGAGTTTCATGCTTTGACTTTTTTATTAATAAAATTTACGTGCTGTCAGCACATCAGACATCAGTGAGGGTTATTCCAAAGGTAAATGTTTACGAAGAGGATTCTTTCTGTATGTGATATGGCTTCTCTGAGATGGAAAGTTGAAACATCCCAACATTTATAAAAGTAATCAAAATCGCCAGTCCGCTGGGATTAGAAGACGTATCCGTTACAAGTAGCCAGTGCTTTAAAACACTTAATCAAACAGTCAGAATAAATGTTTACTTTATCTGTATATGGAAGTAGGAAAAATGTTAGGAATAGTAGAAGAAAAGGTGCTTCGATATCATGATTACTCTCCATACAAGAAGAACTCTTTTTGACTGCTCATTCATATTATGTCAATGGCCGTGATGTATTTTCGTAAACTTAAAATCAGTCATACCCTTTAAGGGAACGTGTTTGGATATTTAAATTTTAATCCAAGTAACTGCATTTAAACATTTAGATTTTCATTTACTAAACCACTTACAATCATATATAGGTTGTAGTAATAAATGTCTCTCAAATTTACGAACCTGCCCAAAATATGGTGACATGTTAGCTATATTATGTGCATAAAAATGTTAGGTTTACGAAGATCCCCGCTGATGATCGAACTGTCGACGAGTGGTTAAACGTCAGTGGAAATAAAGTAATGTGCTGATGCGTGATTAAAGGACACTTTTTGTACTCATTAACTGGAGGGAAATCAATTTTATTTTTCGCAAAATGTGTGTTTGGGGCAGTGCGTCAATCTATCTTTATGATGTGCTGTAATCATTGGTTTCCTCTGCCATTTCAGTATATTTGTGCCTGTACTATGTTGTATGACACCCAAAGAAAAATATGTGACATAAGACGGTTGTTATTAGTTACAATTATCATTTCGAAGTTACTCAACTATAAGCTCACTAGTTTCCCATGTGCAGTATTTTGTAATTTACAACTGCCTATCGCTTGCTGCTATATTCCAGGACCCAAATTAATTTTTTTTCTCCATGCTGTGTTCTGATTTCTGTTGGCTTTTGAGGAAGAAAAAAAATTGGTACAGATAAACGGAGGTCGCCATGTTCTTCACAAGTAACTTATATCAACGAAGACAACGTCAAGTTGATCATTAAACTTAACTGTGCATTACTGATTACTGTGGACTTTAGACTCCCTGCTAGTAAATATGAGTAGTTTCTTACTGCTAAATCTGATTGATAAGAGACTATGATGATATGAAGTCTTCACGGGTTCCCCGTCGTATGGTGTTGCAGAAAAATAACAACCAGCTTTCGGCGGCTGGCTCTGGTGCTCCCTGCATAACATCAACCCGAAGATGGCGGCAGTGCCAGCAGCCGAAAGCTCGTTGTTGTTTTTCTTCAACACCATACGGCGGAGAATCCGTGAAGATTTCATATCATCCATACGGCGTGAAAGCCTTCGTTCTCACAAGAGACTATGATGTCACTCACGGCAGCAATTATTGGAGTAAACACAATTAATATGATAGTATTTATTTATTTCGTATATCCTAGCAACTCATGTAAAACATATAAATATATACAACGACAAGAACATTGGTAGCATCCACAAGCTGATGTCCAGTTGTTGCAACCATTCTATGAAGGAAGTTTTAGCACTGACAACGTGATAGGTCATGGGGCCTTTAATTCAGTTTGTTAAATTGTCATACTATTTAATCTAGGAGGTGTCTGAGTCATCTGAGCTCCATTCCAAATTTAAATAGCAAATACTGAATTATAACAAAAGTGGAGCAATGATTAACATACAATAATGACCGGTACTTTTCCAAATTACGTTTTAATGAATCCAAGTTCCAAACAGAAAGGAAATTGATGTAACGTTCTGTCTAAACAATTTTAAAACGAGTCTAAAGTTACTTATTGCTACCCTTTTGCTAATAATTTGATCCAATAAATTGTTATGACATAAACGTTCATCAAAATTCACGTTTTTAAGCATGTTACTTGCTCGTAAAGTTAAAAGTAAAAATACATTTTGAAGCAAGGGCTTTCTTCTCATCATTTATTTTTATTCTTATTCTAGTATCGTTAAAATGAACAGTGCTAGTTTGACATATGCGTTTCCATTCTCGATCATCGACGGCGCTCTAAAACAGTATTATCACATTTTAATCGTTGAATTTAGTGATTTTACTAATACATACTGTGTAACATACAGAAAATGTTCAGCTGTGTGCTGGGTATATTGAAGATAATCAGGTTATTTGAATCCTCAAACAGACATTACTTTTTTTTAATTTAGAAATTTGTTTTCAGAACTCAGCAGTCCAACCGAGAAATGCAATAATTACGACGAGAAGTAATAGTGCAGCAAGATAATTTATTATTCCACACTGATTTAACTTTGAGAGAGAGAAATAAAAAGCTGCCTTTACTGGTAGTGATTCATCTCTCTTACAGTAACCGAAGCAGTTGTTGATGTTTCACATTATAAGTAAACAATTCATATCGGTATTAAAGTTAAAAGATCAAACAGAATATCTTCCTAGCTGAGCAAAATGAATACACTGTTTCAATATCAGGAGCAAAGTAGCGAAGATATGTAAACGATGACAGAAGACAGCATAAAACCAATCACAGCACATGTATGGGTTTTTCTGATTGAATCAGGAGCGGAAGAAAATATAAATTTTTATTTTTTTGTTCAAACGAAACCTACACTGCTCTCATCAGTCTGCACAGTAGAAGGTTTTTATGAGAATAATATCCTTTTTCCAGTCTAGGAAAGTTATGAAAATATCAATAACGCAAGTTGACAAGAGGCGAGAGAAAATTCAGATCTATTAAGGCCGCATTATCCATGAATTCACAAAGCAACACATCATTATTTCTATCAGTTAATCTATTTTTAATTAAATATGTAGGGAATTTGAGGCATTAAGCAAAATAGTATACAAAGCATTAAGCCTCAAATTTTACAATTCATGTCGTTACAAGAAAAACATTTTTTCATTTTAGTGGTACATCTGCGCATAATACAATATCAAAATGTTTGATGTATTGTAAGATTATGATTTACCGATAGTAGTCGGATCGATGAGAGATACGATATTTCTTTTTCTTCCTAACTGTCTGAATTATTTTTAAATTTTTATAAAAAGTTTCATAGGAAAAGGGGTACATACTTCATTAGTTTGGATAAGAACTAACCAATCTAATCAATTTATGTATTAATTTTTTCTTTATTGCCTTTTCGATAACAAGTTTTACACACAAAAAACAAAACAAATCGCAAAACCATTATTTAGAAAAATGGAGAGCCATCTTCAGCACATGGATTATTCAAGCATTATATATACCTTTGAAAATAGTGGCATTCAAATGAAGAAAAAACTACTACAAATTATAAAGGCAAGGAATATGAGAAAATGAACATATGAGAAGAAATAACTGTGAAAAGAAATAATTGAAAAATTATGCTTAAATATTTACATTTTACCACGGTTCATTGATTCTGCATAAAAATACTGAATGTATTTCTTTGCTGAATATTTTTCGGGAAGAGAAGAAACTTTTTTTCAAGGGAATTAAGATTTTTTATAATGATGAGCAAACTACAATTTTTTAATATTTATTTGTTTTAGATCATATAAAAACGTACTCTTGCTAAAGGAGGTACTTCCCTAGTTTTAATTTTTATTGATTTTAAGCTAAATTCCAAAGAGGATATACACAGGTATCAATTCATCTCATGGACTCAAAAAAGTTGATCTATTTGCGGATGGACAGGTTACACAAATTTCATAACAGTTTTAAGTGCAGATTCATTAATCAGTGCACCCACTGAAATCTTTACTGAGAAGCATTTATTATGGAAATAAAACTATAATAGATAACATTATATTTTTAACTTAACCACAGATCATACCGACACAACCACCGTGAAGCGGTACGGAATAAGCTTCATACCTTCACGACAAAATATCCTTCAACATGTGTCAAAAAAATGATATAAATCTTAAAATGTGTGCCCCGTTGATAAACAAAAATAAACGAAAAGGTGCCGAATTGTTTCGACGTCTGGATCATTTTATAGCATTGTTGGGAAGGAGCGGAAAGTATTTGGAGTGGCAATGATTCGTGTTCCATCCTCTACCACTGACAATTTCTACGATCCAACACGTCTGCTGATGAAATATTCGTACATCACCAGATAAACATAACATAGTAAGCATTCTTAGAAGAATCTCACATGCTTATTACACAGTCTTTTCTTGTCTCTTTTTCTCTCGTCATATTCTGCTATCATTCCTAAACTAAATCATGCAGTACGAACATCAGAAAACTAGAACGATCACAGTAATATTGACTATATTCGCGAGAATAGCTTCAAATAATGTATGAAGAATGTATCAATATGTGTGACGTCACGTCGATTACGTTAGGTTAAAAAGCTCTTTGGGAATTATCGTTTGTAAAACTCCATATTACGAATACCAGCCACTGACTGATACAGAGTCTTATTGATACTTTCAAATTGTTACCAAGCTTTCCAGTTAACTACTTTGTGCTTTTAGGAACTCCAATAAAATCTTCTTCTATGATGATTAGAAAAAATATGACATGTACCTCAAAATTTGCCGGTTCAGTAATCAGCATTTGCCACCTCAGCGTCAATATTCTGTCCGTCTGGAGGGCGAGATAACAAGCCATATGTTGCACAATACTTGTCGAACATATATAGGGTGATACCTATATATCAGTTTTGGTGGATTCGAATTTTCGTTGGTACATGTTAGGCAGTCAGTTCATAAGGTAGTATAATACCTGCTGGCCGATTGCTTAGTGAGGGCAATTTTTTTGCAATTGCAGATATAACAATAGGATTTACTGAAATGTTAATGATATTTCAGCTTGCTAATTGTGCACTGCTCTATTGATAACACAGTGAAATTTTCTATGCTGGAGTTGAAACGATGATCTTTGTAACGTTCCCGTAAATAATGCAGCTCCCAAATATTGCTCTTTTCTTAGGTTCCTTATCCAATGCTCGTGTCTTCTTCTGTCTCCTACTGTAAGTTAATGAACCACTGATAGTTTAGTACTAAAAAATAAAATTACACATTTTGGTTTCAGAATCTGGCTATCCTAGCAAAAATAATAAACGAGAGAATTCTTGAAAAAATGGGGTTGGTCCGTCCGATATGTAGAAACAGAAAAGGCCAGTTTCAATAGGCAGTGCTGAATAACTAACATCGCGTAACTAACGGACCTTCCTATTTACAGCCTAAAATCTATTAGGTGAGAAACGTCGAAATGCCTCAAGAACACCACACTACTATGAACTGTGTAGTGCTCAGATAACTCTATCAGTCAATTAACAAAGTAAACAGCGTTTGGTAGAGTTTAGTCTAAATCTGAATAATCCGTTCACACTGTATAAGTGACACGTTTAATCCTTTGACGGCACACAGTTATGAGATTCTGTTTTACTTATCGCTTCGATGTAGTATATCTTCACTTTTCGAATCCTGTTGCTGAAGGTTTTGACGACGAGATTGCTAGTTCGGTTACCAACAAAATCATAGTAATTCGTTCTTACCGGGGCGAAACGAGAGACCACGATAAAAGCAAATAGTTCCACAAGTTGGTTACTATTGCTCCACATTAAGAAACTTTTCTCCTGTCTTAAGTCTCTTCTCTAGTTTAAAGTAATCCTTCATCTCTTCCTATACTGATCTGTCTCTTTGTCTCACCACACTCATCGCAACATACAGCCTCAGCCATCTCCTTCTTTGTCTCTATATACAGTTATTCCCATAAATCGTTTCCTCCACAAATTATCCAATATGACTTTCTAACTTGACTATTCTTTCTATGCGACTCTTCTACTATTTTCCTTTACCATCATTTCATACTTTATCTGTCCACTGGATTTTTAACTTCCTTTTACCGTAACATATTTCAAATGCTGTATTTTCCCTTTTTTCGGTTGTTCTTAAAGCCCAAACATTGCTTTAACGAAGTACTAAGGTCCAAAGATACAGTTTAAAAACGTGCTTTCTAGATGAATGTTCGAAACTAACTTTGTTTCCAATAGTGCCATTTTAAATAATTATTTTATTTCGTCTACTATTGTAACTTGTTTTTTCAGCTACAATTCTTTACTTTATCGTCCTTTTGTTTATATTTGGTCTAAATTCTTCTCCTTTTTTGTGCGGTCTCTCGACTGGTTAGATGCAAATGTCCATCCCTTCCTACCTTGTGCTAACCTCTTCATCTTATCATGCCCCTTCAACTTACGTCCTCAGTTTCGTTTGTTTTTCATGTACAGTTTCTTCTTACAACTATTCCTCCACTAACAAATCAACTAATTCCACATGTCCAACAATGAGACATACCGTTTTGTCTCTTCTTCTATTGACTCTTCCACATTTTTAAAAAATATATTTTACTACTGTAAGCCCGTGACTGATTTTTGCGTATCGTCAAGAGTCTAGAATAGTTCCAGTTTTTACGATGAAAGATTATGACAGGTTGATCTAATCTGACCAAAAATAAGCTATACCTGTGTTTCAACCTCAGAATGAATAAAATTTCTTGAGCTTGAAGAACTCAGAAGCATTAACAGAGGTAGGTATTAAACACGGACATGAACGATCGCACTATCGTGTAATTGTTTCAAAGGTCATACACTCAACTTGCTTAAATACGAACTTGACTTGTATTTGACCCTGCAAAATTTTAAAAAAAATCCTGTTTGCATCTAAAGCATCACGTTGTTTATTATTGAGACTGGGCAAACACTCTAATGTAAACATTGGTCATAATATCTGTGACGGCCAGAGAACTTAATACACATTTCATATTATGAAACAGTTGAGTAACTCCGCAGAAATAAGTTGCCAGAATTGGTTGCAGACATTTGGTCTGATGTTCACTTAAAGTAACCTAATATCTCATATACAGCTAACATGAATAAAGACCAATAACGAAAGTGGTCAGTAAAATGCCTAAAAAGCAAATAAACAATAATGGATAAGTTTTGATCAAGCAACAACATTAGTGAAAGTTGTAATTAAACTTAAATTTTTTCTAAGCCGAAATGACAATTGGCATTCGTTGTTACAGCATAGACTACGAGTAATTTAATTTTTTTTAAAAAAAGTTTTTTAAGTTGCTTAAATTAGTAACACGTTACTCAAAAGCAGATTTACGCTTTTTCAGTCGCAAAATTTATTAAGATTTTTTAAACTATGGAACGCTATGAAAATCAAACTCAATGAATGTATTAAGCCAATTAATTAGGTAGCAGTCGCTTAGTTAATAAATTGTAGACATAACCACGAATTCCTTCTAATTGTATCTCTGGTCGCTGTTTTGTGAGTGAAGGCTGACACGTGACGCCGTTCTCCATCCAACAGCTATCGAGGTGAGTGAATGAGTGAGCTTAGGAAATTATATAATAGATGAGTGAGAGTAGGTTTACAAAAAGAATTTTCAACAACATCACTAAATTGAAAGTGGTAACAAAATGGGTTGAGGAAACGAGAAAAGATATGTAAGAAGTTTAAATCTACCCAGAGGAGATAAAGAATTGAACAGTGATTCAATCTAAAATTGATTAAATTCATAATGTTCCAGGAACAATGTACAACGGACAAGACCACCTGGTTTGAAGAATAAAGGACCACCTCAGTGAAAGTTTGACAAACTTCTGGAAGGAGAAGAAAAAGCCAGCCAGTAAACCAGGTGCTTCCCGTGGTCCAAAGTAGGCCAAAATCGAAAGAAGAAGTCTATCTGTTCATTTAACTTCATTTAGCATCTTTCTGTTGTACAGCATTTCAACTGCTTCAATTTTCCTTCTATTTGGTCCATTCCTCAATTTCATAAAGTACTGCGCTCCATACATAAATAATAATATACTCACTCTTAACTGCTCATAGGAAGGTAGTAAGCAGGAACTCTGAGACGCCGCTACAGACACGCTTGTTGCAAGAGGGCGTTAAAACAGGTCGGTTACGGTGGCGGTGCCGTTGTGTGACACCAGGGACAGCAGGTGTGTCCCCACCTCGGCCGCTACCTGTCATTCCGCTCTGCGTGTCTTGTCATCGGCGCCAGAGGCCAGGTGGAAGCGCCACCTGCTCACAACCGGTCTGGCCACGAACCCGGGGCCTCAGCAAGCAGCAGCTGCCAGTCACGCGGCTCTACTTTATGGCGAAGACGCTTTTAAGCCGAGGTGATGTGAAGGTAATTAGCTACATGGTAAACAGTGTGACACAAAGAGACTGGCGAACAAGGAATATAATGTTTCTTGAGGGTCAAACTGTGGGTTGTACGGAAAGCTTCCGTTGATACGAAAACTCAGAAGTAGTTCATAACTGATTTCCATCGGCTACGCCGAACAGTTTTGACAGTCTCAGTCATACTAAGCCCCATTTATTATCAAAGAATTACTTGCTAAGGACAGAACAAACCAGAGGCCAGATTATTATCGTGCAGAAAAAAGCAGTAATCCAAATCCTTGGTAATTTATATTGTAGCACAGTTATAGTCAAAGCATATCAAATAAATATCAACGAAATTGTGAGAACGGAGACTTTCCCGGCGTATAACTGCAATGAAGTCTTCACGGGTGTACCTCCAGATTGTGTTGTGGTAACACGATATTTCGACGTCTAACTCCGTCGTACAGATGTTTTCGCACCTGAAGAAGACGACGGAGCTAGTTGTCGAAATATCGTGTTACCGCAACACAATTCGGCGATACACCGGTGAAGACCCCATTGCATCAACGAAATTAATTAAATAAAATGGACATCAATATTTCTTCTTTTGCCGTCAAACCAGTGGTTTGTGTGTTGTATCAGTGGTGTAAACTCCGTTAATGCAGCATTATTTTTGAAAGATGATCTGTACAGAAACCATGAATTCAGTTAAATTAATGGCAAATTCCCTTTTTCGAACAATAATATATTTGTGTTGGTAAAGAATATAATTTTTCATCGTACAATGGTGCTTCGTATGACTCATATGAGAAAATAATCCTAATACATTTGCAGTGGAAACAAAATTTGGACTTATTCACCGCACAAAACTTGATAGCATTTGTGGAGCAAAAGATAAGCAGACAATGATGTTTGGTAGCAAAATCACGAATCCTCATTCTGTTGTTAAAGTTACAACAAAACTTCTCCTAGTCACCGCCACCCAAACAATAGATTACTTTTGACTTCTTTCTTTAAAAAAGCATCCAGAATATTTAATGTTGGTAGTAACGACTCTGTAATAGCCTTGTGTTAGAACGGAAAGGCAAAAAAAAGAATAAAGGGGACAAACTAAAAGAACAGCAGCCTAAATCGGTAATGAATGATGAAACGATTAAAACGATAATTCAGATAACTTATTAACACGCGAGAAGACCGGAAACTGTTGTGAAGTTCTGTAATTTTTAATTTATGTTAACCCATCTTTTAGGAAATTTCATGTTGAGAGACAGCTAAAAGAAATAAGCAAAGATCTGTAATCATTTGTTCTGCATATTACCGTTCGATTATGCTTAGAAAACTGCAAGGAGAGAAGATTCCGGATTAAAGTAGGGTGTAGCACACATTCCTTATACTTTAAGTGAAATTGTGCCGAGGAAACATTTAAACACTAACACACGTAGAACTATATTATTCAACAAAATTTACGAAATGTCTACGCTTTGCTAAGAATTGACGGAGAATGGTTGCAAAATTTCGATTACTGCATATGTAAACTCAGAATTGCTTCAAATTTCGCAAATGTGCAACATTTTTAAATCACACACTTTAGAAAGCCGGAGATTCTCCTCTATGACCTCTATTCTGGAGGATGCGGGTTCAAATCTCCGTCCAGCCATCCAGATTTAGAATTTCCGTGGTTTCCCCCAAATCACTCCAGGCGAATTCTGGGATGATTCCTTCAAAATGCCGTGACTGAATTCCTTCCCATTCATTACCCCAGTCTTTTACCGCCTATGACGACTTTAACGTCAACGAGCCGTAGAGCCGGAGGCAAAACAAAAGCATCTCCACCGTATCGATAGAAATGAGATCCAAGCGTGGTGGATGAGCAGTAACCCTATGGCCTCTCATTTCGGAGGATGCAAGTTCAAACCCAGATATCGGGTTTCATGCTTTACCGAAATCACTCTAGGCGGACGCTGGGATGGTTCCTTCAAAAGGCTTTCCTTGTTCCCTAGACCTTTGCCACCTTTAAATTCCCAGAAGTCAACGAGGCGTAAATTCATTTAAAAAAAACTTTCCCTGACGTTTCAGTAAGATATAGACGGGGTTATTCACTTGATAGAACAGCTTTAAATTTTTCATGAATTTAACTGCCATCATGGTTCCTATACACGTAGATCAAAATTCTAAAATAATTGTTCCGTAGACAACGTTTACACAACTGTTATAGCACACAGGGTTTATGCCCCGTCTATTGAAAAGGTGCTGCTTAAGAACTAGAATTACATCGATAGAGTAAACCAAACTGTATAATCGTCAACTGCTTAACCCTAGTATTGGGTTCAGATGATACCGTAATCTCGAGGAGACAGTGTCACATGCAAACAATCCCTACTGCAGTGTTCATGTTAAGCAGATAACCACGCCTCACTCACATTGGCAGGTGTCCAGACGCCTGGTGCGACAGGTTATTGCGCTCTGCAGACATCAGCCAGCCACTGCCTGGCTTTCTTGTGGAGCGCTTGTATTCAGCAAGCCATCTCTGCCGGGGGTTAAAACCTGATCCCTGGCTGCAGCGTCGCTTTGTGCTGCAGGGTCTGCAGGCAGCAGGTTCTGCAGACCATAGCCGAAACTGTTCCATGGGAACAAGTATCTGTAACCGCTCCAAAAACCAAGTAACGTTCTTCACTTGAGCTGCTACATGAAGCAGAAACACATATACCTGCAACTGCTGAATTGTTGATTCCCTAAATAGCTCTCAGTACCCTCGTAATCTAGGTCGCTAAGGGATGTGCGTTCCACGTTACAGGAGTAAATTTGTTCGATCCCTGGTGGTAGTGGCAGAAATTTTGAATAACGATTCTTGACCAGGAAACTAGGAGAAATTGTGGTTCACCATCAGGGCGTATACAAAAGGTTTGAGTTAAATCTGAAATCTCTCCCTATATGTAATGGTGAGAGAATATATCAATGGAGTAGTGATGTGTTCTTCGCAATGAGATGTGAGATTTGGTGGCAGCAAGAGTAACTCTTAGGCATGAATGGGCAGGCACGTATAGTCACCATTAAGAGACGTAGAGTAACATAAGTCAGTCTTGGGTCGAAAACATGAAATCATACGGAATGATAACACCCAAAATGATATGTGTCGATACTTGTGAGACCATGAATGACACATACATTAATTTTCTCTCCCTTCGTTAGATTAGATGACTTATAGTCTTTCTCGTTGGTTCGACTTTCTGTTCATTCCCTTCTGTAATTGCTAGATGTGATTCAAGGGGGAACTGACATTGGCAATTCTGAATTTTACGGGCTGCAAATAACCCATTCTAAACAGGTTTTAGCAGCAGCCGTCATGTGCCAATCTCTGTTTATTTTTTTTATTTTTTTAACCTATTGTTTCCTCAAGTTTTGTTATTTTTTTTATTTGTCATTAACATGTACAAAAATGCCAGATTGGAAAAGTGAACTATATTTTGACTCTTAAAATACACCTAAATCGTACTAAGAGATTAAGCACGATATATACTGATTTTCTAATACTTCGTACCTCACCAGACTTAATCTGTTTCCTTGATGTTACCGTAAAATCTTTGACGGACACGCCTGTTTTGATCAATACCATCTTCATAAGTTTCACAATTTCTTGATTTCTAATAACCTTTCAGATCCGTTGTTTTTCTCTTCCTACTTCGATATTCATCTTTGTCTAGTTTCATTTTCTCGGCGACTCTTCCTCAGTACACTATCATCCCCCAATCCGCTAGTCTGTTTCTCTTTTTTCAATATTCATCCTTGATCAGACTGCAAAGAAATTCAAATATTTATTTTCTCTGTTCCTCCTTATCCAAATTTCCGATTTACAAAACACCATCATACTAAACCACAGAGGCAAACGCTTCGTTACTACATTTGGTATCCCTTTAGCCACCAACTGTTCCTTCATCTTCCACGCAGCAAAGCTAATGTACTGTAAAGATTCTCTTCTTATCACTTCCTCCTTACAACTGTAAATATAAGACTGAATTTTTGTATGCTTAATGATATTATTTGTTTCGTTTAGTCTCGCCTGAAATATTTTGACACAGCCATCTATTTTTTTAGTTCTAAACATGGATTTTCCACTAATGTTTCTAACTTACCTGCTGTGATGACTGGTTATGCAACTGCGGGTATTATACTCGTATTCCTAAACATAATGGCTGCCCATCCAGGTAACGTGAATTATACATGCCAAGAATCTGGTGTTTTGCAGGAAGTGTATACAACCAAATTATTGGGATATATTTGCATTTCTACTAAAATGATTTGTAAATCTCGTGTTGTTTTACGAAGTGTACCAGCTGTAACTATAACCGCCAAAGATATTCAATAGTTAAATGATAATTATAACTTTGCCAACTGTTGAATGTCTTCTATGGCTAGACACCACTTAAAAAAAATACACTCGTTACAGGTGTAGAGGAATATTAGGTCGATAAACCTAGCTTTACTGTCATAGGTTTCCATCTGAGATGAAATCCTAACGGGACTGGTATAACAAATTTGCAATTGATGAGAATGATCCATCAATGGCCATTTCTACTTTGTACACAGGCTCTCCAATTTCCTTTCTTTAGTCGCTAACATTCCGACATCGTTTTGGTCCAGTCATCATCTCTTTCTGTAGATATTCCTCCACCCCTTTTAGACATCTAACACATGGTATTTTTCTGAGCCGTTTACCTTGGTTTTTTATTTGACGTATTTTTATTGGTATTGTGTTCAACATCCTTATACCATTTCACTTTTCTGATCTCTGTTGTATACTGCAAGAGTTCCTCTATCGCCGAGACCCTAATGGCCTCATTCCTTATCTAGTTCATTCTTTATTCTTCTCCCTTTCTTCTGCGTTTTCGCCTCATAAAGTAATTCCGCAATGGCTTTTTTGAAGGAACCAACCCGGCGTTGATCTGGACTGATTAAGGGAAACCATGAAAAATCTAAATGTGGATGGGCTGACGAAGATATTTAAAGTCGCAGCTTTCCAAATGTTAGTCCGGAGCGTTACCACTCAGTCACTGGCGTCGATCCGTCAGTTCTCGTTGATCCCGTTTGGCTCTGAGAAGTTTCGTTTCGCCCGCCTGCAGCTTGCTTCCATTCCGTTTCTTTGGTAGTCAGATTTTGGCAGCAAACGGACATTAACCACCCTATAAATTATGTCCTTCTCTGTGGTACATCCTTCCTCAAGATCGGGTTTCTGACTGTTAAAAAACGTTTCTGTTAATCAGCTGTATTATTGATGAAAGCTTGCAACAGGGCTTAAAACTAGTGGTAAAGTAATAAATGATTACATATCAGCACAAAAAGTAGAGTGGTAGACATCTTTCCTGCTGCTTACCCATTTACTTATCTCAAGATTAATAACTCCGTGTAACATAATGAAGATCTTTTTTGTACAAATACATCATTAGATACATAATTTAATACATTACATACAGCATTCAAATCGCCGATCCAACAGGAGATAATATTTATTGTTGCTTCCATTCGTGATAAACGTTCATTGGTTCGAACTCCAATGAAAGGAAAAAAAACGTTCATCCCCCTACCAGTAGACCCATTATTAGTATAAACAGCAATCGCATAGTGAAAATAACTCATGCCTATCTTTTCGCTTAAAGTTTCCTTTCACCTTAGGTTCATTCTGTCTCCAACAAAGTGTATAATGTAAATATACTTCACTTTTAAAATATACTCCACCAGAAAGATATTCATTAATCGCGACAAATAACAGTGGAAGCAAGCAATAGTGGTATGTCTCATACTCTCCATAGTTCAAGAGCATATGTCGGAAGCACTAATATGTTAAATGGAATTTAATTAAAATTATGGAT
This sequence comes from Vandiemenella viatica, assembly GCA_031002005.1. Taxonomy (NCBI): domain Eukaryota; kingdom Metazoa; phylum Arthropoda; class Insecta; order Orthoptera; family Morabidae; genus Vandiemenella; species Vandiemenella viatica. Next base: position 294,259,654 of record CM061920.1, on the reverse strand, counting down.
GGTCTTTCTACATAAAAGCTTTGACAAATCTCCCTGTTGTGTTATTTCCTAATTCCTATCAAAACGCAAAGAGACTATTTACTTTAATAAAATTCACATCTACATGTTTATTAAAAGGAGATACATCTAATTAATGTTATGTTTTATGCATTAATTTTGCGTTTGAGTTGTTGTAATAAGTGACTGACTGGAATTGTCTAATTCAATGTAGTTCTCTAACGAACCATCGAAGTACTTCAGTCAGTTGAGCATTTGCAATAAAACAATGTTTTGCTGAAATGCAATATTAATAGTAGTAGTATTGGTATCGCCTTTCATCCTCATATATGACATCAAAACATATCAAACCTTCAACGTTTATTACTATATAGTTTAATATTGTTTGTGTAATGTTCGATAAGTTACTGTTACGAGATCAATGTTGCTTTTAGTATTTGACATCTCAACAAGAATCAGATACATATTTGTAGATATTTACTTCGGTTACTTTACAATTGCCGTCCACTTACGAGAATCTACTGTTTCCTACGTGGCGAATAGCATGAAATAAAGTTGATCAAATATAAAAAATTTGCTGCTTACGTAAAAGGGCATGCATGATATCTTAACGCTTGAACTGCTCAAATGGCTGAAAAAAAAAAACATGATAAAGAAATGGAGCTTAAAAGTAAAAGCAATTATTAAAGACATATATTCCCAGATGATTGATCCTTTAATGAATATTTATAAAAATCGATAACCCAAGAATTAATCATTATTTAGTAAGTACAACTCTTTAGTATGGAGGAAGATTCCTTCTTCTGGCCTTTACATAAACATTTTCTTACGTATGTTTGTATGCAGACTTTATTTAGATTTACTATCAATAATGCTCTAGTTTTCAAAGAATGTGGTTTCCGAGTATGCTTATTAAAATTTTGATTGTTTTTCTAAAACAATTTAGATATTATATATTGTTATGCAATAGAATTTTCACAGTATAGTTTTCGGTATTTTAAATGACGAAATTCAGTGAAATACCATGTTTCAAGAGATAAGAAACGACCCATAAGACTTATACAGATCTACTTCACTCAAGATCATTGCTATACTAAAAGAAGCCAGCTCTACAAACTTCTAAATCACAACTAATCCTTCCCTTTTACGTATCTTGACATCAGTATACCCAACAAAAGAATTTAAAATTTCTTACACAGTGTTACTAAATAAATCGCCAGTGCAAACCATCCAATATTTATTACAGGAAAAAATTTCATCTATTGTCTCAGCCAATATGCTTCTAACGAATAACTTTAAAACCCACAAAATTTTATTAAGAAAAAAATACTAGACACGCGGTAGTCGAAAAAAAAAAATTGATTTCAATTAATCGCCTTAAAAACTACTTAATGAGTTAAAGTTTTACCTCCATCCATAGCGGAAGACCTTGAAGCGATATCATTCGGTTATAGACATTCCACCCATGTTATTCTAAGAATCTCTGAAAACAGCTTGAGAATCATCAACAGTGCTTCTACCGTAATAATTTATTTAAAGATTACGACGAAAGTGGCAACAGAAGATGCGACAGGGCAGTCTTTCTCCCAATACGGAGCAGTTCAATATATGAGAACATTAGCATACGTTGTATATAATACAGATGAGGCACACTGGCTAAACACGTACGTCCTCCACCGTGGTAACCGACATTAACCCTAACCCTTTTGTGTAAGCGGTAACGTTAGGGCTAGGTCTTCAGGAGGACTCGAGTTTGTTCCTCAGTCCAGCCATTCAGACTTATTTCATGCATGATTCCTCGAAATCGCTCCTGGCAATTCCCGGGGGAAAAAAACAAATTCTTCACAAAGGCCGTGGCTGTTTTTCCTTACCACATGCAGTGATGAGGGTAAGTGATCAAGGCTCGTGCTTGGCATTTGGGAGAACGTGGATTTGATCTCAGTTGTGGTAATCCTTTCTCGTTTATCCATGGCTTCCCTAAATCACCCCAGGGCAATATCTGTGTGATTCCTTCGAGAAGCCACTGTCAAATTCTTTCCAGTTCACTTTCCCCAATCCTCTTTGCCAACTGTAATTACAGCGATGTCGAGGAGCCTTCAAAAAATAAGGAAAAATGATCAAGTAATTACTGTAAAGTAGAACTGGTTTAAATTTGGAATGATATGTTGCATTTCCAGAATACGGGTCACGAATACTTGATGCAAGGTTGGAGTCTTGTTATTTTTCAAATCCAATGAAGCAACCAGCAACAACTGTTGATAATTACCTATCAATAGTAATTCCTGTATCCGGTGTGGTAAGAAGAACACTTTCTGTTTGCTCTCTGAAAGTAATATTTTGTAATAGAATGCAATAGGCCCATGGTTCAAGAGTGTTGTCCATATGCTCGAGATGGTCATCATTTAATCAACTTTATCGATGGTTGATCTGAATAATCGCTGTGCCATATTATGTAACTAAAACTAAAGTGAACTCTAATCTCAGGTTCGAAAAGTTTGCAGTTTAGTTTAAATTAATGAATATGATTACATGACCCAATCATAGAACTCTTTTCAGAAACCAAAGCCCGATAACGGTCGTTATTCTCGTTGGTCATTACCTTCTATCATTCCTTTTCTGTATTTACCGTTCACTCTATATGAATGTTTTTGGCAACTAATCAGACCAATTCTACAGTGAAACCGAGTGATAACACAGGTTGTACCTTATAAATGAGGTTGAATTTGATGAAATTACCTTTTTTTCTGTCTATCTGTTTACACAATTTAATAGCAATTAAATTCACGTTGCTCCAAAGAGAAAGATTTCAGATACAGTTTCATAAGTATTCGAATTTATTTCTGTTTATATAGTACACTTTTTGAGTTGATCTATTCAGCTATTTAGAGTCACATTAGAAGTTCTTTTTAACAATGCTGAGTATCCATCTCTACTGCGCTGAATAAGATTTATCGTTCCAAGCTTCTGAATTGTGATGAAGTATCCCAAATCTACATCTTAGCCGAAGTACGATATCGTTAAGATGTATAAACGAATATGAATGAAGGAGAACAGTAAAGGCACTCATCAAAAAACACCTCTGTATTGGACATAACACTGAAAAATCACCCTAATCCAATCTTTGGGTGATTACTTACCAAACGATTTTTTTACGTTTTACTTAGAGAAACACTTCTGCTGGGCAAAGGCAGACAGTTAATCTATCATCTGCTTACATGACTTCCAGACAACAGAATTGACCAAGTGTATATTAAAAGAAAGATATTATCTCAAGTCAAAGAAGATTATATTAAGTCCAAATAAATAATGTGATGGGCGTCTGTTCATTAATCGTTCTGGGAATAGGATATTTAACTCCAGAAACACATTCGAATGAAATAAGACAGATAAAAACTTTAATTTATTTCACTTGTTGATGAACTGGTAGCGTTACACGAGATCATGGACTACTGCACTTTACTTGGCAAACGGGAAAGGAATATGAGAAACTCAGCGTTGCCTTGAATCCACTTCACAATTAGTAGTAACGTGAATGGATTAGCATTTTTCAAAATCTGATGGCATACTGGGAGAATATCAAAAATTGTCTCGAAAATTTTCACTTGGTCTACATTTCAGTACTGCGATGTTCTCTCCTTTTCTTGACATAATTTCCGATACTTAAGGACTATCGTCGTACTCTTGGTGTGCGCTATTATGAATCTTATCATATGAATGATCGATCTGGATAAGAATGGGAAGTATCTTCAAATAAAACCAGTTGTTACACTAGAATCCCATTTTATTCCAGTGTCAATGATTCCGCAGTCGTAATTCTATTACAGAAGTGAAACGGAAATGAGACAACAATTAATAACACGTGATCTGGTAGTGTACCCCGTATGACTTGAATTTAGATAAGGGCTAAGAAGTGAACTATTTTGGGGATCGGGGAGGGGGGGGGGGATACCTCCGTGCATACGAATCACGCCAAGTGTCTTCGCGTTGTAAGGGTCGCCGGTACGAGTCCGGCTTTGGGCATGGATGATTTTAATTAAATATTGTGTTAGTCTTGTGTTGTACTCAGTATACTATCTCCAGTTATAATGAGGCTCTGAACTTTTTACAAGACTTAAAACGATATAGTCAAATTGGACGCAGATACGAAAGGTCGTATATTTAATAATAACAAAGACATACGCGTACGTTCCAAATGCAAAATGCTAACCACACGGCATGAACCGGACACTCGGGTTTCACACACTCGTCACATGATCCTAGCTTGCAATATTAAGTGGGAAAGTTCAGCGGTACAGGTCGAACACTCCCACTTACGCATTACTTCCTTAAATTCATTAACTATTTGATGTCTATTTTTAAGAACTCCCTCGATAAGTTGATCCTGATTTTGACTCCACTGCGAATTAAAACATTAGAATCTTTTATCAGAAACGATGAAACTTAAATTACAGTACTTCTGTTTTTATTTTAAAATATTATGAATTTTTTCAACATAGACTATTATATTTGGTAGGATGAAGTTACTTTGCTTTGAAATAAACCAAGAACTTTTCAGACAATAATTGAAGAAGCTATGCAGTGTCACGTTGGCAATAAGGAAAACTGGAAACTAGGAGACTTTATTTTGAATAAATAACTGTAATGAGTTTTTTGTTGTTTTTTTTAATACTCTTCACAAAACAAAAAATTATTAAAGGGCACAAATGAGTTGTTTTTATGGTAAAATCTGTGTGTGTACAAGAAATACAAATACTGTGTGGGTGGGTGTGTATTCCCTTATATACGGGACTAGTCAAAATTATTGCAGCGATTTCACGATTTTTCTTTTAGCTGTCCTATTATAGGTACATGATGGGGTTTGCTGTTATAAGACAAGTGGCTCTCCATGTTTCGATTGCACTAAATACAAGCTTCCCGCGGCCGCTATAGCGCTAGAGAACAAGATGGCTGAAAGTGAGAAAGCGTACGTTGTTCTCGAATTTCATTTGACTCAGTCTGTGGTAACTGTTCAGCGACACTAGAACAAAGGATCCTCCGCATGCTAACACCATTTGGCATTGGTATCAACAGTTTAAAGCCACTGGATGCCTTTGTAATAGTAAAACAACAGGTAGCCCTCCTGTGTCTGAAGAAACCGTTGAACGTGTGCGCGCCAGGTATATTCTTAGCCCACAGAAGTCTACTCCTCAAGCGAGCAGGGAATTAGATATTCCACAGAACACCGTTTCGATAATACTACGGAAGCGACCTTACAGGTTACAGTTGCTACAAGCACTGTCGCGCAACGATAAAGTGCGTCGTTTCGACTCTGTGCTCAATGTCTAAAACAAGACGAAACATTCGCAGAAAAACTTGTGTTTATTGATCAGGATAGTTTTCATGTGAGTGGGAAAGTGAACAGGCACAATGTGCGCATTTGGGGGACCGGAAACCCTCATGATTATGTGCAGCACGTTCGTGACTCTCCCAAAGTGAACGTGTTTTGCGCGATCTCAAGAAATAAACTTTATGCGCCTTTTTTCTTTAATGAGGTGAAGATCACAGGGAAAATCTATCTGCAAATGCAAAATTGGCTCACGCCACTACTGGAAGTTAACAGTGAAGATTTCATTTTCCAGCAGGACCTTGCTCCACTCCATTTTTCTCTAGTTGTCAGCGATTTCCTAAACACCAGGATTCCAAACAGCTGGATTGGTCATGCTGGGGATGCTGATCGTCAGCTGATGTCATGGCCTCCTCGTTCCCTTGACCTAACCCCCTGCGACTTCTTTGTTTGGGGTTTCATAAAAGACACAGTGTTCGTGCCACCAGTACCAGTTGATCTGCCAGACCTGCGCGCTCGCCTCACCAATGCATTTGCTCTCATTGACAGAGACATGCTCCATTGAGTATAGGAAGAACTCGACTATAGACTTGTTGTGGGCAGAGTCACAATATGTGCACATACTGAGCATCTGTAGACACTCAAAAAATACTTTCACATTTTGTTTATATATCTGTGTAATCTTGTAAGTATACGACAAATGATAAATCTTTCGTAATTTCCTGAAATCACCACAATCATTTTGACTAGCCCTGTATATATATTGTTGCAGAAATTTTTAGTTGCTCAGATCATATTCTCGAGAGACACAATTTCGGAAGATACGGATCTAACTTCCAGAAAAGATTTTAATTTAAGATTTTTTTAATTAATCTAGAGCACATCTACATAATAAGCTTGCTATAAGAAGCAAATGATTACTTTATGATAAACACACATTATTTTGCTGAGGATTCTTCCTACTCTATCCAAAAATTTATGATTCTGATCTGACTTTAAAAACAAATCTACAATTAAGGATAAATCTAAAATTTTAAAGGTAAAGAGCTTACACTAATTTGCACTTTTGGTTTTCGTATAGTAGTTCGAATCTTAAATCTTCCGTCAACTATAACGAGGTCCACATTCAGGATAAAGAATCTGTGAAGCAAAACACCTTTGTCTTTAATTAGAATGAATCACTTCAAAAAAATTTTAGAAACCAATGGTCGTGTGGTCTGTTTTGAGGCAAAGTTGAATAAGTTCAGTAATTTTACACCACAGTGAAAAATAAGATTCATTGTTGAATACTAAATAATATTTACCTACTGAAAAACATTGTTTTGACTTAAAGTCTGTGACATAACGGAAATATTTTTTAAAAAAAAAACATAATATTTAGGCCCTTTGAGCAAGGATTAAAATTAATAATATATACTCTTAGAGAAAAGCAAGACGACATAGGTTGCTATGGAAATAAATACTGAAGAGACGGTGGCTAACGGCGTAGAAGAGTAGATCGGGTGCTTATGATTATCATTACCTACAAGAAATTGCATCTTCAGGGATTACCCAGTTTTCATGTAATCCCTAGTGGATTAAAATAATATACAATAAACAAAAACTGTTTGAATCGAAAGAACTGAATTATTTATAATTATAACTACTTCACAAATCATTGATAGTATCACAAGTCCTCTCATGTGAAGAACAGAAATCTATGTCAACAAAAATTATCAACATACAGGAACTCAGTATTTAATAGGCAGCAAATTTATGTAGCGCTGTAGACACCGATAACTCGCTCGCGTTCACTGCATAATGAGAATAATAACGAATAAATTTGAAAATGCGAATAGCCATAGCTGCCCGATTATTGTCGGAGAAAGCGTCTGCCCGTAGGGGGAGAGAAACTTGACGGAAAACCACGCATTAATTAAATGTAAAATTATACGCAAAAATAATTAAACGTAGTGGGAGCGGAATAAATTACCACTCACACAAGGTAAACAAGTGAACAAAAAATTAATGCGGGTTCCAAAATGGCGGCCGTCGGTCGGGCGTAATGCAGATGTATAATTGCCAGCTAGACGTCTCCGGAGCGCACGACGCCTGAATGCGTAATGACGTCACCGTAATGTCCCCGGCGTCGCGTCGTCTGGGAACAACAGCGGAGTATGGATCGGATTGGTCAAAACCACGTTAAAGCGAGCCGAGAACAATGCCAGAGGAAACTGGGCCGCAGCGTTGCTACACAGTGTGTTTAACATCAAATTAACGCAGCGTGTCGGGCCGGACGGAAAAAACTACTTACCGCACCGACAAAACACAGGTGCTAAATGCAACGATGTTGAATGTTGCTTACTCGCTGAAAACACGATTAAAACTCGTACTACCTCAAATTCGGTATACGTAAAAAGATTTGTAATCAGACACCACAGAAATTTGGAAACCAGTATCGCTTTTTGTTAAGGCTAACGAAAGATGCTTTCACTTACATCAGTAAAGATGAGGGACACGATATTAAATCCTGCATACATCCACCATGCTCACCGCGGGGATTCTTTGTTCGGAGCTGTATTGTACCATTTCTTCTGCCTTGACTAATGTTGGTATTTTTCTACGTTCTTAATCTAATGAAACTAATGAGCGTTCTTTATTCATAACCAGCTTATGCGGGACAAATAACAGTTGTCATGTTCATCAAAATTATTTCTCTCGTATACGTAAGTCAACAATTTTTCGTGGATATAAAGATATAAAATTCCTTAAAGATTAAATAATAAACACTGATCCTTGGTTGATAGAAAAATGCTGAAAATCTGGAACATTACTTGAATTTCAGAAACAGATTTTACATTCAATGTGGTGTTATAGAGAAATAAAAATTAGAAACAGCAATTATTTATACTGTTAAAATAGAATTTTTACTATGATAAAGATAATATACATGTCATTTGTTCTGTTGATCGGCAATGAAATTATGTACATAAAAAGCACATGTCCGTTTTAACTTTAACTTACACGAAAAATTATTACTGGAAACATCAGTTTCTAGCAAACAGCAAGAAATCATAACACGTATCTCCTTTTTCATATGTTCATAGACTGAACAAGCTTTCATTCTTCCATTGTGATGTGGAAAAATAAAAGCCAGATCTTCAGGTGTTCCACTTTAATGTTCTGTACAATGATTGAAAATTGAAAATAAGGAACCAAATTTGTTCGCATGGACGTCTCAGAGAGCAATGAGAATAGTACCGTTGTGGTTGATACAGAAGACTAATGATATCATGAAGAAATAACTACCCGCCATGATACGATCATTATATTAATCCAGCAGCAATTCTGAAAACACTGTATGTATCTATTTATACTACTGGAAGCAGAGGACGTTCAAAATTCAGAGAAATGACTCACTTTCAGGACTTCAGCGCAAGTAAATTCCATATATTATGAGCAAGGTTATCAGTTCTGATCCTATAATAACCAACGAGTTCGTTCGAAAATATGCGACTAATGACTTGAAAAAAGAGTGACACCCTACAAGGTGACTTAATAGATGTAAAATACGAGAGCATACCACTTACGAAGTTAAGTCAAGATGTAGTAGCAACATATTCTATTTTCTAAAAAAAATTATTGATTTGGGAGTATCTTTTCTCGAAAATTATTTCCAGCACACCATCCAGCATTAAAGTTTTGAATAGTGTTATCTGGAGAAATTACAACTGATCACCAAAGCGAGATAATATTAAGAGGAGAATGACACCTCAAATATTAAACATAGAAGGAGAAAAAAATGTTTTTTGTTGGGTAGAAGTTATTTATTATACACTATTCTAAAGAATCTTCTTATAAAAGAGAAATATTTTAGTTTTAAATGTTGACCTAATACTCTGAAAGAACTTTCGAAAGTTGGGAGCATGGGCTTTAGGAACACCACAAAGGAAAATTGAAGTTTTTAAAATGTGGTGCTATAGAAGGGTGTTGAAAAATAAGGGGCAGATAAAGTACAAATGGACGTGTTTTGAAAATGGTTGGCGAGGGCAGATGTTTGTGGAAGAATCTCACGGAAAGACGAAACAGGATGGAAGGTCACATTTTCAAATATGAAGTGTAGGTAAATTTATTAATGGAGGAAATTGTTGATTAGAGTATATGAAGCAGATAATTGAGAAAGATGAGCAGGTTAGCTGAAGGTAGGAAGAGATGGCGTCGAGATGCAGAAAAAAATAAAATAAATAAAGCGCTGAATAGAGCGTAGAGGTGTGAGGTGATCTCTGGAAGTGCTATGACTGATGGTTTTATAAACAAAAAAACAAAATAATATTAAAGCGTTTTTGCGATTAGTTCTACTGTGTTCAGTGTGTAAGGCAGTATATTCAGAACCTGCTTATCGATTTTTTTATATACATATATAAAGGTCTTTGATCTTTGAGGAATCGGGAATGAAATTGAAATATTATCATATCAATGTGATGCCATAATATCAGTTCACCTTTTACTTTAACAAATCATTTTTCGTAGTGAATGTATCATATAAATGACTATCATCAATCTCAAATTTTCTGACGCTTGTAACCAAAACCACTCTATTTTCAAGTCGTAATTAGATCTGAAAGCTGTAGGTTAAACTAGCCTGTGCTGGAAAAAGCAGGGGGCTACGAGAATTAAAAATGAATTTTTATCTGCAGAAGTACTTGTAAATGAGTTATCAGAGTCTAATTACCTAGCATTACGCGTGACACACAATTTTAAGCCCCTGATAAGTGTTGCGGCTTACTTATAATGAAGCGCAGACACAAGATTACAGATGGTAACATACGAACCGGCTGGTGACACCTGCAGCTACCTGCGGGCCGAGCTGGCCGGACCGGCTGAAGGAATGCAGAGAAGAGCCGAGGAGACGGTCATACGACCTCTTGCATTCACCTCGGACCGGTTTACGCTTCCATTCAACCATAATTCAAGGTTATGTACGAGTGTTCTCCACTTGCCCCTACCCTCTGGACCGTGGTATGTCTACACTGCCTTCACCGACATCAGCCAGATGTCTTGACAATGAGAAGTGACCGTCATCCGGAATAACTCCGACTCCAGATGAGTGTCGTCTAGTCATTTTTAAGGTTTCTTCTATTACTGCGTTAACCCAGGGATAGTTTCATTTATGATGAAATCCAAAGCAATTACAGTCTGCATATAAGGATTTTTATCGTTTCCTACTTTAAAAAAAAAAAGGAGAAATAGTCATTACCTGTTGCTAGGAGTGATCCTGTGTGGAACCGAAACTGAACGGAAGCCCTTTTGCACAAAGGAATTAGTTGTCGTATACTTTATAGAATCATTACCAAAATTCCTGTCTGAGTATAATTTAGATAGTTACAATATCTGTTTAATTGAGAACTTTAATCCTAGCACTTCGGCTTCGCTTGTTAATTCGCCATCAAACTGAATGTGGAGGCTCATATTCGATCACCGATAGAGGTGTGCCATATTTAGGGGATTTTTGGCAGTTTCCTTGGTAAGCGTAGCGTATTTTGGATCTGTGTTTCATTTTTGCCTCACAAACTGTGTTACACAAAGAAGATATTGCAGAAGCACATTTCCACAAATCTTAACAGTTTCACAGTGTTTATGGTTGCATCATATACAGTTCTTGTTCATAAGTGTCTTGAAAACCAACAGATGGCTGAATATGAACAGAGAAATTTTTGATTCATATATATTTTATATTAGTGCGTTTATAAAATAATTATAAAAACATGAGGAAAACATGTATAGAATAAAATCTAACTGAAAATTCTCCCGTCGGTATTGAATGAGTCGTTACTCATAAACTAATTGTGACTTCGCGTTGGCCATACATTGCTGCTATTAACGTTGGACACTCAGCAAACTATTGTACATCTACTTTCCTTGTATGTGTAAATAAGTGAGAAATTGTGAAAAAGGAATGGAAAGGAATTCAGCCGCAGTTTTTTTTTTTTTTTTTTTTTTTTTTTTTTTTTTTTTTTTTTTTTTTTTTTTTTTTTAAGAAACCTCGCATTTACCTGGAGCTATATTTGGAAACTATATAAAACGAAAATATGAATACTTTGAAGCAGGAATCGAACTCGGATCCTCTTGAATGCCAGGCCGGTTATTCCGTTTTAAGTTAATAGAATATATTTCGGTTGGTACTATGCATTTTTACTATACCTTCAGATTAAGTTAGTTCATTAAATGTATTACAAAGTTAATAGATGGGTATATTGATCCCGTTGTCCGCATGTTTCACTTGGAAGGTGATGGCACGATTACTCAGATATTGAGGCCTAGACATAAACAGTGTCTTGGAGTCTGCTTTCAGCCAAAGCGCATTCTCTCTTTGGACTCCAAAAAGCAAAGGTATGACTGCATGAGGAGACCAGTGTAGGAGATGTCTGGCAACCAGGATTTCCTCTCCTGACGAAGCTCAGCCCATTCCAACAGAAACATCGTTTTGGATGCTCGTTTTTTTTCTTTTGAAAAAGTTTTTTTTATTATTGGTAAGACAAGGAGAGCCGTTTCTTGTATGAATACTCAGATATCGATATGCCTTGGATTTTGCAGTTTTGAAGAAAGGACTTTTCTGTGAATATGGAATGTTAAATAGACCAAGGCAATGGAAATGAATTATTCTTCAGTTTGAACTTAAACGCAACAGAGAACGTTCAAAACATTCATGTTGAGAAAGCGAAAAGAGTAATAGAGGCGAGAAAATAGTTTTTTTGTTACACAAGACTCACAGTTCGACCTTCACGATCAAAAAAATAATTGGGCTTCCATGAAGACTAATCGTTCAAATCCACGATGAGCCAAATCAAAACTTCTGTCGCAGCAGCTTCGTACCTATCAGTTGAATGTGTATTCATTGCATCACAATTTCTAAACCACGGACAAAACAGGGCACGGCAGATCAAGAGGTGGACCAGAGGATCTTGAGAATTATTTGATGAGGACCTGGGTGAGCTAAACGTCCATGATTGTTTACCTTTCCTCCTTCATCACGCATCCGAATGGTATAAACAAACGACATAATGCATTTATGATTCGTTTAACAGAACTCTGTTTAACGAGTCTGACAATGTCTACAAGACTTACACTCGTATTTTACAGTTAGAGAAAACTCTTAAGCACATTAGATGGTAGGAAGATAGGATTTTCATTGAATGCTAACCTAGGGGATAAAAGCAGAAACACTTACTAGATAAAACAAGACAATAACCCTATTAGCATATGTTCCACTAAATATCTAAAAATATTTTTCAATACTTATTTACAGTTCATAAATCATTCATAATTCCGACATATATTCACCTTATTTACATAAACGTAGCAGATTTTCTACATTTTATTTGTCCTGTTCTGTACATTGTTGCCATTAGAAACTTTTCATTATGGATTTATGGATTTCATTCATTTCTTCACTTTTTAATAGCAGTCAACCGAAATGGATCTCGAATGAAGGATACCAGGAAATATTTCCATAATAATGTTTCGAAAGTGCTGTGTCTGTAAAGAAATTTGTATACAAATTTTGCAAATAATATAATGCAGTAGCATATTTTCCCCTGATGATGATGACAATTTAAATGAAAGGATTCCATCAAAAGTAATTCCACGATCTCATAAATGTTGTGAGTTCCATAGTCACATTACTGCAGTAGTACCTTGCTTCGTTCTTCATCGTTCAGCTTTTCAAATCACCAATATCATCTATTCGGTAATAAGATGGGGGCAGAGTAGCTCTGTGCTTAGAATAATTCCGTTATATGATTTGAAAAATTGTTCATCACAGAACATCATTTGGTTTGGTTCTATCTTGATGAATTTCGCGGAACTAATGAGGCAGAAAATTTGACAACAATTATAATTATGGATAGCTTCAACTCGTATATGCTCCTAAAACTGGATAAAATGTTGCTATATGGTTAGAAGTTGCAAATCTATAACACAAATAAGTTTTATGCATACCTACTGTCCCTTGGTGAGAAAATAACGACTATTACAATGAATAGATACAATGTAAATCTGCCAGTTCTTATGAGACCGCTATTAATTTTATAATAGCCCTAGGCTTAAGATGTCCATTCTTCAAGCTTCCCTTTACAACCATCAACATCATTTTCTCTTGATGAACTCTGTACCCATTTACAAGGATCTGGTTAGTCATAGCAGTATAACCTATTGAAGGAAATGACACTAACAGAATGCAGATGTAGAGGCAGTTAGTAGTATTCCCATCACAAGACTTATCACTTCGACCAGCATCTGATTGTCAGGGTACCTTACCGCTTTCAAGTTTCCCGTGAGAGTAGGCCAGTTGTATCAACTCTATGAAAGCTATGCAAGCAACAGATACATACAGCTGTAATCGAAGAAATGTCTTTTAAACTGACCGAGCGTGGTGGGTGAGCGTTTAACGCTCTTTCCTCGCATTCGGGAGGACGCCGGTTCGTATCCTCGTCAGGGCATCCAGATTTGGGTTTCCCACGGTTTCCCCAAATCACTGTAGGTGAATGCAGGGATACTTCCTCCAAAAAGGCTGTTGCCTAATTCCTTCCCGTTCCTTGTCCACAGCCTCTAATGACCTCGACGTCGACGAGGTATAAAGCCATAAGTAAAAAGTATAAGTATTAGTATAAGAAGTTGGAACGTTCGAAACAAAGGATGTACACGTGATCTTTAAACCAACCCTATTTTCGAATATTCTCTGGAGTACAGTGAAGATTGGTTTTATCACTGAAGACAATTGGTAGCCTAGTAACAGAATGCACATATTCTGAGGGAATACCATGAAAACAAGCTTAAAGTAGCATAAAAATTGGACAAAACGATGACGACCACTGAAGTAATTATGATGATGGATTGCTGTCTAAGGCAATGTCTGAAGCAAAAATAATAATGTATCTCTTGAGGTAAGCAGTTCAGCTCATTTGTTTCTTCTCTGGTATTTTGAAATTCGGGCGAACATGAATTTTGATCAAGAAAAGAGCAAGAATGTTAGGAAGTATTCTGGCTAGCTTAAGATTATTTAATATGCTCATGCAGAGGCAGTCAAAGATGTTTAGAATTTATTACTTCAAAGAAAAAATGTAAAGGAATTTTCAACAGGCGAACGAAGCATTTCTGTAATAAGTCTGTCCGCGACATCGTACATTTATTGTGCAGTGGCCACAGGTAAAACGGTTACAACTATAGACACAGAATTTCTCCAAGTTTCGGAGGTACAGTACCTTACACGTGCTCCATATGTGCAACTTTGCTGAGTCTAGAGATATCAATCCTATATTGATGTTCCTGTCTGTCCATTCGTGTTGCAGCGCATAAACAGCCAGATTCCTTAAACGTCTTGTAACATGCTGGGATGTTTTTTTCTGTAAGTGGTTTTGTTTTATATTACGTACGAAATTTTGGTTGCACCATCACAGCTGACTCTCATTTAGCGAATTCGAAGACGCAGAAGGATTCTGTTCAGCACTGAACCAATGCTGTATTGACTGTGCTGTAGTGGCAATACCCCAATGCTCCTACTACAAACTGAAAGTTGGGGACATTCTATAAATATGATCGTTCTTGCTATAACTGTAATAGACACTGCACAATAAAGGTCAGAAATTTCCGGTAGGCTAATGATATGGATGGTTCTTCTAAATCTTCTTCGACTATGTAGGAGTGCCATTTTTGTGCTTTTGAGTTCTACTTTCAGCTTGTAACAATCCTTTGATAATGTTTACCAGCGACTAAATAAACCCTGTAACTCTCAAAGTACATTTGATGGTGGAATCAGACTCTTTGAGGGAGGCTGCGTCGTTGTTTAACGAAGCGCGTGGGATTCGTGTGCTGTCTACTATCTCAAAAACTGCCGTCTGTAGTGGTTTGCACAGGTTACACGTGTGGCGCCGCGTCCTATGCCGACGGGACAGTTACGGTATTGACTTTTCCATTAATGTTGGCGTCGTGTTTTGCACATGTCAGCAGCACTCCTCTGTTGGTAGAGAGAAGTGTTTGTGAAGGCGTAGCCGGGCGCGACTTGTTGCTCGTAGTGCGTGCCAAGCGCATGTTTTCCCAAGCCCTCTCCTCTAATACGCATAGAAACATGTCATAACGCATGCTTTGACGTTTATGGCTTTCCAAAGGTTTCTTTGTACTTTCTTTTACGTTAAGTGAATGCCTAAGTGCATGCCAGAGACAAATAACGATATAATGTTTATCGTTATTACCAAGTTAATAAAAAAAAGAGCCACAAAAAAAACTAAAAAGAAAATACGAAATAAGAACTTTTTTCGCTGCCCCATTCTTGTTGATAGATATCTCTGTTGTGTTGAATGAATGATTCGACGCGCCAGATGCAAAGAAAAATATTTAAAGAATCAATGAAATCGGTAGCCGGCCATTTCAACCACAATCGTGTTTCTGTTTCTTTCAAAGTTTATATTCATAACTATCACTATTTTTATGCACTGTATGCACAATTATTTATTAAAACATCCAATGCCCAAGGACACACTCAAAGCACTGGCCCTGACAACATGCGGCCAGCATGCTTTCTCCTGTAATTCCTTGGCCAGAACATCCTTTCACCTGCATCTTCGTCCTCTCTGAGTGTCCCCTCATATTACGAATTACAAATAATCCATCTTTACGATTCAGAAATGAAATGCTCCAAAAGAAATTATCTACGAACTATATGTTAAGGTTAACTGGAATTTGTGGGTGATAAACTAGTTTTTAAATGTGTAAAACTCCTTTCCTCTCATTGAATTCACCAAGCTTCCTTGATTTCTCAACGAAATTACTTGTTTCAGTTTTTGTACTTCTATCAACTTGTTGATACTAGCTTTTCGCTACCGATTATCTCTACTCTAATGTTACCAATCTTAATTGCATAACATTTTATCTTCTGCTTTCCAGAGCAAATAGACTTTTACACTGATGTGACAAAAGTGATATGATACTTCCTAATATTTTGTGGGCTCCTTTTTTCCAGGCGAAAAGCGGCAATTCGATGTTGAATTGACTCAACATGTTTGGGAAGTCCCATGAAAAAAATAATAAGCCCCACTTCCTGTTCAGTCATACATAAATTGCTACAGTGTTGCCAATGCAGTACATCGTGCACGCCCTGAACTTCACTCTTTTTTGTTTAATTGGATTCATGTCCGCGCGCTGGAATTGTCCAGAATGTTCCTCAAACCAGTCGTGAACGACTTTGGCTCAGTGACTTATCGCACTGTCGTCCTTAAAACATCCATCGTTGATTGCAAACATGAAGGCCATGAACGGATACAGATGGTCACCAAGTAACTCAGGTGACAATTTCCAGTCAATGGTCGGTTCTGTTTGACCTGAAGTCACAGGCCATGCCATGAAAACATAGTCCGTATCAGGATGGAGCAATTACCAGCTTGCACAGTGCCTTCGGATCCATGGTTTTGTGGTTTTATCTCCACGCTAATAACGCACTCTTTGGCTCTGTATAACGGAATTTCATCTAATTGAACCCGAGTGTGGTGGGCGAGTGGTAACACTCTGGCCTTGCGATAGGGAGCACAGGGGTTCGAATCCCCGTTCGACCATCTTGGTTTCAGTTTTCCTTAATTTCCCGAAATCACCCCATGCGAATGCCGCTATTCTTCTTTAAAAAGGTGATGGCCGGATCTCTTCCCATTCCTTCCCCGCCTCTAATGACCTCGACATCGACGAGGTGAAAAGCCAGAAATAAAATAAAAAATAAGTGAATAACCTATCACCAATCCACCTCTGTCTTTGAGATTCACGGTCTAAATCAAGTATCCGTGTGGCTTCTACAGGTTATTCTCTTGTCTGGAACAAATTTTATCTGTTAAATAAAAAACTACGTCATCTGCAAAATCTCCGTTTTTTATTAAATTAATCAATTTAACGAACCTGCCTAAGCATTAAATTAGAATCATACAGGGCTAGTCAAATTGATTGCTGTGATTCCACGATTTTTCTTTTGGCTGTCCTATTATAGGTACTATGATGGGGTTTGCTGTTATAAGACAAATGCCTCTCCAAGTTTCAATTGAACTAAATACAAGCTTCCCGTGGTGGCCACTAGAACGCTAGAAAGCAAGATGGCTGAAAGTGAGAAAGCGTACGTTGTTCACGAATTTCATTCGACTCAGTCTGTTGTAAATGTTCAGCGACACTTTAGAACAAAGTTCGGCAAGGATCCCGCGCATGTTAACACCATACGGCGTTGGTATCAACAGTTTTAAGCCACGGGATGCGTCTGTGAAGGTAAAACAACGGGTCGCCCTCCTGTGTCTGAAGAAACCGTTGAACGTGTGCGCGCCAGTCACGTTCGTAGCCCACAGAAGTCTACTCCTCGAGCGAGCAGGGAATTAGGTATTCCACAGAAGGCCGTTTGGGGAATCCTACGGAAGTGACTGTGTGTGAAGCCTTACAGGTTACAGTTGCTACAAGCACTGTCGCACAGCGATGAAGTGCGTCGTTTCAAATTATGTGCTCAATGTCTAGAACAAGACAAAACATTGGCAGAAAAATTTGTATTTACTGATGAGGCCACTTTTCATGTGAGTGCAAAAGTGAACAGGCACAATGTGCGCATTTGGGGAACCGAAAACTCCCATGCTTATGTAGAGCACGTTCATGACTCTCCCAAAGTGAACGTGATTTGCGCGATCTCACGAAAGAAACTTTATTGACCTTTTTTCTTTAATGTAGTGACGATCACAGAGAAAATCTATCTGCAAATGCAGAATTGGCTCATGCTACTTCTGGAAGCTAACAGTGAAGATTTCATTTTTCACAGCAGGACGGTGCTCCACCCCATTTTTCTCTAGTCGTCCGTAATTTCCTGAACACCATGATTCCAAACAGAAGATTTGGTCGTGCCTCGGATGCTAATCATCATCTAATGTCATGGCCTCCTCGTTCGCCTGATATAACCCCCTTCGGCTTCTTTGTCTGGGGTTTCGTAAAAGACATAGTGTTCGTGCCACCAGTACCAGTTGATCTGCCAGACCTGCGGGTTCGCATTACCAATGCATTTGCTCTCATTGACATGCTACATCAGGTATCGGAAGAACTTGATTTTAGAGTCGATGTGTGGAGAGTCACTAAAGGTGCACATATTCAGCATCTGTAGACACTCAATAAAAACTTTCACAGTTTCTTTATATGTTTGTATAATCTTGTAAGTGTCAGGTAGCGCGATTGTATTTCACGCCTTGGCACCAGTTGTCTGGTGTCTGGTTTCGAGTGGCCTATACTTTGTGGGCGGTTTATGAGTGGGAGGACCCCGGGCTGGATTTGACTGACCTTTGGGATTTGCTAACCCTCTTGTAATCCGTCTTGCGTTGTCTTCTTGCTTCAAGAGATGGCTTCGTCTGCGTCTTGATGTTTCTAATAAGACGTTAAATTACGTCAGGTCTGACACCAGTTGGTTTACGTCCAGCAACGTGGATAGGAAGGCTACCACTAGTGAAATGACTAGCTGATAATCTATCCTTTGTATGAATGACACGACGCTAAAATCTGAACAACCTGTTTATTGTAGCACTTGACTGTAAATGTTACAATCGTTGGCGAGCTACTGAAAGGCTATTTCCGACTTGCGTCTATGAATAATGGCTACTGATAGAATGGCACACTGGACTTAGCGGAATGTATTGCTGGCTAGACTAGGCTGACGAGAAACGGCGTAGCTACAAGTTAACACATCTTGTCAACTAAACTGCTCCTGATAAACTGAGAGCGAATAAACTGTTCCGTGGCCACACGTCACCTCGTGTTTGACGTCATTGATTCCAGTTCGATCCACTTGAAGGTGACTCCTTCTGTCAGCATGTAAGCATTATGTGGATGAACAAACAACCATACGCTGAATTTGTATCAGCGAAGCCTCGTCTGTCCTGTGCCTGACTCCCGAAAATATTAAACTATCATATTTTCCCATAATAAAGCCTTAATGTTAAAAAGGACGCTCACATAAGTATACGTCAAATAATAAATCTGAAGTAATTTTCTGAAATCACTGCAAACATTTTGACTAGCCCTGTACTGTAAAAATCAGTACCGTAAGAGGGTGATGGACTGGATACAGACTGAACTTCACAAAACCTTCTAACAATATGATAAGCATTCGTAACAGCGTCACCAGCAAATAGAATTGTAGGCTCCCACCTACGAAACCCCCTGATAATTTATTAGTACTAACGTATCATCAGTGTTATAGGTTGGTTGATGAGGAGGGGCCCGCTGATCACAAGCTGAGCGTGAAGACAATGTTACACCGAGCCTGGTAACTGAGCTCGGGCCACATTCGGGTGCGATACCCGTCCCGGCAACTATTGTTTCAGGTTTTTTAAAGAAATCACTCCCGGCGAATGCCGGTATTGTTCCTTTAAAAGTGCAGTGGCCAAATTCCTTCCAGTTTTGCTCCAAATCTCTCTCTTCCCCCTCCACCCACACCGTATTTAATTACCTCACCGTTGACTAGACGTAAAGCACTAAAAAAAATAAGAATATTACAAGCTGTGAATTTCCCAGATTCGGGAAAATTTTCTTCGGAAATTTTCTTAGCCTTAGTATTATTATATTAATGTGGTATGCTAAAGACATCCGGCGTGAGTCTTTGCCAGTGTAAAAATATTACCGGAAACGCAGTTGTGAAGGTGAGTTGGTTCATTAATGTCATTGGTGAGGTGCAAACGGATCTACGCATTGCAGTGCCAAGGAAACTACGTAGACATGCATGTAAGCGTGCATGCATTTAAAAACTATAGGGCTGGTGCCATTCCGCCTCTATCGTTCAGCTTGGCGGTTTGGTGCTGGTTCCGCAAGGGCTGCCACAAGGAAAATTAATGGCTGTAATCACAAAGATAATTACAGACGTGCACCGAAATCAGATGCCAAGGCACGTCAGCAAGGCCTCTGAAAAAGGGGGGCTTGCATAATATGACATCAAAAGCACGCAGCACTTAGAACACGAGCACGCAGACACACGCTTAAGCGATCCGCCACGTTTCTCGATTCGATTTCTTCAATTTTCTTACTCTATAACCCCTCTAACAGACCACATCAAATGCTACAAAAAATAAATAAAAAACAAAAAAATAGCATTGGAAAAACAGCATAAAAAACACTTGCACGTGGCAGAAATGTTTAATGGTAGTATGCAAGAATTATAAGCACTTACAGATTCACTACTTTCATTCAGAAGGATAGTAACCGATTAATCATCCAGATAATAGGAGTTAACATTTCATTATTCTCGCAGGTTTAAAATGCATCTTATGATTTAACTAAGTAATATGCATACATTGTAACTCATGTGTTAAGTACTTTACAATTAATTCATAATACAATGTTTAAATTTTTCATGTTATCATACTGTTCTAATGTTACTTTATCTCATCCGGTGCAATTAATCTGCAACATAGCTATAAATCAAACTTTGACATCTGGTACTGCAAACTACCAACTATGGTTCTTAGTTTTGCGTCGGTAATCAGGATGATGTGGAGAAAAATCAATTTCGAAAATGTATCTCCTGACCGATATTACCAATTTGCAATTTACCTCCGAATAATCCGTAATCCAAATGAAGGACAAAATCTGTTACTTGGCTGCCGAATTTTTTGTTGCAACACTTTAAATACAATGATGATTTTAATCCACCATCATCTCTATGGTTCCTTTTGTTTTCATAAATTTGAGTTGATTGTGAAGGTCGTGATCAGATCAATCCATATCATAAATATCCGAAAATTTCATTTCTCCTTTACCCAAAACTTTGTTAACAACGTTTGCCGATGTTACTTCCGCTGCATTTGAACATTATATGTATTGAAGTCCTGAGTTAGATAGCAATAAAAAATAGAGTTAGTAATATTCTTCAGTGAACTGAAAATTTTAGACGAATGTTGTACTTTTCTACTACGCTAAACGTTTATTTCAGTAGGAAACATACCAGGTTTTTATCCCTTTTTAACGTATTAACGTTATAGATGTAATACCATGAAGTTAACACAGCATGGATTGAAAGTGGTCTTTTATTTCTTCAATACAGACAGGCCGATTTTCTTGATTTGATGGATTGCTTGTATTGATCGTAGACCTATAACGATTTTTCTTCATTATTAATTCTACATTGAATCATGACTACATTTTGGGTGTAGATTATGACACTTATTACATTCTAACATTAATGTGCCAAAAGGTAACCCAGAAACCATATTGACATTATAATGCTCTCTGCGAACATAGTGTTTACACATGATATTTCGGTGATCAAAACTGCATTGCAATCTTCACCAGAAAGGAATTATATTAATTCTCAAGACTTCGTTCATACAAATATTGCGTCATTTAATATCTAAATTAAAATCATAAATATCCATGTAAATGCGAAGGAAATATACCCGCGGTCTGCTATCATCCATTTCCGATTAAATTAGGCGCTTAAATCTAAAGGGGTGTATAGATAATTTCTTACCAGTTGAATATTTTATTGGTCAAGTTAACGGAACTGCAAAAACAAAAATTCTTGAAGTAGCTTCTTGCAGACCACTGCAAAATAATCACAGTCATCATTTTAAGTTCAATAAAAACAAAAATGATACAATTTTCTGTGTTGGTATTTGCGAATAATTTGGCCAAAGCCGATATCGGTTCGCGCTGGTAAACATAACCTTGGTACAATAAGGTAAACTGCCGCTTCTAACTATACGATTATCATGAAAGGTTTATGCAGGAACAGAAAATTGAACATATATTTTTCAGCTACAAGATAAAAGTGTTGGAGTAAATCAAATTATACTAACCGCAAACTAATAAGATATTTGATATACATATAAATATGAGAAAATCTAATAAACTCAAGAGTAACATAATTTACATGAGCCATCATTAAAACTTGTATTATTATTATTATTATGTAAATTTCAGTATTCACAAGAACTTACGGGATAAATCACCACTACAGTAAGCTAGCATTTGTTTCAGGCATACGGGAGTGGAAAATTTCCATTTGTAAGTTCTCCAGGTAAATACTAAACACGTTAACCTCAAATACTGAAATAATTTAAAGTAAAATTTTTTGAAAAGAAGGCATGTAAGGAAATTGCCAGTGTGGCGTATGCTCCAGCACCATTCATTATTAATCATCACTACTAATAATAAGCCAGTTTGGTCACGATGTTATCTGTAACGCTGACTTCCAACCTCGGCCTGCATATACGAACCACCAACGGCCAGAGATGTCATTGTCTCTCCATATATGCTGCTATTACAACATACAACAAGCTGATAATTTAGATTACCTATTTATGTTTCTGAAATAATTCTACATTTTTTAAATTACAAGCTAACTATGAAGAAAACTACGTGTTTCTTTTAAATTCACATATCAACTACAAAATATATATATATTGCCTGGCACCTTGAATATTTTAACGAGTTCATAGGTATTTTTTTTTCTACTTTACTCAACTCCATTTTACTACACTGCATTGTAAAACATATTTCCAACAATATACGTGGGCTGATATTAATGTGTTTTAGATAAATTACACGAATCTGTTTCTTTAACAAATTTATTTTATTCTTGTAAGAGGCCTGACCATAAACAAAACACAAACATTTATTCAAAGTTGAAAATGCAAATATTTCGCCAGATAATTATAGTAATAATTTTTCGCTTCTTTGCGTGCCTTAAATGTTGAGTGAGAGGCTTATTTCTTTTGAAACACCAGCAATAGTCTACCTTCATCACAGTACCCCTTGTCTCCTTGACGTCCTGATAGAATCGTCCATCAAGTTCGTCGCTGACATCTCCGAGATTTTCCGGCTAAAAAAAACGATTTTAATGCTCATATTCACGCCAACATCTCGAAAAGTTGACATCATCTTACTAAAAGGGTCTTTGTAATTTTCACATTTGTATTTTCCAAGGAAATTATGCACTACTTCTACGAAGACTCATTAAGTTAATGCTTCATTCTCGTGCATTGCTTTCACGAAATTTGTGTACTTTATTAGCTTACTGATTAATGGACCATCAGAAATCTTTACTTTAAGATTTTCAGCCGTCTTCTCTGGAAACACACTGCAGATATATCTGAAGCACTCCCCATGTTTGTCAAAAGTATCGACAAATTGTTTTAGCGATCCTAGTTTAATGAGAACATGGGGTTTTCTCGCTCAACAAAAAGTTCTGCTAATATACTGGCAACTTTACAAGGGATTAGTATTTCTTAAGATAGATATTATCAGGGTCTCTACTATACCACATGCAAAGGAAGTACGGGTATTTGGTATAACCCGATTGCTGTCCTAAAAGAAAATTCACCGACTTCAATGTTAGCGTCTGAAGAGGTTATAAAAAATTAAAATAAGGTGACAAATCAACGCAATAGACGAACATACACACATAAAGACATAAAAAATCATATGGACTTTGAATGAGTGAGTCTCTTAGCTTCGGATAGTGACTGTTTAAACGAGGCATCTTTGGCAAATCGCTGTGAAAAATTAATTCCAGACGTGCAGTGAAATTAAACACGACTCCAATCACGCCCACCATTTTTCCATGTTAGAATAAAAAGAAACATATGGATTGTCACTCACACGCACACACTTATAGACATCATTCACTTTGACTAACACCTAATATATAATAGAACGATGTTATATAGCTTAAAATCTAGACATGATATGTCAAAATAAAGGTCATATTTGGAATCGACGAACCAATTTAGTTTAGGAATAGAGTTTATTTCCTAAATACCAAAATCGTTGCTGCCCAATGTTATTAATTGCCTTTTGTTTACTTATATTAGATGGGTACAGATGTATTCAGTCTACAAATATTGCTTTAACAGCAATCTAAGGTTTTAGGTTACGCCTCGTCAACGTCGAGGTTATTTAGAGGTGAGAAAGGACTTGGGGCAAGGGACGGAAAATAATGTGGCATGGCCTAGAGTGATTTGGGAAACCACGGAAAACCGAAATCTAGATGACCGGATCGGGATACAAACCCGCGTCCTTCCTAGTGCCAAGCCTGAGTGTTACCGCTCACCTACCGCGCTCGGTGCCTATATGAGATGGAACCGAAATATGTTCATCATACATCATTATGAAATCATGGTGATGAGCTTTATTTAACATCATTTCTGGATAGTTCATCAAATATGAAGAATTCAGTTGCCAGAACACCGTACAACCCGTTAAAACCGTTCTTTTTTACGAGCTTAGCAGCTAGTAATAGCAATGATTACCAGCTACTTGTTTCAAAAAACAGCAGCAAATCTAAAAAAAAAAAAAAAAAAAAAAAAATCACAGTTGGAAGGGGTGAAAAGAGGGCAGCTAGATTTGTCTGTGAAAATTATTGTTGAACAAAATCAATTACTGATATGATAAGGGAGCTGGATTAATATTCATTAGAAGACAGCAGGAGGATGAACGGAGTGCTGGAAGTGTACGAGTCGTATAACGGTGATGAGACTGGGAAAGATATTGGCGAAGGAACTAAGACAAGTGAATGTAATAGAAAAGATGACAATTTCACAAGCTGGCACTCAATTTCAGGCAAAAGGAAGTAAAATAAAAATTCTTTTGTAGTTGGCAAATCAGGGATTGGAATAAGTTACCTATTCAAATGAATAATTCACAAAAACGCTGAAATATTTTAAATCTATTAGACGGGTGGGGACATTACAATCGTATAATTTAAGATAAAAAAAAAGATAGGGGAAAAATGGGTGTGTAGGTAAATTGCCATCGGAGCATGCACTTCACTGCATTTAAATTAAATTATATCGCCTATTGATATTGTCAATAATTTTTTATAACTAATATTGGGTATTATTTCGAAATGTAACGCCAAAAAAATCTTAATAAGAAGGCTATGATCTTATTACATAAAGATGGATAAATAAAGACTATACACAAAATTAAATAGTTCCGAATATATTTACTTAATCCCGAAAATGTTGCTCTACTTTTGTATACTGTTCCAGTTAAACAGCCTACACGATATGTTGAAATGAAGATATATGTTGGAAAAATTAAGTAGTTGTAACCAATCTGTTCCCAAGAAATTGGAACTATTATCAAATAGTTTAATTTAAAATCATATATCAGCAGAATGGATAATAATAAATGGGATTATTTTTAAAAATTACAGCTGTTTGTATTTACTGATTGAAATTTAGTAATAGTGCAATTCAACAACATATTCGTTCTACTGAGCATTCAGCATTACTTACTAACGTCTGCCATATGAGTGCTGATAGTTAATTCTTAAGCAAGAGATAATTTTATGTACCAAATGAGGATAAATTTCTTGGTGGCGTTTAGTTGCAGAATTCAAGAGACTAGGTTAAAATACGAGCCATACGGAGTAAAATGAGTTGAAACTCATCCATTTATCATTTCAAACTGTTACAGTTTCAATATATTTTTCGGTCACTGTATGTGCACGAAGAATATTCTAGCTAAAAAAATTTACTTCTCTATACAGTGATGTTTATTTATTCAATGAATATTGCAGCTCTTCCATGAGTTATTCTTACGTACTTTGATATTGACAGTGAAAGCACTAAAGAAAATCTACTGAAAAATATAAGAAACAATATGTATTGTGCCAACATTGTAGTTACACCAAAATATTGAGTATTTATACTCATATGATTCATGTGTCTTCCAGCAATTTACCCAGAAAGAAGCTCGTTAACACTGAATATACTGAAACCTGGCTCTGCTCATTCCAAATAAGTTACTGTAGATTTAATGAATTTTTTAAAAACTTCTTTTTAAGAAT
>CM061920.1:294172878-294232516 GCA_031002005.1 Vandiemenella viatica | reverse complement strand
TATATCGATATATCAAAGGATGTAATAGTTATTATTTGTTGGTTTAGTATAATTATTAAATCAAATATAACGTGGTAGGATTATTTCAAGATATGTCTCTTTGAATATTTTAGTTAGTTGATAATTTTATTGATTTATTAAATAAAAATAACACGTAACTCTTTCGCCGTCTGCAGGTTATAATTTCACATAAAACGGGCCTGCTGGCATGTGTAGCATTGTATGCTATTCATAATTATACCATGTTTCGGATCAAAGCTGGTTTTAAATTTTTATCTACACTTACATTCAAGCATCGCTAGGCATTCATATTACAGTATTCTATTTCAATGTCCTTTCTTAATAAATGATACAGCTATTTTATGATTTGGTGACACAAGAAAGATAGTCTTACAGCTGATACATGGAAAGTTTTGGTACGCAGCTAGAAGTTCTTGTTTCCAGTATAATCGGTTTAGTATTAAGTGCATGACAATATCATATATTGTTATTATTGTAGTAAATATATATGCTGCTTTTCCCAAAATACTTACCAATATTTAAAAATAAAAAATATAAGAATATACGAAATTAATATTTTATAAAAAAAGTTCAGTTGTGGGAACGAATTGATAGGTCAGGTTCATCACTCCTCTTTTATATTCTGAATTGTGAACTCCTATCTGGAGAGATAAAGCATTGCACCCCATCTATAGCGCTAAAACGTATAACTAAAAAAAAAAAAAACTACTTTATATTGGTAGTGGGATAGTAGCTTGTTTCAATTTTTTTTACTTAGGACTTTACACTTTGTTGACATCGATGTAATTAGAGGCTGGAAAGTACCGATGGTAGGAATGGGAAGGAATTCACCTGGAGAGGTAAACTGAATATCCGGAAGGGATTTGAACCTTGCGTTACTGAAAGCCAGGCACGTGCGTTACCGCTAATCCATCAACCCCGGTTTTCACTCTGGGATTGCACAGCTTAGTCATCAACAACTATGAAATACAATGAACAGATAAGACGAGAAATGTGAACTCGAAAAGGAGTAACGACCCAACAGAAAAAAAGAGATCTGCAGTATTATTTTTTTCATTAATTGTGTGTACTTCTGGGAATCATTTTCATTTTTTGTTTGAATTTCGTTCGCAGGCTGGATTGGTTAAGTTGAAACTAATGCAGTGGAATCAATCCTTTTTGCTTTCACTCTTAGTCTCTGTAGCAATCAAAAAATTTACAAATTCCTGCAGCAGCAATTCCTCAGGAACTTTCGTTTCTTAAAAATAAATTTCATAACTGTAAGTAGTGTTCGAATTGTGAACGATTTGTAATGTTTGGTGAAAAAGGACTTAATGAAACGCTGGTTCCTGTGTTATGTCCATTCCGCTACATACCTTATATGTTCAGTCTGTGTACGAGTGATATCCCATGTCTCGCCATGTCTGCAGCTATTGATCGCTTCACCGTGTACAGCGCCCTTTCGTTCCTCTGCAACCGGAACCACACCCGTAAGGGATGATATAAACAATAATTTCCTCCAACAAATAAATAAATTGCAGCTGTGATGGAATGCACTGGTCGAAATCAATTACTGCACGCAATTGCACCAGATTTCAGAATATATGCTTAAAAAGAAGTTTTTAAAAAATTCTTTAAATCTACAGTAACTCATTTGGAATGAGCAGAGCCAGGTTTCAGTATTTTCAGTGTTAACAAGCTGCTTTCTGGGTAAACTCCTGGAAGGCATATGAATCTCATGAGTAAAAATACTCAATATTTTGGTGTAACTACAATGTTGGCACAATAAATATTGTTTCTTATATTTTTTAGTAGATTTTCTTTAGTGCTTTCACTGTCAATATCAAAGTACGTCAATAGCAAAGTACGTATGGATAACTCATGGAAGAGCTGCAATATTCATTGAATAAATAAACATCACTGTATAGAGAAGTAAATTTTTTTTTTAGCTAGAATATTCTTCGTGCACATACAGTGACCGAAAAATATATTATAACTGTAACAATTTGAAATGATAAATGGACGAGTTTTCAACTCATTTTACTCCGTATGGCTCGTATTTTTATCTAGTCTCTTGGAATTCTGAAACTAAACGCAACCAAGAAATTTATCCTCATTTGGTACATAAAATTATCTCTTGCTTAAGAATTAACTATCACCACTCATATGGCAGACGTTAGTAAGTAATGCTGAATGCTCAGTAGAACGAATATGTTGTTGAATTGCACTATTACTAAATTTCAATCAGTAAATAAGACACCTGTAATTTTTAAAAATATTCCCATTTATTATTATCCATTCTGCTGATAGATGATTTTAAATTAAACTATTTGATAATAATTCCAATTTCTTGGGAATAGATTGGTTAAAACTACTTAATTTTTCCAACATATATCTTAATTACAACATATCGTGTAGGCTGTTTAACTGGAACAGTATACAAAAGTAGAGCAACATTTTCGGGATTAAGTAAATATCTTCGGAACTGTTTAATTTTGTGTATAGTCTTTATTTATCCATCTTTATGTAATAAGATCA
Source organism: Vandiemenella viatica (assembly GCA_031002005.1). Classification (NCBI taxonomy): domain Eukaryota; kingdom Metazoa; phylum Arthropoda; class Insecta; order Orthoptera; family Morabidae; genus Vandiemenella; species Vandiemenella viatica. Next base: position 294,229,978 of record CM061920.1, on the reverse strand, counting down.
TAGCCTTCTTATTGAGATATTTTTGGCGTTACATTTCGAAATAATACCCGATATTAGTTATAACAAATCATTGTCAATAGGCTATTTAATTTAATTTAAATGTTGTGCAGTGCATTTAATTTAATTTAAATGCAGTGCAGTGCATGCTACGATGGCAATTTACCTACACACCCATTTTTCCCCTATGTTTTTTCTATCTTAAATTCTTCGATTGTAATGTCCCCACCCGTATACTAGATTTAAAATATTTCAGCGTTTTTGCGAATTATTCATTTGAATAGGTAACTTATTCCAATTCCTGATTTGCCAACTACAAAAGAATTTTTATTTTACTTCCTTTTGCCTGAAATTGAGTGCCAGCTTGTGGAAATTGTCATCTTTTCTATTCCATTCACTTGTCTTAGTTCCTTCACCAATATCTTTCCCAGTCTCATCACCGTTATACGACTCGCACACTTCCAGCACTCCATTCATCCTCCTGCTGTCTTCTAATGAATGCTAATCCAGCTCCCTTATCACATCAGTAATTGATTTTGTTCAGCAATAATTTTCACAGACAAATCTAGCTGCCCTCTTTTCACCCCTTCCAACTATGGCATTTTTTAATTTTTTTTTTTAGATTTGCTGCTGTTTGTTGATACAAGGAGCTGGTAATCATTGCTATTAATAGCTGCTAAGCTCGTAAAAAAGACCGGTTTTAACAGGTTGTACGGTGTTCTGGCAACTGATTTCTTCATAGTTGATGAACTATCCAGAAATGATGTTAAATAAAGCTCATCACCATGATTTCATAAAGATGTATGATGAACATATTTCGGTTCCAACTCATATAGACACCGAGCGTAGTAGGTGAGCGGTAACACTCAGGCTTGGCACTAGGAAGGACGCGGGTTTGTAACCCGATTCGGTCATCTAGATTTCGGTTTTCCGTGGTTTCCCAAATCACTCTAGGCCATGCCAAATTATTTTCCGTTCCTTGCCCCAAGTCGTTTCTCATCTCTAAATAACCTCGACGTTGACGAGGCGTAACCTAAAACCTTAGATTGCTCTAAAACAATATTTGTAGACAGAATACAATGTACATATCTGTACCCATGTAATATAAGTAAACAAATGGCAATTAATAACATTGGACAGCAACGATTTTGGTATTTAAGAAATAAACTCTATTCCTAAACTACATTGGTTCATCGATTCCAAATATGACCTTTATTTTGACATATCATGTCTAGATTTTAAGCTACATAACATCGTTCTATTATATATTAGGTGTTAGTCAAAGTGAATGATGTTTATAAGTGTGTGCGTGTGAGTGACAATCCATATGTTTCTTTTTATTCTAACATGGAAAAATGGTGGGCGTGGTGTTCGATTGGAGTCGTGTTTAATTTCACTGCACGTCTGGAATTAATTTTTCACAGCGATTTGCCACAGATGCCTCGTTTAAACAGTCACTATCCGAAGCTAAGAGACTCACTCATTCAAAGTCCATATGTTTTTTTATGTCTTTATGTGTGTATGTTCGTCTATTGCGTTGATTTGTCACCTTATTTTAATTTTTTATAACCTCTTCAGACGCTAACATTGAAGTCGGTGAATTTTCTTTTAGGACAGCAATCGGGTTATACCAAATACCCGTACTTCCTTTGGATGTGGTATAGTAGAGACCCTGTATATGACTCCTTGTAAAGTTGCCAGTATATTAGCAGAACTTTTTGTTGAGCGAGAAAACCCCATGCTCTCATTAAACTAGGATCGCTAAAACAATTTGTCGATACTTTTGACAAACATGGGGAGTGCTTCAGATATATCTGCAGTGTGTTTCCAGAGAAGACGGCTGAAAATCTTAAAGCAAAGATTTCTGATGGTCCTTTAATAAGTAAGCTAATAAAGTACACAAATTTCGTGAAAGCAATGCACGAGAATGAAGCATTAACTTGATGAGCCTTCGTAGAAGTAGTGCAAAATTTCCTTGGAAAATACAAATGTGAAAATTACAAAGACCCTTTTAGTAAGATGATGTCAACTTTTCGAGATGTTGGCGTGAATATGAGCATTAAAATAGTTTTTTTAGCCGGAAAATCTCGGAGATGTCAGCGACGAACTTGATGGACGATTCTATCAGGACGTCAAGGAGACAAGGGGTACTGTGATGAAGGTAGACTATTGCTGGTGTTTCAAAAGAATAAGCCTCTCACTCAACATTTAAGGCACGCAAAGAAGCGAAAAATTATTACTATAATTATCTGGCGAAATATTTGCATTTTCAACTTTGATTAAATGTTTGTGTTTTGTTTATGGTCAGGCACACTTTATTACTTAATATTATTCGCCTCTTACAAGAATAAAATAAATTTGTTAAAGAAACAGATTCGTGTAATTCACCTAAAACACATTAATATCAGCCCACGTATATTGTTTGAAATATGTTTTACAATGCAGTGTAGTAAAATGGAGTTGAGTAAAGTAGAAAAAAATACCTATGAACTCGTTAAAATATTCAAGGTGCCAGGTAAAAATATATGTATATGTATACATATATATTTTGTAGTTGATATGTGAATTTAAAAGAAACAGGTAGTTTTCTTTATAGTTAGTTTGTAATTTAAAAAACATAGAATTATTTCAGAAACATAAATAGGTAACCTAAATTCTCAGCTTATTGTATGTTGTAATAGAAACATATATGGAGAGACAATGACATCTCTGGCCGTTGGTGGTTCGTATATGCAGGCCGAGCTTGGAAGTCAGCGTTACAGATAACATCGTGACCAAACTGGCTTATTATTAGTAGTGAAGTTTAATAATGAATGGTGCTGGAGCATACGCCACACTGGCAATTTCCTTACATGCCTTCTTTTCAAAAATTTTTACTTTAAATTATTTCAATATTTGAGGTTAACGTGTTTAGTATTTACCTGGAGAACTTACAAATACAAATGCCTGAAACAAATGCTAGCTTACTGTAATGGTGATTTATCCAGTAAGTTCTTGTGAATACTGAAATTTACATAATAATAATAATACAAATTTTAAAGAAGGCTCATGTAAATTATGTTACTCTTGAGTTTATTAGATTTTCTCATATTTATATGTATATCAAATATCTTATTAGTTTGCGGTTAGTATAATTTGATTTACTCTAACACTTTTATCTTGTAGCTGAAAAATATATGTTCAATTTTCTGTTCCGCATAAACCTTTCATGATAATCGTATAGTTAGAAGCGGCAATTTACCTTATTGTACCAAGGTTATGTTTACCAGCGCGAACCGATATCGGCCTTGGCCAAATTATTCGCAAATACCAACACAGAAAATTGTATCATTTTTGTTTTTATTAAACTTAAAATGACGACTATGATTATTTTTCAGTGGTCTACGAGAAGCTACTTCAAGAAATTTTGTTTTTCAGTTCCCTTAACTTGACCAATAAAATATTCAACTGATAGGAAATTATCTACACACCCCTTTAGATTTAAGCGCCTAGTTTAATCGCAAATGGATGATAGAAGACCGCGGGTATATTTCTTTCGCATTTACATCGATATTTATGATTTTACTTTAGATATTATTAAATGATGCAATGTTTGTATGAACGAAGTCTTGAGAATTAATATAACTCCCTTTTGGTGAAAATTGCAATGCAGTTTTGACCACCAAAATATCATGACTAAACACCATGTTAGCAGAGAACATTATAAAGTCAATATGGTTTCTGGGTTACCTTTTGGCACATGAATGTTAGAATGTAATAAGTGTGATAATCTGCGCCCATAATGTAGTCATGATTCAGTGTTCAGTGTAGAATTAATAATGAAGAAAAATCGTTATAGGCCTACGATGAATACAAGCAATCCATCAAATCAAGAAAATAGGCCTGTCTGTATTGAAGAAATAAAAAACTATTTTCAATCCATGCTTTGTTAACTTCATGGTATTATATCTATAACGTTAATACGTTAAAAAGGGATAAAAACATGGTATGTTTCCTACTGAAATAAACGTTTAGCGTAGTAGAAAAGTACAACATTCGTCTAAAATTCTCAGTTCTCTGAAGAATATCACTAACTCTATTTTTTATTGCTATCTAACTCAGGACTTCAATACATATAATGTTCAAATGCAGCGGAAGTAACATCAGCAAACGTTGTTAACAAAGTTTTGGGTAAAGGAGAAATGAAATTTTCGGCTATTTATGATATGGATTGATCTGATCACGACCTTCGCAATCAACTCAAATTTATGAAAACAAAAGGAACCATGGAAATGATGGTGGATTAAAATCATCATTGTATTTAAAGTGTTGCAACAAAAAATTCAGCAGCCAAGTAACAGATTTTGTCCTTCATTTGGATTACGGATTATTCGGAGGTAAATTGGTAATATCGGTCTGGAGATACATTGTCGAAATTGATTTTTCTTCACACCATCCTGATTACCGTCACAAAACTAAGAACCATAGTTGGTAGCTTGCAGTAGCAGATGTCAAAGTTTGATTTATGGCTATGTTGAAGATTACTTGCATCGGATGAGATAAAGTAACATGAGAACAGTATGATAACATGAAAAATTTAAACATTGTATTACGAATTTGTCGTAAAGTACTTAACACATGAGTTACAATGTATGCATATTACTTAGTTAAATCATAAGATGCATTTTAAACCTGCGAATAATGAAATGTTAACTCCTTTTATCTGGATGATTAATCGGTTACTATCCTTCTGAATGAAAGTAGTGAATCTGTAAGTGCTTATAATTCTTGCATACTACCATTAAACATTTCTGCCACATGCAAGTGTTTTTTATGCTGTTTTTCTAATGCTATTTTTTTGTTTTTACTTAGTTTTTGTAGCATTTGATGTGGTCTATTAGAGGGGTTACAGAGTAAGAAAATTGAAGAAATTGAATCGAGAAACGTGGCGGATCGCTTAAGCCTGTGTCTGCGTGCTCGTGTTCTAAGTGCTGCGTGCGTGCCTTTGATGTCATATTATGCAAGCCCCCCTTTTTCAGAGGCCTTGCTGACGTGCCTTGGCATCTGATTTCGGTGCACGTCTGTAATTATCTTTGTGATTACAGCCATTAATTTTCCTTGTGGCAGCCCTTGCGGAACCAGCACCAAACCGCCAAGCTGAACGATAGAGGCGGAATGGCACCAGCCCTATAGTTTTTAAATGCACGCACGCTTACATGCATGTCTACGTAGTTTCCTTGGCACTGCAATGCGTAGATCCGTTTGCACCTCACCAATGATATTAATGAACCAACTCACCTTCACAACTGCGTTTCCGGTAATATTTTTACACTGGCAAGGACTCACGCCGGATGTCTTTAGCATACCACATTAATATAATAATACTGAGGCTAAGAAAATTTCCGAAGAAAATTTCCCGAATCTAGGAAATTCACAGTTTGTAATATTCTTATTTTTTTTAGTGCTTTACGTATAGTCAACGGTGAGGTAATTAAATACGGTGTGGGTGGAGGGGGAAGAGAGAGATTTGGAGCAAAACTGGAAGGAATTTGGCCACTGCACTTTTAAAGGAACAATACCGGCATTCGCCGGGAGTGATTTCTTTAAAAAAACCTGAAACAATAGTTGCCGGGACGCGTATCGAACCCGAATGTGGCCCGAGCTCAGTTAGCAGGCTCGGTAAACATTGTCTTCACGCTCAGCATGTGATCAGCGGACCCCTCCTTATCAACCACCCTATAACACTGAAGATACCTTAGTACTAATAAATTATCAGGGGGTTTCGAAGGTGGGAGCCTACAAATCTATTTGCTGGTGACGCTGTTACGAATGCTTATCATATTGTTAGAAGGTTTTGTGAAGTTCAGTCTGTATCCAGTCCATCACCCTCTTACGATACTGATTTTTACAGTACAGGGCTAGTCAAAATGATTGCAGTGATTTCAGAAAATACTACAGATTTATTATTTGACGTATACTTATGTGAGTGTCCTTTTTAACATTAAGGCTTTATTATGGGAAAATATGATATTTTAGTTAATGTAATATTTTCGGGAGTCAGGCACAGGACAGACGAGGCTTCGCTGATGCAAATTCAGCGTATGGTTGTTTGTTCATCCACATAATGCTTACATGCTGACAGAAGGAGTCACCTTCAAGTGGATCGAACTGGAATCAATGACGTCAAACACGAGGTGACGTGTGGCCACGGAACAGTTTATTCGCTCTCAGTTTATCAGGAGCAGTTTAGTTGACAAGATGGGTTAACTTGTAGCTACGCCGTTTCTCGTCAGCCTAGTCTAGCCAGCAATACATTCCGCTAAGTCCAGTGTGCCATTCTATCAGTAGCCATTATTCATAGACGCAAGTCGGAAATAGCCTTTCAGTAGCTCGCCAACGATTGTAACATTTACAGTCAAGTGCTACAATAAACAGGTTGTTCAGATTTTAGCGTCGTGTCATTCATACAAAGGATAGATTATCAGCTAGTCATTTCACTAGTGGTAGCCTTCCTATCCACGTTGCTGGACGTAAACCAACTGGTGTCAGACCTGACGTAATTTAACGTCTTATTAGAAACATCAAGACGCAGACGAAGCCATCTCTTGAAGCAAGAAGACAACGCAAGACGGATTACAAGAGGGTTAGCAAATCCCAAAGGTCAGTCAAATCCAGCCCGGGGTCCTCCCACTCATAAACCGCCCACAAAGTATAGGCCACTCGAAACCAGACACCAGACAACTGGTGCCAAGGCGTGAAATACAATCGCGCTACCTGACACTTACAAGATTATACAAACATATAAAGAAACTGTGAAAGTTTTTATTGAGTGTCTACAGATGCTGAATATGTGCACCTTTAGTGACTCTCCACACATCGACTCTAAAATCAAGTTCTTCCGATACCTGATGTAGCATGTCAATGAGAGCAAATGCATTGGTGATGCGAACCCGCAGGTCTGGCAGATCAACTGGTACTGGTGGCACGAACACTGTGTCTTTTACGAAACCCCAGACAAAGAAGCCGAAGGGGGTTATATCAGGGGAACGAGGAGGCCATGACATTGGATGACGATCAGCATCCGAGGCACGACCAAATCATCTGTTTGGAATCATGGTGTTCAGGAAATTAGGGACGACTAGAGAAAAATGGGGTGGAGCACCGTCCTGCTGGAAAATGAAATCTTCACTGTTAGCTTCCAGAAGTGGCATGAGCCAATTCTGCAACATTTGCATATAGATTTTCCCTGTGATCGTCACTACATTAAAGAAAAAAGGTCAATAAAGTTTCTTTCGTGAGATCGCGCAAATCACGTTCACTTTGGGAGAGTCATGAACGTGCTGCACATAAGCATGGGAGTTTTCGGTCCCCCAAATGCGAACATTGTGCCTGTTCACTTTTCCACTCACATGAAAAGTGCCCTCATCAGTAAATACAAATTTTTCTGCCAATATTTTGTCTTGTTCTAGACATTGAGCACAGAATTTGAAGCGACGCACTTCATCGTTGTGCGACAGTGCTTGTAGCAATTGTAACCTGTAAGTCTTCATACACAGTCGCTTCCGTAGGATTCTACAAACGGTCTTCTGTGGAATACCTAATTCCCTGATCGCTCGAGGAGTAGACTTCTGTGGGCTACGAACGTATCTGGAGTGCACACGTTCAACGGTTTCTTCAGACACAGGAGGGCGACCCGTTGTTTTACTTTTACAAAGGAAACCCGTGGCTTTAAACTGTTGATACCAACGCCGAATTGTGTTAGCATGCGGGGGATCCTTGCCGAACTTTGTTTTTAAGTGTCGCTGAACAGTTACCACAGACTGAGTCGAATGAAATTCGAGAACAACGTACGCTTTCTCACTTTCAGCCATCTTGCTCTCTAGCGCTCTAGCGGTCACCGCGGGAAGCTGGCATTTAGTGAAATCGAAACTTAGAGTGCCACTTGTCTTATAACAGCAAACCCCATCATCGTACGTATAATAGGACAGCCAAAAGAAAAATCGCGAAATCGCTGCAATCATTTTGACTAGCCCTGTATGCTTCTAACTTAATGCTTAGGCAGGTTCGTTAAATTAATTAATTTAATCAAAAACAGAGATTTATCAGATGGCATAATTTGTTATTGAACAGATAAAATTTGTTCATGACAAGATAATAAGTTGTAGAAGCCACTCGGATACACTATTTAGACCGTGAATCTCAAAGAATGAGGTGGCTTGGCGACAGGCCATTCTTTTCTTTTTTATTTTACTTCTGGCGTTTCGCCTCGTCGAATTCGAGGTCATTAGAGGCGGGGGAGGACTGGGAGCAAGGAATGGGAAGAAATCCGGCCATGACCTTTTGAAAAAAGAATAGCGGCATTTGCATGGGGTGATTTCGAGAAATTAAGGAAAACTGAAACCAGGATGACCGAACGCGGATTCGAACCCGTGTGCTCCCTAATGCAAGATCAGAGTGTTACCATTCACCTACCATACTCGGGTTCAGTTAGATAAATTCCGTTATACGGAACGAAAGAGTGTGTTATTAGCGTGGAGATAAGATGTGACGAGTTGGAAAAAATTCTTCTTACGGAAGCGATGACAGGTCATTTATGGTAAACTTTAAGATCCCACTTGTTCGCACTCTGTTTAACACTGTGTGCCGATCTTTTAAATCTAATCATAATTTAAATTTAAAATGAAAATTTGAAGAAAACTCTGAATGTCTGTATTGGTACTAACTACCTTCAGTGGTTAAGCACTGAGGGTGAAGAATTCTGTGTTTTTTTTTTTTTTTTGATCAGGTATGAATGAAGTCAATTGGATCTCTTTTTTTCAATTTCATCCTCCTGAAGTCCATGAGAAATTACTTCATTCCCTCTTAACTTTATTTCTAATGTTTCGTTATGCTTTAACTGTCTTTTCTTCTTTCTTTTGGACGTACCGTTTTTCTTGCTTCGTCTTTCTTGGAAATCGTTCTTGTACATGAATTTTATTTAAAAAAAACTTTAACGCACACTACTGATAACAGACATGTCAGAAACGTAGAATTTGGATCTTTTGACTGTCTGCCTGTCTGCCTGCCAATCTGTCTGCGCATTCGTGGTGCAAAAAGTAATGAACGGATTTCAACGAAACTACACATGCAGATAGTCATAGCTATAAGGTTCTCAATAGTACTGGACACACATTTTCATACAATTCTCTTATCATTTAGCAAAAATGCGTGTTATGTTAGAACCTGCCAAACACAGATACTAGGAAGTCAGGGGAACACTTCAATATAAATGGCCTAAATTATTGATCAGGATGAACTGAAGACTGTTAAGCGAGACATGAAATTTGATTCTACCACATGAAATGTTTGGGGCTGTTATTAGCGAGAAACTACTTTTAACGGTTTAATATTGGTAAAATGAGAGAAAAAGTAATCCTCAGTTGGTAAAGCGTGTTACTATGATGAGTAAGGCTGAAGTTAGATCCCTAATGAAGCACCATGGATTTTTGTTCGAAGCTGAAAATAAGAAGCAGCTCTTCATAAATACTCAATTTATTATCTAATGGGATGTGCTGGCCAAGTAATTGCAGTAGAAAGCATGCTGGCCGCATGTTGTCAGGGCCAGTGCTTTGAGTGTGTCCTTGGGCATGGGTTGTTTTAGTAAAGAATTGTGCATACAGTGTAAAAAAATAGTGATAGTATTGAAAATACACTTTGAAAGAAACACGATTGTGGTTGAAATGGCCGGTTGCGATTTCTTTGCTTTTTTAAATCTTTTTCTTTGTATCTGGGGTGTCGTATCATCACTCAACACAACAGAGATATCTATCAACAAGGATGGGGCAGCGAAAAAAGTTCTTATTTCGTATTTTCCTTTTAGTTTTTTGTGATTTTTTTTATTAACTTGGTAATAACGATGAACTTTATATCATTATTTGCCTCTGTCATGCTCTTAGGCATTGACTTAATGTAAAAGAAAGTACAAAGAAACCTTCGGAAAGCCATAAACGACAAAGCATGCGTTATGACATGTTTCTAGGCGTATTAGACGAGAGGGCTTGGGAAAACATGCGCTTGGCACGCACTACGAGCAACAAGTCGCGCCCGGCTACGCCTTCACAAACACTTCTCTCTACCAACAGAGGAGTGCTGCTGACATGTGCAAAACACGACGCCCACATTAATGGAAAAGTCAATACCGTAACTGTCCCGTCGGCATAGGACGCGGCGCCACACGTGTAACCTGTGCAAACCACTACAGACGGCAGCTTTTGAGATAGTAGACAGCACACGAATCCCACGTGCTACGTTAAACAACGACGCAGAGTCTGATTCCACCATCAAATGTACTTTGAGAGTTACAGAGTTTATTTAGTCGCGGGTAAACATCATCAGAGGATTGTTACAAGCTGAAAGTAGAACTCAAAAGCACAAAAATGGCACTCCTACATAGTCGAAGAAGATTTAGAAGAACCATCCATATCATAAGCCTACCGGAAATTTCTGACATTTATTTTGCAGTGACTATTACAGTTATAGCAAGAACGATCATATTTATAGAATCTCCCCAACTTTCAGTTTGTAGTAGGAGCATTGGGGTATTGCCACTACAGCACAGTCAAAACAGCATTGGTTCAGTGCTGAACAGAATCCTTCTGCGTCTTCGAATGTGAGTCAGTTGTGACGGTGCAGCGAAAATTTTGTGCGAAATATAAAACAGAGTCATTTATAGTCAGAAACATCCGTACATGTTACAAGAAGTTTAAGGAACCTGGCTGCCTATGCGCTGTAACACGAACGGACATACAGGAATATCAATATAGCATTGATATCTCTAGACGCAGCAAAATTGCACATATGGAGCACTTGTAAGGTACTGTACCTCGGAAACTTGGAAAGCTTCAATATCTATAGTCGTGACAGTTTTAACTGTAGCCACTGCACAATAAATGTCCGAAGTTCTGGACAGACCTATTACAGAAATGCTACGTTTACCTACCGAAAAGTCCTTTAATTTTTTTCTTTGAAGTAATTTAAATTCTAAACATCTTTAACTGCGTCTGCATGAGCATATTAAATTATCTTAAGCTAACCAGAATATTTCCTAACTTTCTTGCTCCTTTCTTGTTAAAAATGCATGTTCACCCGAATTTCAAAATGAACTGATCTGCTTACCTCAAGAGATTTATTATTATTTTTGCTTCAGACATTGCCTTAGACAGCAAACCATCATCATAATCACTATAGAAGTCGTCATCGTCTTGTCCAATTTTTAAGCTTGGTGGCATGTTATGTCTCCCTCTATTTTAAGCTTGTTTTCCTGGTATTCCCTCTAAATATATGCATTCTATTTCTACCAATTCTCTTCAGTGATAAAACCAATTTTCGCTGTTCTCCCGAGAATATTCGAATATAGGGTTGGTTTAAAGATCATGTGTACATCCTTTGCTTCGATCGTTCCAACTTCTCATACTAAAGACTTATCTTCGATTACAGCTGATGTATTTGTTGTTTGAATAACTTTCATAGAGTTGATACAACTGGCTTACTCTCATTGGAAGCTTGAAAGCGGTAAGGTACCCTGCCAACCAGATGCTGGTAGAAGTGATAAGTCTAGTGGAGGGAATACTATTAACTGCCTCTGTATCTAAATTCTGTTAGTGGCATTTCCTTCAATCGGTTATACTGCTATGACTAACCAGATCCTTGTAAATGGGTACAGAGTTCGTCAAGAGAAAATGATGTTGATGGTTGTAAAGGAAAGCTTGAAGAATGGACATCATTAAGCCTAGGGCTATTATAAAATTAATAGCGGTGTCATAAGAACTGGCGGGTTTAAATTATCTCTATTCAATGTACTAGTCGTTATTTTCTCACCAAGGGACAGTAGGTATGCATAAAACTGATTTGTGTTATAGATTTGCAACTTCTAACCATATAGCAACATTTTATCCAGTTTTAGGAGCATATACGAGTTGAATCTATCCTCAATTATAATTGTTGTCAAATTTTCTGCCTCATTAGTTCCGTGAAAGTCATCAAGATAGAACCAAACCAAATGATGTTCTGTGATGAAAATTTTTCAAATCATATAACGGAATTATTCTAAGCACAGAGCTACTCTGCCCCCCATCTTATTACCGAATAGATGATATTGGTGATTTGAAAAGCTGAACGATGAAGAACGAAGCAAGGTTCTGCTGCAGTAATGTGACTCTATGAAACTCACAACATTTATGAGATCGTCGAATTACTTTTGATGGAATCCTTTCATTTAAATTGTCATCATCATCAGGAGAAATTATGCTAATGCATTATATTATTTGCAAAATTTGTTTACAAATTTCTTTACAGACACAGCACTTTAGAAACATTATTAAGGAAATATTTCCTGGTATCCTTCGTTCGAGATCCATTTCGGTTGACTGCTATTAAAAAGTGAAGAAATGAATGAAATCCATAAATCCATAATGAAAAGTTTCTAATGGCAACAATGTACAGAAGAGGACAAATAAAATGTAGAAAAATCTGCTGCGTTTATGTAAATAAGGTGAATATATGTCAGAATTATGAATGATTTGTGAACTGTAAATAAGTATTGAAAAATATTTTTAGATATTTAGTGGAACATATGCTAATAGGGTTATTGTCTTGTTTTATCTAGTAAGTGTTTCTGCTTTTATCCCCTAGGTTAGCATTCAATGAAAATCCTCTCTTTCTACCATCTAATGTGCTTAAGAGTTTTCTCTAACTGTAACATACGAGTGTAAGTCTTGTAGACATTGTCAGACTCGTTAAACAGAGTTCTGTTAAACGAATCATAAATGCGTTATGTCGTTTGTTTATACCATTCGGATGCGTGATGAAGGAGGAAAGGTAAACAATCATGGACATTTATCTCACCCAGGTCCTCATCAAATAATTCTCAAGATCCTCTGGTACGAAGCTGCTGAGACAGAAGTTTTGATTTGACTCATCGTGGATTTGAACGATTAGTCTTCATGGAAGCCCAATTATTTTTTTGATCGTGAAGGTCGAATTGTGAGTCTTGTGTAACAACAAAACTATTTTCTCGCCTCTATTACTCCTTTCGCTTTCTCAACATGAATGTTTTGAACGTTCTCTGTTGCGTTTAAGTCCAAACTGAAGAATAATTCATTTCCATTGCCTTGATCTACTTAACATTCCATATTCACACAAAAGCTCTTTCTTCAAAACTGCAAAATCCAAGGCATATCGATATCTGAGTATTCATACAAGAAACGGCTCTCCTTGTCTTACCAATAATAAAAAAAACCTTTTCAAAAGAAAAAAACGAGCATCCAAAACGATGTTTCTGTTGGAATGGGCTGAGCTTCGTCAGGAGAGGAAATTCTGGTTGCCAAACATCTTCCTACACTGGTCTCCTCATGCAGTCATACCTTTGCTTTTTGGAGTCCAAAGAGAGAAAGCGCTTTGGCTGAAAGCAGACTCCAAGACACTGTTTATGTCTTGGCCTCAATATCTGAGTAATCGTGCCATCACCTTCCAAGTGAAACATGCGGACAACGGGATCAATATACCCATCTATTAACTTTGTAATACATTTAATGAGCCAACTTAATCTGAAGGTATAGTAAAAATGCATGGTACCAACCGAAATATATTCTATTAACTTAAAACAGAAGAACCGGCCTGGCATTCAAGAGGATCCGAGTTCGATTTCTGGTTCAAAGTATTCATATTTTCGTTTTATATAGTTTCCAAATATAACTCCAGGTAAATGCGAGGTTTCTTAAAAAAAAAAAAAAAAAAAAAAAAAAAAAAAAAACTGCGGCTGAATTCCTTTCCATTCCTTTTTCACAATTCTCAATTTCTAACGTTATTCTCACTTATTTACACATACAAGGAAAGTAGATGTACAATAGTTTGCTGAGTGTCCAACGTTAATAGCAGCAATGTATGGCCAACGCGAAGTCACAATTAGTTTATAAGTAACGACTCATTCAATACCGACGGGAGAATTTTCAGTTGGATTTTATTCTAAACATGTTTTCCTCACGTTTTTATAATTATTTTATAAACGCACTAATATAAAATATATATGAATCAAAAATTTCTCTGTTCATATTCAGCCATCTGTTGGTTTTCAAGACACTTATGAACAAGAACTGTATATGATGCAACCATAAACTGTGAAACTGTTAAGATTTGTGGAAATGTGCTTCTGCAATATCTTCTTTGTGTAACACAGTTTGTGAGTCAAAAATGAAAAACAGATCCAAAATACGGTACGCTTACCAAGGAAAGCTGCCTAAAAAACGCCTAAATATGGCACACCTCTATCGGTGATCGAATATGAGCCTACACATTCAGTTTGATGGCGAATTAACAGGCGAAGCCGAAGTGCTAGGATTGAAGTTCTCAATTAACAGATATTGTACCTATCTAAATTATACTCAGACAGGAATTTTGGTAATAATTCTATAAAGTATACGAAAACTAATTCCTTTGTACAAAAGGGCTTCGGTTCAATTTCGATTCCACACTCTTTGCAACAGGTAATGACTATTTCTCCTTTTTTTAAAAGTAGAAAACGATAAAAATCTTTATATGCAGACTGTAATTGCTTTGGATTTCATCGTAAATGAAACTATCCCTGGGTTAACGCAGTGATAGAAGAAACCTTATAAATGACTGGAAGACACTCATCTGGAGTCGGAGTTATTCCGGATGACGGTCACTTCTCATTGTCAAGACATCTGGCTGATGTCGGTGAACGCAGTGTAGACATACCACGGCCCAGAGGGTAGGAGCAAGTGGAGAACACTCGTACATAACCTTGAATTATGGTTGAATGGAAGCGTAAACCGGTCCGAGGTGAATGCAAGAGGTCGTATGACCGTCTCCTCGGCTCTTCTCCGCATTCCTTCAGCCGGTCCGGCCAGCTCGGCCCGCAGGTAGCTGCAGGTGTCACCAGCCGGTTCGTATGTTACCATCTGTAATCTTGTGTCTGCGCTTCATTATAAGTAAGCCGCAACACTTATCAGGGGCTTAAAATTGTGTGTCACGCGTAATGCTAGGTAATTAGACTCAGATAACTCATTTACAAGTACTTCTACAGATAAAAATTCATTTTTAATTCTCGTAGCCCCCTGCTTTTTCCAGCACAGGCTAGTTTAACCTACAGCTTTCAGATCTAATTACGACTTGAAAATAGAGTGGTTTTGATTACAAGCGTCAGAAAATTTGAGATTGATGATACATTTTTATGATACAGTCACTACGAAAAATGATTTGTTAAAGTAAAAGGTGAACTGATATTATGGCATCACATTGATATGATAATATTTCAATTTCATTCCCGATTCCTCAAAGATCAAAGACCTTTTATATGTATATAAAAAAATCGATAAGCAGGTTCCGGATATACTGCCTTACTCACTGAACACAGTAGAACTAATCGCAAAAACGCTTTAATATTATTTTTTTATTTATTTATAAAACCATCAGTCATAGCACTTGTAAAGATCGCCTCACACCTCTACGCTCTATTCAGCGCTTTATTTACTTTATTTATTTCTGCATCTCGACTCCATATCTTCCTACCTTCAGCTAACCTGCTCATCTTTCTCAATTATCTGCTTCATATACTCTAATCAACAATTTCCTCCATTAATAAATTAACCTACACTTCATATTTGAAAATGTGACCTTCCAACCTGTTTCGTCTATCTGTGAGATTCTTCCACAAAAATCTTCCCTCGCCAACCATTTCCAAAACACGTCCATTTGTACTTTATCTGCCCCTTATTTTTCAACACCCTTCTATAGCACCACATTTTAAAAACTTCAATTTTCCTTTGTGGTGTTCCTAAAGCCCATGCTCCCAACTTTCGAAAGTTCTTTCAGAGTATTAGGTCAACATTTAAAACTAAAATATTTCTCTTTTATAAGAAGATTCTTTAGAATAGTGTATAATAAATAACTTCTACCCAACAAAAAACTTTTTTTCTCCTTCTATGTTTAATATTTGAAGTGTCATTCTCCTCTTAATATTACCTCGCTTTGGTGATCAGTTGTAATTTCTCCAGATAACACTATTCAAAACTTTAATGCTGGATGGTGTGCTGGAAATAATTTTCGAGTAAAGATACTCCCAAATCAATATTTTTTTTTTCGAAAATAGAATATGTTGCGACTACATCTTGACTTAACTTCGTAAGTGGTATGCTCTCGTATTTTACATCTATTAAGTCACCTTGTAGGGTGTCACTCTTTTTTCAAGTAATTAGTCGCATATTTACGAACGAACTCGTTGGTTATTATAGGATCAGAACTGATAACCTTGCTCATAATATATGGAATTTACGTTCGCTGAAGTCCTGAAAGGGGGTCATTTCTCTGAATTTTGAACGTCCTCTGCTTCCAGTAGTATAAATAGATACATACAGTGTTTTCAGAATTGCTGCTGGATTAATATAATGATCGTATCATGGCGGGTAGTTATTTCTTCATGATATCATTAGTCTTCTGTATCAACCACAACGGTACTATTATCATTGCTCTCTGAGACGTCCATGCGAACAAATTTGGTTCCTTATTTTCAATTTTCAATCATTGTACAGAAGATTAAAGTGGATAACACCTGAAGATCTGGCTTTTATTTTTCCACATCACAATGGAAGAATGAATGCTTGTTCAGTCTATGAACATATGAAAAAAGGAGATACGTGTAATGATTTCTTGCTGTTTGCTGGAAACTGATGATTCCATTAATAATTTTTCTTGTAAGTTATAGTTAAAACGGACATGTGCTTTTTATGTACATAATTTCATTGCCGATCAACAGAACAAATGACATGTATGTTATCTTTATCATAGTAAAAATTCTATTTTAACAGTATAAATAATTGCTGTTTCTAATTTTTATTTATCAGTAACACTACATTGAATGTAGAATCTGTTTCTGAAATTCAAGTAATGTTCCAGATTTTCAGCATTTTTCTATCAACCAAGGATCAGTGTTTATTACTTAAGCTTTAAGGAATTTTATGTCTTTATATCCACGAAAAATTGTTGACTTACGTATACGAGAGAAATAATTTTGATGAACATGACAACTGTTATTTGTCCCGCATAAGCTGGTTATGAATAAAGAATGCTCATTAGTTTCATTAGATTAAGAAGTAGAAAAATACTATCATTAGCGCAGGCAGAAGAAATGATACAATACAGCTCCGAACAAAGAATCCCCACGGCGAGCATGGTGGATGTATGCAGGATTTAATATCGTGTCCCTCATCTTTACTGCTGTATGTGAAGGCATCTTTCGTTAGCCTCAACAAAAAGCAATACTGGTTTCAAAATTTCTGTGGTGTCTGATTACAAATCTTTTTACGTATACTGAATTTGAGGTAGGACGAGTTTTAATCGTGTTTTCAGCGAGTAAGCAACATTCAACGTCCTTGCATTTAGCACCTGTGTTTTGTCGGTGCGGTAAGTAGTTTTTTCCGTCCGGCCCGACACGCTGCGTTAATTTGATGTTAAACACACTGTGTAGCAACGCTGCGGCCCAGTTTACTCTGGCATTGTTCTCGCTCGCTTTAACGTGGTTTTGACCAATCCGATCCATACTCCGCTCTTGTTCCCAGACGACGCGACGCCCGGGGACATTACGGTGACGTCATTACGCATTCAGGCGTCGTGCGCCGGAGACGTCTCGCTGGCAATTATACATCTGCATTACGCCCGACCGACGGCCGCCATTTTGGAACCCGCATTAATTTTTTGTTCACTTGTTTACCTTGTGTGAGTGGTAATTTATTCCGCTCCCACTACGTTTAATTATTTTTGCGTATAATTTTACATTTAATTAATGCGTGGTTTTCCGTCAAGTTTCTCTCCCCCTACGGGCAGACGCTTTCTCCGACAATAATCGGGCAGCCATCGCGATTCGCGTTTTCAAATTTATTCGTTATTATTCTCATTGTGCAGTGAACGCGAGCGAGTTATCGGTGTCTACAGCGCTACATAAATTTGCTGCCTATTAAATACTGAGTTCCTGTATGTTGATAATTTTTGTTGGCATAGATTTCTTTTCTTCATATAAGAGGACTTGTGATGCTATCGATGATTTGTGAAGTAGTTATAATTATAAATAATTCAGTTCTTTCGATTCAAACAGTTTTTGTTTATTGTATATTATTTTAATCCACTATGGATTACATGAAAACTGGGTAATCCCGGAAGATGCAGTTTCTTTTAAGCAATGATAATCACAAGCACCCGATCTACTCTTCTACGCCGATAGCCACCGTCTCTTGAGTATTTATTTCCATAGCAACCTATGTCGTCTAATTTTTTTTTTTTAATTTAATTTAATTGCAATGGAGCACAGGCTCCGGTGGCAATTTCCCTACACACCCATCTTCCCCCTATCCTGCACCCACCTACATTTGCCCTCTACAAATTTTATCTTTAAATTCCTTCAAAGTTTTAGGTAAATTATTCATCATTTCTCTTGGTAACTCATTCCAATCCCTGACACCCTTACCTAAAAAAGAGAATCTTCCCACAACCTTGTGCCTGAAATCGAGTGCCAGCTTGTGGTCATGGTCATCTTTTCCATTCCATGCACTACTCGTCTTGCTTTTCTCTAAGAGTATATATTATTAATTTTCATCCTTGCTCAAAGGGCCTAAATATTATGTTATTTTTTAAAAAATATTTCCGTTATGTCACAGACTTTAAGTCAAAACAATGTTTTTCAGTAGGTAAATATTATTTAGTATTCAACAATGTCATTTAACAATGAAACTTATTTTTCACTGTGGTGTAAAATTACTGAACTTATTCAACTTTGCCTCAAAACAGACCACACGACCATTGGTTTCTAAAATTTGTTTGAAGTGATTCATTCTAATTAAAGACAAAGGGGTTTTGCTTCGCAGATTCTTTATCCTGAATGTGGACCTCGTTATAGTTGACGGAAGATTTAAGATTCGAACTACTATACGAAAACCAAAAGTTGAAATTAGTGAAAGCTCTTTACCTTAAAATTTTAGATTTGTCCTTAATTGTAGATTTGCCTTTAAAGTCAGATCAGAATCATAAATTTTTGGATAGAGTAGGAATAATCCTCAGTAAAATAATGTGTGTTTATCATAAAGTAATCATTTGCTTCTTATTGAAAGCTTATTATGTAGATGTGCTCTAGATTAATTAAAAAAATCTTAAATTAAAATCTTTTCTGGAAGTTAGATCCGTATCTTTCAAAATTATGTCTCTCGAGAATATGATCTGAGCAACTAAAAATTTCTGCAACAATATATATAAAGGGCTAGTCAAAATGATTGCGGTGGTTTCAGGAAATTACGACAGATTTATCATTTGTCGTATGCTTACAAGATTACACAGATATATAAACAAAATGTGAAAGTATTTTTTGAGTGTCTACAGATGCTCACAATGTGCACCTATTGTGACTCTGCCCACAACAAGTCTATAGTCGAGTTCTTCCTATACCCAATGCAGCATGTCTCTGTCAATGAGAGCAAATGCATTGGTGATGCGAACCCACAGGTCTGGCAGATCAACTGGTACTGGTGGCACAAACACTGTGTCTTTTACGAAACCCCAAAAAAAGAAGTCGCAGGGGGTTAGGTCAAGGGAACGAGGAGGCCATGATATCAGCTGACGATCAGCATCCCCAGCACGACCAATCCATCTGTTTGGAATCCTGGTGTTTAGGAAATCACGGACAACTAGAGAAAAATGGAGTGGAGCACGGTTGTGCTGGAAAATGAAATCTTCACTGTTAGCTTCCAGAAGTGGCGTGAGATAAATTTTGCATTTGCCGATAGATTTTCCCTGTGATCTTCACCTCATTAAAGAAAAAAGGCCCATAAAGTTTATTTCTTGAGATCGCGCAAAACACGTTCACTTTCGGAGAGTCACGAACGTGCTGCACACAAGCATGGGGGTTTCCGGTCCCCCAAATGCGCAAATTGTGACTGTTCACTTTTACACTCACATGAAAACTGGCCTGATCACTAAACACAAGTTTTTCTGTGAATGTTTCGTCTTGTTTTAGACATTGAGCACAGAATCGAAACGACGCACTTCATCGTTGTGCGACAGTGCTTGTAGCAACTGTAACCTGTAAGGACGCTTCCGTAGGATTATCGAAACGGTGTTCTGTGGAATATCTAATATCTCGAGGAGTAGACTTCTGTGGGCTAAGAATATACCTGGCGCGCACACGTTCAACGGTTTCTTCAGACACAGGAGGGTTACCTGTTGTTTTACTATTACAAAGGCATCCAGTGGTTTTAAACTGTTGATACCAATGCCGAATGGTGTTAGCATGCGGGGGATCCTTGCCGAACTTTGTTCTAGTGTCGCTGAACAGTTACCACAGACTGAGTCGAATGAAATTCGAGAACAACATACGCTTTCTCACTTTCAGCCATCTTGCTCTCTAGCGCTCTAGCGGCCGCGGGAAGCTAGTATTTAGTGCAATCGAAACATGGAGAGCCACTTGTCTTATAACAGCAAACCCCATCATCGTACCTATAATAGGACAGCTAAAAGAAAAATCGTGAAATCACTGCAATCATTTTGACTAGTCCTGTATATAAGGGAATACACACACACACACACAGTATTTGTATTTCTTGTACACGCACAGATTTTACCATAAAAACAACTCTAATAATTTTTTGCTTTGTGAAGAGTATTAAAAAAAAATTTATAACAGTTATTTATTCAAAATAAAGTCTCCTAGTTTCCAGTTTTCCTTATTGCCAACGTGACACTGCGTAACTTCTTCAATTATTGTCTGAAATGTTCTAGGTTTATTTCAAAGCAAAGTAACTTCATCCTACCAAATATAATTGTCTATGTTGAAAAAATTCATAATATTTTAAAATAAAAACAGAATTATTGTAATTTAAGTTTCATCGTTTCTGATAAAAGATTCTAAAGTTTTCATTCGCAGTGGAGTGAAAATCTGGATCAACTTATCGAGGAAGTTCTTAAAAATAGACATCAAATAGTTTATTTTTTATTTTTAACTGCTTAACGTCTCCTATAACAACTAGGTCTTTGGAGACGGGAAAGGATGGGGGGCAAGGAATGGGAAGGAATTCGGCCATGGCCTTTTGAAGGAAGCATCCCGGCATTCACCTGGAGTGATTTGGGGAAACCATGGAAAACCCAAATCTGGATGCCCGGACGGGGATTCGAACCGCCGTCCTCCCGAATGCGAGGCCAGAACGCTAGCAGTTACACCACCATGTTCGGTATCAGATAGTTAAAGAATTCAAGGAAGTAATGCGTAGTGGGAGTGTACTACCTGTACCGCTGAACTTTTCCACTTAATATTGCAAGCTAGGATCATGTGACGAGTGTGTGAAACCATAGTGTCCGGTTCATGCCGCGTGGTTAGCATTTTGCATTTGGAACGTACGCGTATGTCTTTATTATTATTAAATATACGATCTTCCGTATCTGCGACCAATTTGACTATATCGTTTTAAGTCTTGTAAAAAGTTCAGAGCCTCATTTGATTTGGGATAGTATACTGAGTACAACACAAGACGAACACAATATTTAATTAAAATCATCCATGCCCAAAGCCGGACTCGTACCGGTGATCCTTACAACGCGAAGACACTTGGCGTGATTCGTATGCACGGAGGTATCCCCCCCCCCTTCCCCGATCCCCAAAATACTTCACGTCTTAGCCCTTATATAAATTCAAGTCATACGGGGTACACTACCAGATCGAGTGTTGTTAATTGTTGTCTCATTTCCGTTTCACCTCTGTAATAGAATTACGACTGCGGAATCATTGACACTGGAATAAAATGGGATTCTCGTGTAATAACTGGTTTTATTTCAAGATACTTCCCATTCTTATCCAAATCGGTCATTCATATGATAAGATCCATAATAGCGCACACCAAGAGTACGACGATAGTCCTGAAGTATCGGAAATTATTTCAAGAAAAGGAGAGAACATCGCAGTACTGTAATGTAGACCGACTGAAAATTTTTGAGACAATTTTTGATATTCTCCCAGTATGTCACAGATTTTGAAAAATGCTAATCCATTCACGTTACTACTAATTGTGAAGTGGTTTCAAGGCAACGCTGAGTTTCTCATATTACTTTGCCGTTTGCCAAATAAAGTGCAGTAGTCCTTGATCTCGTGTAACGCTACCAGTTCATCAACAAGTGAAATAAATTAAAGTTTTTATCTGTCTTATTTCATTCGAATGTGTTTCTGAAGTTGAATATCCTATTCCCAGAACGACGCCCATCACATTATTTATTTGGACTTTATGTAATCTTCTTTTACTTGAGATAATACCTTTCTTTTAATATACACTGGGTCAATTCTGTTGTCTGGAAGTCATGTAAGCAGATGATGGATTAACAGACTGCCTTTGCCCAGCAGAAGTGTTTCTCTAAGTAAAATGTAAAAAAATCGTTTGGTAAGGAATCACCCAAAGATTGGACTGGGGTGATTTTTCAGTGTTATGTCCAATGCAGAGGTGTTTTTTGATGAGTGCCTCCTTCATTCATACTCGTTTATACATCTTCACGATATCGTACTTCGGCTAAGATGTAGATTTGGAATACTTCATCACAATTCAGCAGCTTGGAACGATAAATCTTATTCAGCGCAGTAGAGATGGATACTCAACATTATTAAAAAGAACTTCTAATGTGACTCTAAATAGCTAAATAGGCCAACTCAAAAAGTGTACTATATAAACAGAAATAAATTCGAATACTTATGAAACTGTATCTGAAATCTTTCTCTTTGGAGCAACGTGAATTTAATTGCTATTAAATTGTGTAAACAGATAGACAGAAAAAAGTAATTTCATCAAATTCATCCTCATTTATAAGGTACAACCTGTGTTATCGCTCGGTTTCACTGTAGAATTGGTCTGATTAGTTACCAAAAACATTTATATAGAGTGAACGGTAAATACAGAAAAGGAATGATAGAAGGTAATGACCAACGAGAACAATGACCGTTATCGGGATTTGCTTTCTAAAAAGAGTTCTATGATTGGGTCATGTAATCATATTCATTAATTTAAACCTAACTGCAAACTTTTCAAACCTGAGACTAGATTTCACTTTAGTTTTAGTTACATAATATGGCACAGCGATTATTCAGATCAACCATCGATAAAGTTGATTAAATGATGACCATCTCGAGCATATGGACAACACTCTTGAACCATGAGCCTATTGCATTCTATTACAAAATATTACTTTCAGAGAGCAAACAGAAAGTGTTCTTCTTACCACACCGCATACAGGAATTACTATTGATAGGTAATTATCAACAGTTGTTGCTGGTTGCTTCATTAGATTTGAAAAATAACAAAACTCCAACCTTGCATCAAGTATTCGTGACCTGTATTCTGGAAATGCAACATATCATTCCAAATTTAAACCAGTTCTACTTTACAGTAATTACTTGATCATTTTCCCTTATTTCTTGAAGGCTCCTCGACATCGCTGTAATTACAGTTGGCAAAGAGGATTGGGGAAAGTGAACTGGAAAGAATTTGACAGTGGCTTCTCGAAGGAATCATTGCCCTGGGGTGATTTAGGGAAGCCATGGATAAACGAGAAAGGATTACCACAACTGAGATCAAATCCACGTTCTCCCAAATGCCAAGCACGAGCCTTGATCAGTTACCCTCATCACTGTATGTGGTAAATAAAAACAGCCACGGCCTTTGTGAAGAATTTTTTTTTCCCCTGGAATTGCCAGGAGCGATTTCGAGGAATCATGCATGAAATAAGTCTGAATGGCTGGACTGAGGAACAAACTCGAGTCCTCCTGAAGACCTAGCCCTAACGTTACCACTTACACAAAAGGATTAGGGTTAACGTCGGTTACCACGGTGGAGGACGTACGTGTTTAGCCAGTGTGCCTCATCTGTATTATATACAACTTATGCTAATGTTCTCATTTATTGAACTGCTCCGTATTGGGAGAAAGACTGCCCTGTCGCATCTTCTGTTACCACTTTCGTCGTAATCTTTAAATAAATTATTACGGTAGAAGCACTGTTGATGATTCTCAAGCTGTTTTCAGAGATTCTTAGAATAACATGGGTGGAATGTCTATAACCGAATGATATCGCTTCAGGGTCTTCCGCTATGGACGGAGGTAAAACTTTAACTCATTAAGTAGTTTTTAAGCCCATTAATACCGCGTGTCTAGTATTTTTTCCTTAATAAAATTTTGTGGGTTTTAAAGTTATTCGTTAGAAGCATATTGGCTGAGACAATAGATGAAATTTTTTCCTGAAATAAATATTGGATGGTTTGCTCTAGCGATTTATTTAGTAACACTGTGTAAGAAATTTTAAATTCTTTTGTTAGGTATACTGATGTCAGGATACGTAAAAGGGAAGGATTAGTTGTGATTTAGAAGTTTGTAGAGCTGGCTTCTTTTAGTATAGCAATGATCTTGAGTCAAGTAGATCTGTATAAGTCTTACGGGCCCATGTAAAAGACTGTAGCTTCGTCGTTTCTTATCTCTTGAAACATGGTATTTCACTGAATTTCGTCATTTCAAATACTAAAAACTCTACTGTGAAAATTCTATTGCATATCAATATATAATATCTAAATGATTTTAGAAAAACAATCAAAATTTTAATAAGCATACTCGGAAACCACATTCTTTGAAAACTAGAGCATTATTGATAGTAAATCTAAATAAAGTCTGCATACAAACATACGTAAGAAAATGTTTATGTAAAGGCCAGCAGAAGGAATCTTACTCCATACTAAAGAGTTGTACTTACTAAATAATGATTAATTCTTGGATTATCGAAATTAATAAATATTCATTAAAGGATCAATCATCTAGGAATATATGTCTTTAATCATTGCTTTTACTGTTAAGCTACATTTCTGTATCATGGTTTTTTTCCAGTCATTTCAGCAGTTCAAGGGTTAAGATATCATGCGTTCCCTTTTACGTAAGCAGCAATTTTTTTATATTTGATCAACTTGTTTTCATGCTATTCATACGTAGGAAACAGTAGGTTCCCATAAGTGGACGGCAATTGTAAAGTAACCGAAGAAAATATCTACAAATATGTATCTGATTCTTGTTGAGATGTCAAATACTAAAAGCAACGTTGATCTCGTAACAGTAACTTATCGAACATTCCACAAACAATAGTAAACTATACAGTAATAAACGTTGAAGGTTTGATATATTTTGATATCATATATGAAGATGAAAGGCGATACCAATAATACTACTATTAATATTGCATTTCAGCAAAACATTGTTTTATTGCAAATGTTCAACTGACTGAAGTACTTCAAAGGTTCTTTAGAGAACTACATTGAATTAAATAATTCCAGTCAGTCACTTATTACAACAACTCAAACGCAAAATTAATGCATAAAACATAACATTAATTAGATGTATCTCCTTATAATAAACATGTAGATGTGAATTTTATCTTTGCGTTTTGATAGGAATTAGGAAAGAACACAACATTATCTGTACAGGGAGATTTGTCAAAGCTTTTATGTAGAAAGACCATCCATAATTTTAATTAAATTCCATTTAACACATTAGTGCTTCCGATATATACTCTTGAACTATGGAGGATATACCACTATTGCTTGCTTCCACAGTTATTTGTCGCGATTAATGAATATCTTTCTGGTGGAGTATATTTTAAAAGTGAAGTATATTTACATTATACACTTTGTTGGAGACAGAATGAACCTAAGGTGAAAGGAAACTTTAAGCGAAAAGGTAGAAATGAGTTTTTCTCACTATGCGATTGCTGTTTATACTAATAATGGGTCTACTGGTAGAGGGATGAACGTTTTTTTCCTTTCATTGGAGTTCGAACCAATGAACGTTTATCACGAATGGAAGCAACAATAAATATTGTCTCCTGTTGGCTCGGCGATTTGAATGCTGTATGTAATGTATTAAATTATGTATCTAATGATGTATTTGTACAATAAAAAAAAAAAAGATCTTCATTATGTTATACGGAGTTATTAATCTTAAGATAAGTAAATGGGTAAGCAGCAGGAAAGATGTCTACCACTTTACTTTTTGTGCTGATTATGTAATCATTTATTACTTTACCACTAGTTTTAAGCCCAGTTGCAAGCTTTCATGAATAATACAGTTGATTAATAGAAACGTTTTCTAACAGTCAGAAACCCGATCTTGAGGAAGGATGTACCACAGAGAAGTACACAATTTATAGGGTGGTTAATGTCCGTTTGCTGCAAAAATCTTACTACCAAAGAAACGGAATGGAAGCAAGCTGCAGGCGGGCGAAACGAAACTTCTCAGAGCCAAACGGGATCAACGAGAACTGACGGACCGACCCCAGTGACTGAGTGGTAACGCTCCGGACTAACATTTGGGAAGCTGCGGCTTTAAATATCTTCGTCTGCCCATCCACATTTCGATTTTTCATGGTTTCCCTAAATCAGTCCAGATCAACGCCAGGTTGGTTCCTTCAAAAAAGCCATTGCAGAATTACTTTATGAGGCGAAAACGCAGAAGAAAGGAAGAAGAATGAAGAATGAACTAGATAAGGAATGAGACCATTAGGGTCTCGGTGATAGAGGAACTCTTGCAGTATGCAACAGAGATCAGAAAAGTGAAATGGTATAAGGATGTTGAACACAATACCAATAAAAATACGTCAAATAAAAAACCAAGGTAAACGGCTCAGAAAAATACCATGTGATAGATGTCTGAAAGGGGTGGAGGAATATCTACAGAAAGAGTTGATGACTGGACCAAAACGATGTCGGAATGTTAGCGACTAAAGAAAGGAAATTGGAGAGTCTTGTGTACAAAGTAGAAATGGCCATTGATGGATCATTCTCATCAATTGCAAATTTGTTATACCAGTCCCGTTAGGATTTCATCTCAGATGGAAACCTATGACAGTAAAGCTAGGTTTATCTGCCTAATATTCCTCTACACCTGTAACGAGTATATTTTTTTAAAGTGGTGTCTAGCCATAGAAGACATTCAACTGTTAGCAAAGTTATAATTTTCACTTAACTATTGAATATCTTTGGCGGTTATAGTTACAGCTGGTACACTTTGTAAAACAACAAGAGATTTACAAATCATTTTAGTAGAAATGCAAATATATCCCAATAATTTGGTTGTATACACTTCCTGCGAAACACCAGATTCTTAGCATGAATAATTCACGTTGCCTGGATGGGAAGCCATTATGTTTAGGAATACGAGTATACTTCCCGCAGTTGCACAACCAGTCATCACATCAGGTAAGTTAGAAACATTAGTGGAAAATCCATGTTTGGAATAAAAAAATAGATGGCTGTGTCAAAATATTTCAGGCGAGACTAAACGAAACAAATAATATCATTAAGCATACAAAAATTCAGTCTTATATTTACAGCTGTAAGGAGGAAGTGATAAGAAGAGAATCTTTACAGTACATTAGCATTGCTGCGTGGAAGTTGAAGGAACGGTTGGTGGCTAAAGGGATACCAAAAGTAGTAACGAAGCGGTTGCCTCTGTGGTTTAGTGACGGTATGATGGTGTTTTGTAAACGGAAATTTGGATAAGGAGGAACGGAGAAAATAAATATTTGAATTTTTTTGCAAGGATGAAATTAAAAAAAGAGAAACAGACTAGTGGATTGGGGGATGATAGTGTACTGAGGAAGAGTCGCCGAGAAAATAAAACTAGACAAAGATGAATATCTAAGGAGAAAGAGAAAAACAAAGTTAAAGGATCTGAAATGTTATTAGAAATCAAGAAATTGTCAAACTTAGGAAGATGGTATTGATCAAAAGAGGCGTGTCCGTCAAAGATTTTACGGTAACATCAAGGAAACAGATTAAGTCTGGTGAGATACGAAGTATTAGAAAATCAGTATATATCGTGCTTAATCTCTTAGTACGATTTAGGTGTATTTTAAGAGTCAAAATATAGTTCACTTTTCCAGTCTGGCATTTTTGTACATGTTAATGACAAATAAAAAAATAAAAAAACTTGAGGAAACTATCGGTTAAAAAAATAAACAGAGATTGGCACATGACGGCTGCTGCTAAAACCTGTTTAGAGACCCTTTTCTTGGGTTATTTGCAGCGCTTGGTATTCAGAACTGCCAATGTCAGTTCCCCCTTGAATCACATCTAGCAATTACAGAAGGGAATGAACAGAAAGTCGAACTAACGAGAAAGACTATAAGTCATCTAGTCTAACGAAGAGAGAGCAAATTAATGTATGTGTCATTCAGTATCGACAAATATCATTCTGGGTGTTCCCATTCCGTATGATTTCATGTTTTCGACCCAAGACTGACTTATGTTACTCTACGTCTCTTAATGGTGACTATATGTGCCTGCCCATTCATGCCTAAGAGTTACTCTTGCTGCCACCAAATCTCACATCTCATTGCGAAGAACACATCACCACTCCATTGATATATTCTCTCACCATTACATATAGGGAGAGATTTCAGATTTAACTCAAACCTTTTGTATACGCCCTGATGGTGAACCACAATTTCTCCTAGTTTCCTGGTCAAGAATCGTTATTCAAAATTTCTGCCACTACCACCAGGGATCGAACAAATTTACTCCTGTAACGTGGAACGCACATCCCTTAGCGACCTAGATTACGAGGGTACTGAGAGCTATTTAGGGAATCAACAATTCAGCAGTTGCAGGTATATGTGTTTCTGCTTCATGTAGCAGCTCAAGTGAAGAACGTTACTTGGTTTTTGGAGCGGTTACAGATACTTGTTCCCATGGAACAGTTTCGGCTATGGTCTGCAGAACCTGCTGCCTGCAGACCCTGCAGCACAAAGCGACGCTGCAGCCAGGGATCAGGTTTTAACACCCGGCAGAGATGGCTTGCTGAATACAAGCGCTCCACAAGAAAGCCAGGCAGTGGCTGGCTGATGTCTGCAGAGCGCAATAACCTGTCGCACCAGGCGTCTGGACACCTGCCAATGTGAGTGAGGCGTGGTTATCTGCTTAACATGAACACTGCAGTAGGGATTGTTTGCATGTGACACTGTCTCCTCGAGATTACGGTATCATCTGAACCCAATACTAGGGTTAAGCAGTTGACGATTATACAGTTTGATTTACTCTATCGATGTAATTCTAGTTCTTAAGCAGCACCTTTTGAATTGACGGGGGAAAAATCCTGTGCTCTGTGTGCTATTATAGTGATGTGAACGCTGTCTACGGAACAATTATTTTAGAATTCTGATCTATATAGGAACCGTGATAGCAGTTAAATTCATGAAAAATTTAAAGCTGTCCTATCAAGTGAATAACCCCGTCTATATCTTACTGAAGCGTCAGGGAATTTTATTTTTTTTTTATGAGTATACGTGTCGTGGACTAGGTATTTAAAGGTGGTAAAGGTCTAGGGAACAATGAACGGCCTTTTGAAGGAACCATCCCAGCGTCCGCCAAGAGTGATATCGGAAAAGCATGAAACTCGATATCAGGATTTGAACTTGCATCCTCCCGAATGAGAGGCCAGAGCGTAACGGCTCATCCACCACTCTTGGATCTCATTTCTGTCGATATCGCGGAGACGTTTTTGTTTTGCCTCTGGCTCTACGGCTCGTTGACGTTAAAGTCATTATAGGCGGGAAAACACTGGAGCAAGGAATGGGAAGGAATTAAGTCACGGCCCTTTGAAGGAATCATCCCAGAATTCGCCTGGAGTGATTTGGGGAAACCATGGAAAGTCAAAATCTGGATGGCCGGAAGGAGATTTGAACCTGCGTCCTCCTGAATAGAGGTCATAGACGAGAAGCTCCGGCTCTCTAAAGTGTGTGAATTAAAAATGTTGCACATTTGCGAAATTTGAAGCAGCTCTGAGTTTACATAATCGAAATTTTGTAACCATGCTGCCTCCGTCCATACTTAGCACAGCTTAGACGTTTCGTAAATTTTGTTGAATAATGTAGCTCTACATGTTTAAATGTTTCCTCGGCACAATTTCACTTAAAGTATAAGGAATGTGTGCTACACCCTACTTTTATCCGGAATCTTCTCTCCTTGCAGTTTTCTAAGCATAATCGAACGGTAATATGCAGGACAAATGATTATAGATCTTTGCTTATTTCTTTTAGCTGTCTCTCAACATGAAATTTCCTAAAAGATGAGTTAACATAAATTAAAAATTACAGAACTTCACAACAGTTTCCAGTCTTCTCGCGTGTTAATAAGTTATCTGAATTATCGTTTTAATCGTTTCATCATTCATTACCGATTTAGGCTGCTGTTCTTTTAGTTTGTCCCCTTTATTCTTTTTTTTCCCTTTCAGTTCTAACACAAGGCTATTACAGAGTCGTTACTACCAACATTAAATATTCTGGATGCTTTTTTAAAGAAAGAAGTCAAAAGTAATCTATTGTTTGGATGGCGGTGACTAGGAGAAGTTTTGTTGTAACTTTAACAACAGAATGAGGATTCGTGATTTTGCTACCAAACATCATTGTCTGCTTATCTTTTGCTCCACAAATGCTATCAAGTTTTGTGCGGTGAATAAGTCCAAATTTTGTTTCCACTGCAAATAAATTAGGATTATTTTCTCATATGAGTCATAAGAAGCACCATTGTACTATGAAAAATTATATTCTTTACCAACATAAATATATTATTGTTCGAAAAAGGGAATTCGCCATTAATTTAACTGAATTCATGCTTTCTGTACAGATCATCTTTCAAAAATAATGCTGCATTAACGGAGTTTACACCACTGATACAACACACAAACCACTGGTTTGGCGGCAAAAGAAGAAATTTTATTTAATTAATTTCGTTGATGCAATGGGGTCTTCACCGGTGTATCGCCGAATTGTGTTGCGGTAACACGATATTTCGACAACTAGCTCCGTCGTCTTCTTCAGGTGCGAAAACATCTGTACGACGGAGTTAGACGTCGAAATATCGTGTTACCACAACACAATCTGGAGGTACACCCGTGAAGACTTCATTGCAGTTATACGCCGGGAAAGTCTCAGTTCTCACAATTTCGTTGATATTTATTTGATATGCTTTGACCATAACTGTGCTACAATATAAATTACCGAGGATTTGGATTACTGCTTTTTTCTGCACGATAATAATCTGGCCTCTGGTTTGTTCTGTCCTTAGCAAGTAATTCTTTGATAATAAATGGGGCTTAGTATGACTGAGGCTGTTAAAACTGTTCGGCGTAGCCGATGGAAATCAGTTATGAACTACTTCTGAGTTTTCGTATCAACGGAAGCTTTCCGTACAACCCACAGTTTGACCCTCAAGAAACATTATATTCCTTGTTCGCCAGTCTCTTTGTGTCACACTGTTTACCATGTAGCTAATTACCTTCACATCATCTCGGCTTAAAAGCGTCTCCGCCGTAAAGTAGAGCCGCGTGGCTGGCAGCTGGTGCTTGCAGAGGCCCCGGGTTCGTGGCCAGACCGGTTGTGAGCAGGTGGCACTTCCACCTGGCCTCTGGCGCCGATGACAAGACACGCAGAGCGGACTGACAGGTAGCGGCCGAGGTGGGGACACACCTGCTGTCCCTGGTGTCACACAACGGCGCCGCCACCGTAACCGACCTGTTTTAACGCCCTCTTGCAACAAGCGTGTCTGTAGCGGCGTCTCAGAGTTCCTGCTTACTACCATCCTATGAGCAGATAAGAGTGAGTATATTATTATTTATGTATGGAGCGCAGTACTTTATGAAAGTGAGGAATGTACAAAAATAAGGAAAATTGAAGCAGTTGAAATGATCTACAGTAAAAAGATGCTGAAAGTTTAATGAACACATAGACTTCTTCTATCGATTTTGACCTACTTTTGACCATGGCAAGCAACTGGTTTACTGGCTGGCCTTTTCTTCTCCTCCCAGAATTTTTTAATTATTTCAATCAGGTGGTCCTTTATTCTTCAGACCAGGTGGTCTTGTCCGTTGAACATTGTTCCTGAATTTAATCAATTTTAGATTGAATCACTGTTCAATTCTTTACCTCATCTGGATGGATTAAAAGGTTTTCTCGTCTCACCAACCCATTTTGTTATCACTTTTAATTTAGTGATGTTGTTGAAAATTCTTTTTGTAAACCTACTCTCACTCATAAAATATAAAAAAAAAAATTGTGGAAGAGTCTCATAGAAGAAGAGACAAGGTGGTATGTCTCATTGTTAGACATATGGAAATAGTCTAGTGGAGGAATAGTTGTATGAAGAAACTGTACAGGGAATACAAACAAAACTGAGGTTGTATGTTGAAGGGGCATGTTAAAGTGAAGAGGTTAGCACATTGTAGGAAGGGATAGACGTTTGCATCTAACCAGTCGGTAGACCGCACAAAAAAAAAAAAAAAAAAAGAATGGAGAAGAATTTATGCCAAATATAATCGAAAGGACGATAAAAGTAACGAATTGTAGCTGAAAAAATAAATTACAATAGTAGACGAGATAAAAGAATTCCTTTATTTAAAATAGCACTATTGGAAACAAAGTTAGTTTCGAACATTCATCTAGAACTCAGAAAGAACGTTTTTAAACTGTACCTTTTGACCATAGCACTTTTTTAAAGCAATGTTTTGGCTTTAACAATTACCGAAAGAAAGGAAAACACAGCATTTAAAATATGTTACGGTAAAAGGAAGTTAAAAATCCAGTGGACAAAGATAAAGTATGAAATGATGGTAAAGGAAAATAGTAGAAGAGTCGCATAGAAAGAATAGTCAAGTTAGAAAGTCATATTGGATAATTTGTTAATGGAGGAAACGATTTATGGGAATAACTGTTGAGAGAGACAAAGAAGCAGTATGTTGCGATGAGTGTGTTGAGATAAAGAGACAAGTCAGTATAGGAAGAGATGAAGGATTATTTTAAAGTAGAGAAGAAACTTAAGACAGAAGAAAAGTTTCTTAATGTGGAGCAATATTAACCAACTTGTAGAACCATTTGCTTTTATCGTGGTCTGTCGTTTCTCCCCAGTAAGAACGAATTACTATGATTTTGTTGGTAACCGAACTAGTAATCTCGTCGTCAAAGCCTTCAGCAACAGGATTCGAAAAGTGAAGATAAACTACACCGAAGCGGTAAGTAAAACAGAATCTCATAACTGTGTGCTGTCAAAGGATTAAACGTGTCACTTATACAGTGTGAACGTATTTTTCAGATTTAGACTAAACTCTACCAAACGCTGTTTACTTTGTTAATTGACCGATAGAGTTATCTGAGCACTACATAGTTTATAGTAGGGCGGTGTTCTTGAGGCATTTCGAAGTATCTCTCCTAATAGATTTTAGGCTGTAAATAGGAAGGTCCGTTAGTTACGCGATATTAATTATACAGCACTGCCCATTGAAACTGGCCTTTTCTGTTTCTACATATCGGACGGACCAACCCCATTTTTTCAAGAATTCTCTCATTTATTATTTTTGCTGGGATAGCCAGCTTCTGTAACAAAAATGTATAATTTTATTTTTTAGTACTTAAGTTTCAGTGGTTCATTAACTGACAGTAGGAGACAGAAGAAGATGAAGACATGAGCATTTGATAAGGAACCTAAGGAAAGAGCAATATTTGGGAGTTGCATTGTTTACAGGAACGTTACAAAGGTCATCGGTTCAACTCCAGCACAGAAAATTTAATTAAGTATGTGTTATCAATAGAGAAGTGCACAGTTAGCAAACTGAAATATCATTAAATGCAGTAAATCCTAATGTTATATCTGCAATTAAAAAAAGAGCCCTCACTAATCAATCGGCCAGCAAGTAATATACTACTTTATGAACTGATTGCCTAATATGTGCCAACGAAAATTCGAATCCACCAAAACTGACGCGTGCTTCTTAAGGTAGCGCCCTATATATAGTATGTTCGACAAGTATTGTGCAACATATGGCTTGTTATCTCGCCCTCCAGACGGTCAGAATATTGACGCTGAGGTGGCAAATGCTGGTTATTGAACCGGCAAATTTTGAGGTACATGTTATATTTTTTCTAATCATCATAGAAGAAGATTTTATTTGAGTTCCTAAAAGCACAAAGTAGTTAACGGGAAAGCTTGGTAACAATTTGAAAATATCAGTACGATTCTGTATCAGTCACTGGCTGGTATTCGTAATATGGAGTTTTAGAAACGATAATTACCGAGGAGCTTTTTAATCTAACGTAATAGACGCGACGTCACACATATTGATACATGCTTCGTACATGATTTAAAGGTATTCTCGCCAATATAGTCAATATTACTGTAATCGTTCTAGTTTTATGATGTTCGTACTGCATGATTTAGTTTGGGAATGATAGCATAATATGCCGAGAGAAAAAGAGGCAAGAAAAGACTGTGTAATAAGTATCTGACACACTCCTAAGAATGGTTACTATGTTATGTTTAAAAAGAAGCCATCTGTATCTAGTGACGTACGAATATTTCATCAGCAGACGTGTTGGATCGTGGAAATTTTAAGATTTATATCTTTTTTTTGACATATGTTGAAGGATATTTTGTCGTAAAGGTACGAAGATTATTCCGTACCGATTCACAGTGGTTGTGTCGGTATGATCTGTGGTTAAGTTAAAAATTTAATGTTATCTATTATAGTTTTATTTCCAAAATAAATGCTTCTCAGTAAAGATTTCAGTGGGTGTACTGATTGATGAATCTGCACTTAAAACAGTACTGAAATTTGTGTAACCTGTCCATCCGCAAATAGATCAACTTTTCTTGACTCCAGGAGATGAATTGATACCTGTGTATATCCTCTGTGGGGTTTAGCTTAAAATCAATAAAAATTAAAACTAGGGAAGTGCCTCCTTCAGCTAGAGTACATTTTTATATAGTCTAAAACAAATAAATATTAAAAAATTGTAGTTTGCTCATCATTATAAAAAATCATAATTCCCTTGAAAAAAGTTTCTTCTCTTCCCGAAAAATATTCAGGAAAGAAATACATTCAGTATTTTTATGCTGAGTCAATGAACCGTGGTAAAATGGAAACACGTAAACATAATTTTTCAATTATTTCTTTTCACAGTTATTTCTTCTCAGACGTTCATTTTCTCATATTCCTTGTCTTTATAATTTGTAGTAGTTTTTTCTTCATTTGAACGCAGCTATTTTCAAAGGTATATATAATGCTTGAATAATCAATATGCTAAAGATGGCTCTCCATTTTTATAAATAATGGTTTGGCGATTTGTTTTGTTTTTAGTGTGTAAAACTTGTTATCGAAAAGGCAATAAAGAAAGAATTAACACATAAATTGATTAGATTGGTTTGTTCTTATCCAAACTAAAGAAGTATGTACCCCTTTTCCTATGAAGCTTTTTATAAAAATGTGCTAAAAATTTAAAAATAATTCAGACAGTTAGGAAAAGAAATATCGTATCTCTCATCGATCCAACTAATATCGGTAAATCATAATGTTACGATACATCAAACATTTTGATATTGTATTATGCGCAGATGTACCACTAAAATGAGAAAATGTTTTTCTTGTAACGACATGAATTGTAAAATTTGAGGCTTAATGCTTTGTATACTATTTTGCTTAATGCCTCAAATTCCTTACATATATAATTAACAATAGATTAAATGATAGAAATAATGATGTGTTGCTTTGTGAATTCATGGATAATGCGGCCTTAATAAATCTGAATTTTCTCTCGCCTCTTGTCAACTTGCGTTATTGATATTTTCATAACTTCCCTACACTGGAAAAAGGATATTATTCTCATAAAAACCTTCCACTGCGCAGACTGATGAGAGCTGTGTAAGTTTCGTTTCAACAAAAATATAAAAATTTATATTTTCCTCCGAAATTCCGTTCCTGATTCAATCAGAAAAACTCATACATGTGCCGTGATTCGTTTTATGCTATCTTCTGTCATCGTTTTAATATCTTCGCTACTTTGCTCCTGATATTGAAACAGTGTATTCATTTTGCTCATCTAGGAAGATATTCTGTTTGATCTTTTAACTTTTAATACCGATATGAATTGTTTATTTATAATGTGAAACATCAACAACTGCTTGGGTTACTGTAAGAGAGATGAATCACTGCAAATAAAGTCAGCTTTTTTATTTCTCTCTCTCAAATTTATATCAGTGTGGAATAATAAATTATCTTCCTGGACCATTACTTCTCGTTGTAATTTTTACATTTCGCGGCTGGACTGTTGAGTTCTGAAAACCAATTTCTAAATTTAAAAAAAAAAGTAATGTCTGTTTGAGGATTCAAATAATCTTATTATCTTCAACATACCCAGTACACAGCTGAACATTTTCTGTGTGTTACACAGTATGTATTAGTGAAATCACTAAATTCAACGATTAAAATGTTATAATACTGTTTTAGAGCGCCGGTGATGATCGAGAATGTTTCGTATATGTCAAACTAGCACAGTTCATTTTAACGATACTAGAAAAAGAATAAAAATAAAACATGAGAAAAAAGTCCTTGCTTCATAATGTTTTTTTAATTTTTAAGTTTACGAGCAAGTAACGCTTACAAACGTGAATTTTGGCGAACGTTTATGTCATAACAATTTATTGGATCAAATTATTAGCCAAAGGGTAGCAATATGTAACTTTAGACTCATTTTAAATTGTTCAGACAGAACGTCACATCAATTTCCTTTCATTTTTGAACTTGGTTTCACTAAACCGTAGTTTGGAAAAGTACCGATCATTATTGTATGTTAATCATTGCTCAACTTCAGTTATAATTCAGTATTTGCTATTTAAATTTGGAATGGAGCTCAGATGACTCAGACACCTCCTAGATTAAATAGTATGACAATCTAACAAACTGAATTAAAGGCATCATGACCTATCACGTTGTCAGTGCTACAACTTCCTTCATAGAATGGCTGCAACAACTGGACATCAGTTTGTGGATGTTCTTGACGTTGTATATATTTATATGTTTTACATTAGTTGCTAGTAAGGATTGCAATCCCGCAGTGTTTTCAATCTCGTGGGATCCGCGCGGGATTTGTGCCAATCCCGCGTGATCCGTGCGGGATTGGTACAAACAGTTTTTTAACGCATATATTTAAAACATAGTTACTTAAAACGTTAATAAATTAAATAATAATTAAATTAATAAATAATTTTTAATGTTAAATGATAAAAATTAACAGTTAAAAATATTTTGATTGGCAAAATGACATTAAAACTTTTTAGCGTGTCTTAAGTGTATTTCGAGATTTTACATTTTTGTTTTTTAATCT
The DNA here is from genome assembly GCA_031002005.1 of Vandiemenella viatica. NCBI lineage: Eukaryota > Metazoa > Arthropoda > Insecta > Orthoptera > Morabidae > Vandiemenella > Vandiemenella viatica. The sequence continues at coordinate 294,192,752 of CM061920.1, read as the reverse complement.
AAACCAATTATTAAATAACTAATAAAAATAGAAAATATTGAGTCTTAGGTCATATTTTGTGCCTTACAATACATCACATAAGTTTAAAAATATAGTTTGCTTAATGGCTAAGTTACCAGAGCTTTTTTTTTTTTTTTTTTTTTTTTTTTTTTTTTTTTTTTTTTTTAAATCTAAATAAACGTTCCATACCACCGGGAAAGACATTCCATTTCACAAAGTGAAGTGAATATACTCTGTAAGGTGTAGAATTGGTTCAGAACAAGATCTCATAACTTTTTGTCACTGCACAAGCACGAGACTTTGCATTTTTTTTGCGGGAATTATTATTATATCTCCTGATTCCTTGATTGATATTACAGTTGATTCAATGTTATTATAAGAAACTACTCACCAACACGTAAACTGTCAAGTATTTCAGATTTACTTATGTGGCGTAACGACTTTTTTAGAGTGGAAATTATTATTTTTTAGTAAGAAAGGAGACTTTCACGGCGAATGATTGCAGTGAAGTCCTCATAGGTTGTATATCCGGATTTCATTGCAAACACACGAAATTACACAGCCGTCGAAGTATAGAGTGTCTACAACACAATTCGTCGATACACCCGTGAAAATTTCATTATAACTTTTTTTACCTTTAGTCGAAATAATAACAAGGAGAAGAGGGATTAATCGAAAGCCTGAGCGGCACATGTAAGCAGATGGCTTTCGTTAAAGAAACGCATTGACGCAGCGGCCAAAACAACAATAAGTTAAAGGATATACAATTTCCTTTTGATAGCTGTTAAATAAACAGGTACGCGATCGTTAAAATTACGATAACATTAATTTCATATCGACGAATAATCAAATTTTCAGCCGCAAATTAGTAAATTGTCACAATTACTTTATCTGCAAATATAGAAAATGGGAATAATGAAACCGCGAATAAAAATCTGTAACCATGTAGTTCAGATAACGTGTGCGACACTTAAAAAATAATTATATAGTTCGAAAATCGTACTAAATACGCACCATTACTCAAATTACAGAAATGTGTACTCGAAACAAACGTAAGTTTTGATGAATACGTAAAAGTGTATTTATTTACTTACGAGTGACGAAGTTTGACAAAAATAAACGCTTGTTCACATGAGTCAAATGTTAACTGGAAGGGTACAGGCAAACAGTGCAAAATATCCGACAGAGACCGAGTGAGGCAGCGAGTCACGTAGACTGACACGCGTTTCCGCCGGATTTTGCGGATTGCGGATCCGCTTAATTTTGTGCGGGATCCGCTTGACTGTCTAATGCGGGATCCCGCTTTGCTGGATTGCAATCCCTAGTTGTTGGACGATACGAAATAAATAAATACTATAATATTGTGTTTACTCCAATAATTGCTGCCGTGAGTGACATCATAGTCTATTGTGAGAACGAAGGCTTTCACGGCGTATGGATGATATGAAGTCTTCACGGGTTCTCCGCCGTATGGTGTTGCAGAAAAATAACAACGAGCTTTCGGCTGCTGGCACTGCCGACATCTTCGGGTCTGATGTTATGCAGGGAGCACCAGGGCCAGCCGCCGAAAGCTGGTTGTTATTTTTCTGCAACACCATACGACGGGGAACCCGTGAAGACTTCATGTCATCATAGTCTCTTATCAATCAGATTTAGCAGTAAGAAATTACTCATATTTACTAGCAGGGAGTCTAAAGTCCACAGTAATCAGTGATGCACAGTTAAGTTTAATGATCAACTTGAAGTTGTCTTCGTTGATACACGTTACTTGTGAACAATATGACGACCTCTGTTTACCTGTGCCAATTTTTTTTTCTTCCTCAAAAGCCAACAGAAATAAGAGCACAGCATGAAGAAAAAAAATTAATTTGGGTCCTGGAACATAGCAGCAAGCGATAGGCAGTTGTAAATTACAAAATAATGCACATGGGAAACTAGTGAGCTTATAGTTGAGTAACTTCGAAATGATAATTGTAACTAATAACAACCGTCTTATGTTACATATTTTTCTTTGGGTGTCATACAACATATTACAGGCACAAATATACTGAAATGGAAGAGGAAACCAATGATTACAGCACATCATAAAGATAGATTGATGCACTACCTCAAACACGCAATTTGCGAAAAATAAAATTGATTTCCCTCCAGTTAATGAGTACAAAAAGTGACCTTTAATCACGCATCACCACATTACTTTGTTTCCACTGACGTTTAACGACTCGTCGACAGTTCGATCATCAGCCGGGATCTTCGTAAACCTAACATTTTTATGCACATAATATAGCTATCATGTCACCATATTTTGTGCAGGTTCGTAAATTTGAGAGACATTTATTACTACAATCTATATATGATTGTAAGTGGTTTAGTAAATGAAAATCTAAATGTTTAAATGCAGTTACTTGAATTAAAATTTAAATATCCAAACACGTTCCCTTAAAGGGTATGACTGATTTTAAGTTTACGAAAATACATCACGTCCATTGACATAATCTGAATGAGCAGTCAAAAAGAGTTCTTCCTGTATGGAGAGTAATCATGATATCGAAGCACCTTTTCTTCTGCTATTCCTAACATTTGTCCTACTTCCATATACAGATAAAGTAAACATTTATTCTGACTGTTTGATTAAGTGTTTTAAAGCACTGGCTACTTGTAACGGATACGTCTTCTAATCCCAGCGAACTGGCGATTTTGATTACTTTTATAAATGTTGGGATGTTTCAACTTTTCATCTCAGAGAAGCCATATCACATACAGAAAGAATCCTATTCGTAAAAATTTACCTTTGGAATAACCCTCACTGATGTCTGATGTGCTGACAGCACGTAAATGTTATTAATAAGAAAGTCAAAGCATGAAAATCTCATAATATGCTGACTAATTTTCTTCGAATATAAAAGGCTATTCTTAAAAACAAATTACATTAGTATGTAACGTAATGAGAGTAAATTATTGTAATTCAACGTTACTTAATTTTTATGTTTTTAAAGGCAAAACACATCATAAACAGTTAACATTTGTATGGAATAGCATTCTTAGAAACTATCAGGTTTTCAGCATTGTTAGGAACATTTGATGGCTTGATAATTTTTATATCAGGTTTGAGGTTTCTTCTGTTTCCATCAAAACGTAGTAACAATACGAAGGTCCACAGATTTTATCTACATATCATCACGTGTATTAAGTAGCTACCACTAAGATATTTCATAGCTTTTGCACAACTGTTTTATTCAATAAATTGATACATTAGTTTCATTATTATATTAGTTGTTAATTGTTTTATTTGACCTCCTATTTTCATTCCACGTAATAAATAATCAAGACTGCCACAAATGCAGTGCATGGCTCTCAGAACCTAGTTAAATGACTGATGATAATGATTTTCAGACACAGTAAAACTGCACCATACATAAAGATCGCTAGAAAGTGCTGGTTATTCAGCCTACTTATTATTACTGCATTTACCCATCACTCCAATGTAGCGTAATAGTAACTTCATCTGATGATAGTTACTTAATTGGAATTAATTTATCATGTGAAATCAGATCCAACAACTCTGCCAAAAAATGGGATCATACAATTTATGGTGCTGACTTACAAAACACGTATATCAAATACGAATTAATATAAATTCTGAATAATACGATATCATTTTTAACTCTCCTGGCCAATATTTAGACTGCGAGAAATAAAGAAACTTTAAATAGATACAATATTAATTTCTCAGATTTTCGATGTCACATCAAAAAACAATATAGCCTAGTTTCTGCTCATAGGACCATAGGCAGTACATTGCTCGTAACCCAATCAAAATTCCAGCAGTAGTTTATAGGTGAATCACATTAAACGAAATATAAATATTAATTTGTGGTCACTTTTACCTTAAACATCTCAGCTTTCTGACGTAGGAAGAAAAAGAAACATATCCTACTGTACTCCCACTTTAGCGGACTGTACATTCTTCGAAACCCTATTTAAATTCGACCTATAGCTTTTACGTGCATTCCGTTCATCCGAACGAAAACACAGACAAAACATATTTTTTTTTAAAAAAATCTTGATTCCTACTCTGTTACTTATTAACATTGCTCCGAACCATTTTTTCCCCAGAATTATTGCTTGTTACAGTTTAATTTTCTGTAGAGATGATAAAACGAGATTTGTGGAAGTGAAATTTACTTAAGGCATGATGGCAGTGTAGGGCATTTTTGTTTTCCATCTCAAATATTTTTGATAAAAGTGAACTATTGAAAAAGTCGTCATAGGTGACTAACATAAATGGTTCAACAAGTTGTTAGTGTATTTGCCTTACAGAAGTCTCTAAAATCTGTTTATAGTGTAAGGCACCAACACCTAACTCAGAGTACCTGTCCAGTGTATAAATTTCTCTTTTAATTCTTCTCGATTCCTGTAAATTTTAAACAAACACGTTAAAGCCTACCTTTTTCACCGGAAATTAATATATGTTCATATATTTTTAGCCTTCCAGAAATTTTTTGCGTTAAAGTACCTTAATTTTTTTAAACAGTTTATTTTACTGGATTATTTTTATTTATTAACAATTTAATGAAAAATAACTCAATTTAATTTTTTGTTTTGCTTATGGCTTTACCTTTGATAAGAGGCGGGAAAAGATTGGAAGCAAGAAATGCGAAGGAATCAGAACATGGAATTTTGAAGTAATCATTCTGGTATTCACCTGGCATAATGTGAGGAAAGAAACCATGGAAAACCCAAATCTGGATGGCCGACGACGAATCGAACCAGCGTCCTCCCAAATGCGATGCCAGAGCGTTACCTTCACCCAATATGTTCGGTATGAATTTCAAGCAGGGCTAACAAGAATCTTGCTAGAGAATTATCTCAAAATGACGAATCTAAGTTACACATTGTCTTCAAAAACGTCAATGATATTTTTTAGTCTAGGACAGTTTTCATTCTACAAATAATAACTTATTTTGAAGTACGTAAAAAATTTAAACAAAATAAAAACAAAACGTGGTGTTGACTACAAAGACCAATGCAGTTTCACAATTTCAGGAAATTATGGCTGGTGACCTAATCAGACACTGCAAAATCTACTGTGAGATATGTTTTACACATCTGCTTTGACTCGTTTATTAGTAATGATAACTTTATATTCCGAATTTTTTAAGAATATTGTTGAGATCATTAAAAAGTAATTGAGTCAATTTTGGGTCGGAATTTTGATAGCTAAACGTGAAATAAAACCATTTTTGAATGATATTAAACACAACTCACAATTTCGGTGTTAGAATGACAAAGTAAATGCTGCAAACTTGGTAGCCCAGTGAAACAACTTTTTATCATTGATTTATGCTGACTGATATTAATGCCCCTGCACCTCATTTATAACGTTACTACTCAAATGGCAATTGTCTCGGGCACGTGAATTGTCAAAATCTCTATAATATATCGTACTTTCAAATGGGGCACGATTTCTATTATTTAAGATGTTTTTATATAGATACTATGCTTAATTACATCGTTTATAATTTAAAGGATACATAGGATTATGTTGTTATTATATAGTGTCGTATAGCAACTAAACATGATAAGATGACAGGGAAACACAAATTATAGTTTCTTGGTATTGGTTATTGCCAGCTTTTGGTAAACTTTGGCGCTGGCCAACTATTGTTAAATTTAATACATTTTAATTGGTTTAGTATTTATTTGCTTAATTTGCAGGATCCCAACTATACCTGTAATTGTTGTTTACAAATATTTAAATTCGATATTAATAGTGAAGTATTTTCGGAATTATTGTATAGTTTAGCTGTACAGCTACGGAAATACACGTCAATTTTTTTTTCTATTCTATTTTGAGATCTATTTAAAAAAACGGTTTTATAACATAGATGATATTAGACAAAAAATTAGTAATACTCGCTTAGTTAAATCTATGATTTCTATTTTTTTTTATGTCGATTATACCGGAAGATGGCTCAGTGACAAGCATGCAAACATAATAATTTGATTTAAATTAATTTTTATCAACTCTCCTGAAGTATTCGATAAAGGAAATTTACTGTTCATTTTGTAAATACTAAATGGAAATGTTTGTTCTTTTTCTTTTTGCTTGGATGCATCCGTATAATTTAACTGGTTAGCCACGTCTGGAATAAATTCATTTGTAAGTAAACCTAATAATGAACCTAATGAAAACTGTAGTTTATTTAAAAGTCGAAAATCGAGTTTGATATGCTTCAATGTTTCTCTGTGTTTTATGAAGTTACTTTTTAGTAAATTTCGCGACAGTAAGATACAAACAAGCGCAGAATATTTGCCAGAGTGAACGAGAGCACTGAAAAAATTTTACCACCACAAAAATCTCATGTTGTAATACATTCTTTTGTGAATTTGTGTTTTATCAGCCGAAACAGGAAAACAGTTTGAAAATATGTAATACTATATTTATTTAGGGAGTGTAATTTGAGGTGTAGCTTTTCATTTATATCTGAGTTAATAACTGAAGATTCCGTATAAATTCATGTCCCACCTATTGTAAGTAAAATATATTGTTTATTTATGCGTGTTGGCAGTCTCGTTTGATGAAACAATACGTGAAAATAATAGAGAGATGTATCTGAGAAAAGTTGACAAGAATTGAATTCTATTACACACATAGATAACTAATTGAACAATAAACAGTAACTTTAATTTATGCTACCTGCTTATAATTTACAATTAACGTAACTCCCATTTGATTGATAAAAACTAATCCATTCTTTTTACTAACCAAACTATTTGTAAATCCAAAGATAAAGCTATTAATCAGGTTTAAGTGACCTGTAAAGCGAAAAATCTTTTGTATTAAGAATAAAAGTGTTAGTATATTTCATTACACTTCGAATTCTTTGGTAAAGAATGAGTAAAATTTTATGTTTCTCTTCGCAGTTGTGTAGGTTCTGTGTTATTTGAGAATATTACAGAAGTTTTATTACAGTTCAAGCTCACAACCTCATGTCATTGATTCTATTTTCCTCTTATATTATGAACTGTTATCCCCGGTCTTTTTTCATTTGTATTGTCCAGCCCTCTCGTGATCTAGTGAATTTTTCCACATGTCAGTCTCTCAGAATATACTTTCAATTGTCTTCTGGATACTTGACCTGAAACATTTACTTCAGTCATTCTACCCCTTCTAATTAGCTTATAGTCAAAATTTTAGTATCAATATTTTAGTATTGGGAGCTAGTAGTATGAAATAAATATACTTAAAAAACTCCATTTCTAAAACGTATAAGCCTACTATTCTTCCTACATAGAGCTCCTCAAATGTTTTATTTGTCAAAGATGCAAGCTCGTAATTGTTTCTTTTACTGTGATTTCGTGATTCTACATGAATTTACTTTCAGAAATAAAAAAAAATTACAATTATCGTTCTGAAAATGTATTACGGATTTAAGTTTTAAAGACAAATACTATACTCAGCATGTTGTTGCTCTATTACTTTTGTCGGAGATTTTCTTTACTTCTTATTAAATTTCCTTCATAGTATTACATAAACGACTATACATTTAATTGAGAATTAGTTTTTGGATTAAGAGCTAGATGTGAAATGTCACGCCGACTCACTAAGGTCATGATTCTGTTTATTTAATGTTGACTTCATTCGGTTGGGAATGAAACTAACAACCATGAATACGAATAGAAACAAAAATATTGTACTTGAATCTAACGTTCTCATTAGATTATTACAATAATTGTAATTACAAATGCACAGTCTACTAGTTGCTTTTCGAATTACACCAAGCAATAATTTTGCTTAAAGGGAAACGTAAAATTCAGATTAATGGTTACTGAAGCTTATTCGCATTGTGTGACTAAATGTTTAAAACCTATACTACAAACAGTCATCTGCTTTGTTTTCATAGAATGTAGAGAGCTTACTGATAATTATTTCTTAAAAAATGTACGAACCTTTTGAAGCATTTTTAGAAGAAGATAAGTCAAAATAGAGAATTCTTCAAAGGTTTTGTCTCAGGACTGTTCCTAATGTAAACGTTCGAGCATACTTATTTTTTTGTATTTTTATGAGATGGTAATTGATTTAATTTTCTTAGATTTAAAGTACACTGAATTTGTCAAGGTGGAAAAAATTTGTGTAGCAATAACTCGGCCGCAACATAACAAAGTTACTTGCAATTTTGAGTTAGATCGTTCCTGTGGAATTTAAAAGAAGAAGGTAAATTTAATAATTCCTAGTAGTAGGTTCGGTGTTTTTACTTATAAGTATTTTATAATAATTATTCTTCCACAGTATAAGTAAATTACTACTTATTTGGTTAAATTTCCTGTATAGGAGGTTCCTCTAATGTTTTCAATGATAGCGTAAATATTAACTTTAAAAGTATGTTTACTGATACAGTGAGTCGTTGGATTTTGCTAATTATATTGATTTCAGACGTGGGTTTAGATTTTGTGTTTGTATCTGTATGTAAAGTGTGTATTAACTAATAATTTTCGCCAGAGTCAGTTATGTGTGTGGAGGTGGCTCACATTTCGCCTGCAGAACATTAATGAAGTTGTTGTGTTACCATTGGCCTCAGCTACTTTTTATGTCTATGAATAGCGTTTGAGCCAACGCTGGGACGGGTTTACGCCGGAGTTGTATTGCGTCTCTTTGTGCGGGTCTCCGTTGCCACGTATGGCCCCGACGCATGGGTTGCTGGCCGGGTCAGTTTTACGCCTATCGTCGTTCTCAGCTGTAGGTTCGCTCGGCGGCATTCCATTAAAACTTCACGCCACGTCCAAAGACGTTAAGTTGTAGCCAACCTCTACATGGGTCGATTTATCAATCGGCATTACGTGTTGACTTTTTTACTAAATTTTGGGGTTTTATATTTCTGATTTTCAGCAATGATTTCTTTAAATACTGTAGATAATATCGTTCCAATATCCCAACCGTTATGATATTCTGTTTTAAAACGCATCCATTACCATAAATTAATTTTATTTGCCTCGGTAAAGTTATGTTGGTTAATATGATGACAAAAACATCATAGATGTCCATCCATTAAAATATTTAACATGTCCGGTCAAATATTTCAGTAGTTTAATGAAGGAACTTTCAAGATGTAAAGAAACCTTTGTTTTAGCCAGATACCGCCTATAATATAACACATGCGAATCACTTTAATTAATTCTTGTGATTTTTTTACTCGTATTTTCATCATTCATATTTACTTACCTTATCACTCACTCTCTTTCTCTTTGTGTTTGGAACGACAAATTAACGAATATTTTACATTTCTTCTTCCACCCTTCAAATCTACAGAGAATATAATTTATTTATAAATTTTCTGGTAGAATTAAAATAGAGTCCTCTGTTTCACACTTTTTTCAGCTTAAGTCCAAAATAAATATATTTATGTTAGCTCTTTTATTCATTGTTAATTTTTTTTCAGTTGGATAAAAAGTTTTGGTACGTACTCAGAGGAAATTTAATAATACATGAGCTTTCAATTGACCTACAAATTATGTTTATATATATCACTTTAAGTATCAAATTGCCAAGTTTCTATGACTCTAACCACACGTCACCGATCACTATAAAAAGATGATAAATACATACGAAGGACTGAGTCAATATCATAATTTAAACGGTATATTTGATTGGTTTTCTTTATATAATAAGTTATAAACACTTTGACTGCGAGATGAAACATATGTTTCGTTAGCCACATTTCTGTCTGCTTGCTTGTCTCTTTGGATGTAGGGGATTAATGAAAAATCAATCGCTCAGATTTTTATGAGGTTTCGAATAATGTAGTGTCCGTGATCCGAGGGGGGGGGGGGGGGGGAGGAGTGGGGAGTGGTAGAATGAGAAATATAAGATGAAGTGTGCATAAATTAGATTTTCAAAATTCGTGTATTCTGGGGCTCTTTCGAAAAATGTACAGCCAGTAGCCCCGAATGTTAAAACAGGTATTTTTCAAGTCGAAGTGAAGTCGGAAATCTGAGAAATTTAATATTAATTTTTCCATAAATTAAGTGGATTTATTTCTATGGAACAGAAAATATGAAGTCACAATATGTTCATTTAGTTTCTGTGTGATCTAAAGTAGAACAAGATACTAATTCATCTCTGTAACGAGGATCAGTTAAGGATGTTTTGTAGATAAAAGGAAAGTACTGAAAATTAATAACCTAAGCGAGTATGTTTTTATATGTAGTCAAACAGGATATAATATTTTTTGGCCTAAATAGTAGTACTGTTTAAAGTGTTTCATAATTAATTTTTATTTCATAAATCCATAAATATATTAACTGTAGCTTTCTGGATGGGTATTAAATTTGAAACGACTAATCGTTACCTGCACGTGCAAAGAAAAACATAGCTCATACTTTTGTTTATAATTACGAAATGTTTGGTTGCTAGGGCATAAATCTCAGGCTTGGCACTCTGGAGAGCCCGGCTTGATTTATGGTTTAACCATCAAAATTTTTCCTTACAATGGGTTCACTAAATTGCTCCAAAATAATGATAGGAATGAGTGACTTCCTAACCATTACTTGTCAATATTTATTGTCGCTAATCCAATGCCTGAAGAGCCGTTCCAGAGAAAATAGCGAACCGAAATTAATTAAATTAAATTTCAATTTCAATGGAGCGCATGCTCCGGTGGAAATTTCCCTACACACCCATCTTCCCCCTTTCCTGTACCCACCTACATTTTCCCTTTACAAATTTAACTTTAAATACTTTCAATGTTTTTGGTAAATTATTCATAATTTCCAATTGTAACTTATTTCAATACCTGACACCCTTACCTAGAAAAGAGAATCTTCCCACACCCTTGCGCCTGAAATCGAGTGCCAGCTTGTGGTCATGGTCATTTTTTTCCCTTCCATGCACTACTTATCATACTTACACCAATATGTTTCCAGGCCTCATCGCGATTATATGCCCTGTACACTCCCATGACCCTCCTCATCCTCCTCCTGTCTTGCAATGAATTCCATTCCAGCTCTTTTATCATATCTGTTACTGATTGCATTCTGCGATAATTTCCAGAAACAAATCTAGCAGCCCTTTCTTGCACCCTCTCCAACTCCTGTATTTGATACGCAAAATGTGGGTCCCATAATACACTACCATATTAGAGCAATGGTCTGACCAAAGGTTTGAAACCCAATTCCTATACTTCTCTCGTACATCCCCTCTTCACTCTCTCCAACAAGTGCAGAATTTGAAACCTTTTCCTACCACCTGTCCAATGTGTTTCCTCACACTTAAGCTTGTTATAAAACGTAATGCCTAGATATTTACATTTCCAGTCTTCTACAAGCAATTCTTTCCTCAAGTTATAATCATAATAAACCTTTTATTTTTTATTTGTGTATCTAATAAGCTGACTCTTCTTTGCATTTATCTTCATCCGATGTTTACCAACCCAACTAGATATCCTGTCAAGATCACCCTGCAACTGTTTACAGTCCTCTACCGTTTTGATCCTTTTATATAGCATTATTTCATCTGCAAACAATCTAATTTCTGATGGTAAACAATCAACACAATTATTGATTAAAATAATGAACAGCAATGGTCACAATTCGATAGCCTGTGGCACTCCCATTTTAACTTCCGCTTCTTTTGATACTGCAGTTCCTACCCTAACTTTCTGTTTTCTATCTTTTAAAAATTCTTCTACCCAGTAAATCACTTTCTCATCCTCTCCAATAGTTTTTACCTTATAGTTTTTACCATTTAGGCTCACTCTGTCAAAAGCCTTGATAGATCTAGTGCTACACTATCAATTTGGCCTCCCTTGTCCATTTCATCTGAAACATCTTTCATATATGTCACTAAATGAGATTCGCATGAATATCCTTGTCTAAAGCCATGTTACCTACTTGAAAACCACTTACGTTCCTCACATATAATTCTGATGTGGTGGCATATCAATCTCTCCTATTTACTTACCACTGATGTCAAACTGAAATGACTACAGAAGTAGATACACACAAATAAAAAACAGTTACAAATAACTGCATTAGCTGTGGGATTGTCGTATCTTGTGCATATAAATTACACATATACTTCACACTGGATTTGTAAATGTCCTTTAAAATATAACAAATAATGCTTCTCGCGTATTTTTCAGTTTTATTCTGATCATGAAAACGATTATACTGATGGAAATTTTGTCAGTTAAATCAGAATGCTGTGGAATTTGTGTTCTGAAACTTGTGATACTCAACCACCAATAACTGGCTGCGAAACTTCCTTCCCGTCGATCGTAGGTGGCAGTTATCACAGGGTTACTGTGTTCTAATCACATTCTACAAACAATAATTAAAAAATGATATGCAGTTCCACTCTGGTTGTTGCTTCTAATCATGACAAGGTAATGTAAGGTCTAATCAACTAATCATCATCATGCAGTAATGGATTAGGCAGGTTCACCTGTTCCAACGCCTATAGCATCACCACGTGTAATACTTTTCTTCTGCTCTTTAGTTTGCAGTTCATACCTTTTTAGACGATTCTGCACAATGGTTCAGGTTAAATTAGTGTTCATATCTATGGAAATCCTTGTAATGACAGAATCCAGTGACCACACAGTAGTCTTTTTTCATTTGATTCTAGACTCCCCCCCCCCCCCTCAACGCATATCTTCCATCACTAGTGATACAAATTATTGGGATATTTTCAGCTATTCTTCAATAAATGAAGTTGTATTGCATTAGATATACGAATATACTCCTTTCCCCTACCATTAACAAAATTAGTAAGAAACTGCAAGGTTAAATATTTCACTGTCTCTTTCGCCATAATGTGAAGAACGTTTAAGAAACAGCTGATGGTAGGAGTATACTTCAATCTAATCTTTGAAATAACATAATGCAAGTTGTAGTCTGACAGCTCAATTTTGGCTTTGCTGAAGGACGTGTTTATTACATTTACGCAAGATTAACTGATACAACCATAACGATTTGACACAAAATACCTGGACGGTATCAGTTAAATGAAAAAAGTAAGGTGCTACACAAACTATGTCCTGTGTACGATTTTAATTCGAAGGAATGAGAAGCTTATTTCCATAGGACAAAGACTTTTTCAGTAAAGTCTATAATTCTGATATTCCAAGCATGATAATTAGGAAAGATTTTTTAATACTACAGCTTTTTCCGCTTTGATATCCTTGAAAAACCTGAAAAACTCACAATGCTCTTCCGAAATAAAGTTACAAAACAGGTGGTTCTGATATAAACTGTTGCTTAGTAACAATTTCGGGTTGTTCGTTGTAGTTAATCCGGAACATGAACTATTATCTGCCTCTGTTAATCTCATCTCTGAGGGTGGGTCTGTGAATATTTAGTCGTTTATAAAGTTCAAAGTTTTTGCTAAAATGTGATAGGAAAATACTTGCTGTATAAACGCCGATCTATATCTCTAGAATAGGTGTTAAGTGGCACGGAGCTCAGTAGCAATTAATTCAGTTGCTACTGTTTTTGTTATTATCTTTATTTCCTTTTTAATTTGTTTAATGCTGCAAAGTAAGGTCAGCACAAGAAGAATAAACCACAGCGATACTATTTCAAGAATAGGCAAGCGCGCTAGACTCTGGGCTGCCCGGGTTGGTTACTCTTTAAGAAAATCCCAGAACCTATTCGGAAGACTGTTGCAGGTGAGCATAGAACACTGTTGATAGTAATTCGTCCTTCGGTTGGAGACGTTAAGACATCTCTGTTTTTGGGTCCTTCGAAAGTGTAACCTGGATAAGGAGGTACTGATTTAATTTCCCTTCCTTCATTTCCACGTACACCATTACAAAATAACATTCTATACTTAATTATAACACATCAGTCATCCTCACATAGAAAAGAACACTAATGTTAACACAAGGGGAAAGAAACTGACTACCCCTCTGTGGAGTGACCCCGTGTATGAATATCATGGTATACTAATCTATACTCAAGAATATATTGCCAACTGTCTGGAAATCATGTAAGGTTCATACAAATTTGAGCTGTGTCTATTCATTTAGATAATAAGTAATCTCCATCAAATGGGAACTGTCGTAACATTGGCCTGTCTGGCTAAGGAAACCCACTGCAAAAAACAATTGTACGCCTGGGAATGGATTGTTCCAGTGCTCGGTGTATATACCAAAAACATTTTAGTTTGTTCACCTACTACGTAAGCGATTGGGCTTTTTTCTTATTTAATTAAAAGTTTTAATTAAGAGGAATACTATAAAATGCAGATAGAATTAAGGAAATAGTGTAAAAATTATCGACGTGAACTAGGGAATGCAGAAAAAAAATACATTTTTTTTGTGGATCCCAAGCAGCAAATAATACCCAAACCTGTGCAGTGTATTTGGCCTTTACAGCTTGTTGACATCCAGTTCATTACAGCCGGGATAGGATTACGAATAAGGAACTGGAAGGTATTTAACGTTACGCTTTTTTCAAGGGACCGTCCGTGCTTTCGTCTAGAGTGATTTAGGGAAAACATGGAAAACCAAATGTTAGATGGCTGCGTGGTGGTTCGATCCCGCGTCCTCCTGAACGCCAGACCGTAGCATTATCTTTCACTGAGCACGCTTTGAGGTGTTGAAGTGTTAGGTATGGAGCCAACCTAATCAGCTTTTCAATTTGGTTATTAATCGCTGGCCAACGTGTATATTTCGTTAATATATTCAGCAGTTTATGTATTTGCAACACTGAATACGGTGAGTGATTCTGCGTTCATATTTTAGGTACATGGTTTCTTTTTGAGTCACGCTCTTATTCGAAGAACCAAGTAGTTTTATACTAGCTGACGATAAAGGCGTCCTACGCAGACTCGATTAGAGCTCAAGGACGGGTCATTCTGTTGACATCTGTTCAGTTCCATGCAGTTCCTCCTCCTCCCCCGACAAAAGCTTCATTAAAACTGATGAGCAAAGAGAGAAGAGAAAGAAACAATAAAACAGAAGGGGCAGAATTCGTATCTGAGTCGCATGCTCCCTGTAAGGAGCGTTATTCTTCGCTCTCTCCATTCACTCAACGGCAGTGCTCCATTTTGATATAGTGTAGGGTCCGTCGTCGCCTTTGTTTCTCCTCGGCCTCGTTAGCGAATGTAGCAGGGCAGAGAGTAGCGAACTGTAGACCATTTTTTTAAAAACATATCTCTGCCCCTTCGAGGTATTCGTCTGTTATGATGCCAATTGGCGAAACTAAAGAAGGAAAAAGAAGCCATCATTGGTAACATCGAGTAAAACCCAGCTACCAGCGTTGCTGAAATAGTAGGTAGTGTTCCGTAATACTTTTAATATAACAAAGTGCTCTGACCACTTCAGAAGACAACTCTATCAGTTATCACTAGGGTTCGGATCTTAATGACCAAAAAATAGAGAAATGTGGAGACAAATATGGTCTTATAAAGGGTAAGTATGACCTAAAAATGACGAAATATTACCAAACATTTAAATTTACTATACATTAAAACATGCTCAATTATATATTATTTACTTTATCAAGTATTGTCGCTTTAATGTAGACAAAAATTACCGGATTTTTCCTCAAAATATGACCATAAATATTATTGTAATATGACCCGAACTAGGAAAATGACCTGAATATGCATTTATATGCTATATAAAATACATTAAAATACTATCAGAATTATTCAATTAGTGTTTAATTCAGCATTACAGTTCAAAAAGAAGGCAGGAAAAAATATGACTTGTCCTAAAGATCCGAACCCTAGTTATTACCATGCCTCAGTGTTTTGTTCATTTACGCAACTCAGAGTATAGATTACGATTAATTTGAATATTACCTAATAATAATTATACTATATATTGTTAGCGTGGTGAAAGTTTCTATGCAATCCTGAAATATCTTAGCTGCCTAAACTAATTCGGATGAAAATGAGATACTATTTTAAGAGGATCCATAAAAATTGAAACTTGATAGTACGCTTCACGTAAGTAAATAAACTTTTGCGAGGGTAAACAGAAATATAAGAGCTTCGAAAATATAGGTCGATACCAGGATTTGTAGTTGGAGTGGTTCAACCAGAATTACGCAACCTGCAAGCAGACCAACATATCTCTTCGTGTTTTAACATTAAGCTAATTTTGTGCATTGCTATTGTCCTCTTTCATGCTACAGATGTAAACTACATTGGATATCTCAGAATACATGAAGAAAGGAGAATAAAAATTTCTATTGTGACAGATATGAAATTAAAGATGTTACTGTCATCATCTATACTGCAGATTCAATAATCTAAAAATTTTATTTAGAGAAGAAAATATAAGTCCAATGTAGCCGTCGACGTTTCATCACTCAACCATCTTACTCTGAAAAGATGAGGTCCAGATGTGTTGGCGCAGAATTTCTCCATCGAAAATAAATAGATACGTTGGTCTATATCAGTGTTTCCCAACCTTTTTTGGGTCATGTCCCACTTTGAACATTTTTTTGCCCCCATACATAATTTTTAATAAAAACATTATTTGTTATTAAAGAAACTCATATAGGATGGTTTTTGAAAGAAAACACTTTAATATCTATTGTCATAAAACACAGTAGGGCCTAAGTAAAATTTAAAAAAAAAACATATAATGAAATACTAAAATTCAAAAGATTTTTAATAAAGATTTATTATGGCAATTTAGTGTGATCCTTTTAAGAATTTGCTTTTTTGCTATATTTTGTAACTATATCTAGCATTGCATTTAAATAACCCGAAGAGAAAGTGGTAAAGTCATATCAAGTCAATTTCTAAATTGCTCCCTAAAAAAACCAAATTGCCCCCCTGTGGGGCGTGGGCCCCACGTTGGGAAACACTGGTCTATATAGACTCCACGTTCTCGAAAAATTAAGGTTCATGTATCATGCCGTCAGGTACATTGTGTACGGAGTATCTATAGATGTATAAAAAGCATCTAATTTGACTAAAACACGTGGGAATCGCAAACCTTTAGCTCCAGACGTTAGTGGTAGACAAGAGTTCTTCACTATTTACAACACTTAATACTGGATTAGTTCTTTGTCAGTAGCAAAATATGAGCCAAACAACACAATTGGATACAGATGAAGTAATGAACTAGATTAACAGACTCTGTAGATACTCAGATACATATAACTCAAGGAATTATCTACCTCACGTCGGAATGGCAGATAAATAAACTACCATGAAGCCAACAGATTGACTGTGAGTGTTAAAGCATTATCATTCCTGACCTTTGAATGTATAGCCGATTATCGTCCACGTCTAGAGCCTGAAGTGCATGCCTACCTGATTACGAGTTTACGCAGCTTTCCGTAATCAACTAGGCAAATACTTCGACGATATCCAAATTCAGCCTGCGAAATAAAACATCACACATTTGTCATGCTGAAAATTTTTAGACCACTGACACACAGGTATGATTCCTACTAGCAGTTCGTAACCGGGGGATAGAAGTGGGAAAACCATTCCATACCCAAGGACACAAATAACAAAATAAGTTCAATGTTAGCGCCATGTCAGAAGAATGTGAAAAGAGGAGCTTTTATGTGAAGAAACTTCTTATGTGGGAGTGCCGAGGATAAATCTGCAAACACTGTTGCTCGAGATTGTCACAGTCAACATACACATTCTCAGTATTATGGCGTAGTTTCTTCACTAGTTTACCTTGGCGACTGGTGAGCGAGGCAATTTGCAGATGGGACCTCCTCTTCCGGAAGTGAACCTGCCAGTCCGCTTTCTCCTCTTTGAAGATTCTCATCGATTGTGTGTGATCGCATCCTGTGGGCAGCCAAGGTCGTTAAAGACGCTTTGAGGAAAGCGAAGAGTACAAACGTGTCCATATGTGTAATAAACTATACAGGGTGTTACAAAAATGTACGGCCAAACATTCAGGAAATATTCCTCACACACAAACAAAGAAAATATGTTATGTGGACAAGTGTCCGGAAACGCTTACTTCCCATGTTAGAGCTTATATTGTGGACGGCTGTGATACAATACGCCATTCTCCAGGGCTGCATCAGCGCATCAGGGATTCCATGCGACGGAGGGTGTATGCATGTATCCTCGGTAACGGAGGACATTTTGAACATTTCCTGTAACAAAGTGTTTGAAGTCACGCTGGTACGTTCTGTTGCTGTGTGTTTCCATTCCATGTTTAATGTGATTTTAAGAGAAGTAATAAAATGAGCTCTAACATGGAAAGTAAGCGTTTCCGGACACATGTCCACATAACATATTTTGTTTGTTTGTGTGTGAGGAATGTTTCCTGAAAGTTTGGCCGTACCTTTTTAACACCCTGTATATCACTTGCTAACAATTTATAATAGCCCTCAGACACAACCGATTTTATGAAATGTTATTTTAAGAATTGTGTGTAGCAAGCTGGGAGTTGATTAATTATGTTTTGTATATTTTCTGTGTAATCAATTGTGAATTTGTCTAAATGAACATTGTTTTATGGAGTGAAACTACGTAATTACTATTTAATATGTTCAAAGACAATATTATGCATGAAACATTCATTAAAAGTTTGTAATTCTAACTGTTAATGTGAACTACGATGTTTGGTGAACAATTTACGACGGTTTGAACCGGTTTATGTAGATAATTTTTACTGTAAATATCTTTAATTTTAATTTACGTGTATTTCGTGATAATTTGTGAATGATTTTGTATTAATTCTGATTGTTTTTGTATGGATTTAATTGTTAGAGTATTGTTAGAATTCTAGAAAGTTCGGGTGGAACTTATTGAACAATTCTGGATGTTTCTAAAGTGTCTATTTAAGCGCGCAGGATGTCGATCAGGGAGAGTTGTCAGTGAGTAGTTGTCGGAATTGTGTGAGCTTAATCGCTGGAATATTTCTTTATGCTTGTACTTAGTATCATTGGATAGAGACGATATCTTGTTCTGTAATGTCGTTATAGATGCACGGGAGAATAAACATAATTGATTCTTCGAGTAATTATTTCATACAACCAAATACTTATTAAAGTGTTAGTCTGTTTGAAACTAGTGTTTAAACTGGATGTCATTCCAGCATTACTCAGCAACGGAAAAGTAGAGTTTCCCAACAAAACCGTTCTTATAGCCGGGTGATGCAAGTAAAATAGTGGCGGTAGGATTTGACCAGCTGAGCTTTGCAAAGCCTTTCTTTAATTGTTTACTTTTTACAGTAAATCAATATTAGGTCATTACAAGTTGTCACAATCATATGTTAATGTTCTTTGAAAGAATTATTTTGTATTAGAGTTACGTAAGCATTGCACAAAGAAGACAGACTCAAAAGATCAGAGAAATTTATCTCTATTTGATTTTGAATTAGAAGCAATTTGTTACTAACAGATCTTTTTTTTTTTTCTTTTTTGTTCACAGGAAATATATTTTTGTGTTTGCAGAACTACATATTGTCGCTGATTTCATTAAGAATTTCAGTTACGCTGTGCTATGTTAATCATGCTAAACGCAGGTACTACAAGCCGACATTTGTTTTCAAATTGCTGCCGATTTTCTTTTATTTATGACATTATGCGGACTTAAGTAAAATTTGTGAAATGTCTCATATTATTTCTTGGTATAATATATCAGATAACAAACGCTGTAATGATTAGCAAAGAAAAATATATGCTACCCTTTTCAACTGTTTGTGGTACTGTATGTTGTGCAACTTCTAGAACTGCGACAAATTTTGGTTCAGTTGATAAATGATTTAAATGGTTCCCTGTAAAATGGATGTTGTTACATGACCTGTATAAGGAGATGAAGACTTAACTTACTTTTTTTTATCCGAATAGATTTCAGTTACAAAATTTGGTCTGTTACAACGTTGCGCTTTAGCCTCGACATTATTCAAGATTTAATTGGATTCAACATTGAAGAGATG
>CM061920.1:294146382-294171878 GCA_031002005.1 Vandiemenella viatica | reverse complement strand
CAATATGAAGCAGATAGCTGGGGAGAGAAGTTGAGATGAAGAGGTTAGTTCAAGATAGGGAGAGATGGAGGATTATATCAAAACAATCGAGACGTTAAAACTTTTCGGAGAATTAATTAGCTCTGTCAAGAACTAAACAGCATTTTTGCTGTATTCCCATTGTGGTTTTGATTTATAACTGCAGTCGACTTTCCTCTGGAAATTTAATGACGAGCTTTTATCTGGAATCTCCTTATAAGGAATTAAACAGAATTATTACAGCATCGATTTCTTAAGCTGACACTCTGTAGAATCAAGCAAAGGCTAGAAAGTGTCTTAAATTAGGATATTCCGATAATTACTTTGTTACTAATTGAAATTAATATCGTATTTCTCATTTACAGCTTAAATGCTGTGGAGCAGACGGTCCTGAGGATTACAACGTGGCACTGCCGGCGTCTTGTTGCATCTTTGGAAAAGTCTGCAACAGAACACGTCTTAACGATGTCGGTAATAATCATTTAAATTATTATACAGCTGGATGTAATGGTGCCCTGGCAAAGACTATTCTCTCTTCTGGCAAACTGCTAGGAGCCTTGGGTGCTGCAGTCATTCTTGTACAGGTACACGAAACCTAAAGTTATACCGCTACTATCTTGAAATAATTTAACATTTCTGCGCTTTAATCCAAAACTTTACGAATTATTTATGTATTTTATTTTTCAACTTAGATTGTACTCATAATGATTCTGTTTCTTAGATAACCAAATAATACAAAGCAGTTATTGTATCTTATCCCAGAAAATAATTTTCATGTTCTATGCAAGAATAAAAAAATTACCACAGTTACGTAGAATATATTACACTATACGCACTTCAGACTTACTTATGTTTGAGGTAATGTGTTCACCTTATCTCACGGTGATTCATTCCAATCAATTACTCTCTTACGTAGGATATTTTCCAATTCCTTTATGCCTGAAATCAGGGAACAATTTATGACCGCGATCTTCTATTCACTCGACGTGGTGCCCCTAATTTTTGCACCTATTTCCATCAATGCCCTCTCTCCCGAACAGCCTTCTTTTTCCAATGACTCACAGCCTAACTCCTTTATGATTCAGTTACCGACTGTCTTCTATAGTAATTTCTACAAAGAGATCTAGCTGAACACCTTTGTACACTCTGATCTTGTATTTGATACCCGCAGTTCGGATCGCATACTACCAAAGTATGATCAGTCAAAGGTCTGACCAAAATTTATAACCCAATTCTCCCGCTTTCCTAATACATTGTCTCATCACCAAATCCAGTAAATGTATTTTTTTTAATCAAACATAACAAAACATGCATTTATTAAAAGAATCATTCAGATTTATTAAAATCCTTGACTCGTAAATTGAAAAATTTTTACATCACATGAGCAAATTAAATTTCCAATGTATGTGCCATTTTCAAAAGCCCTCATAAGATTCCAAGGAACCCTGCTCCCAGGAAAAATTGCTCTGTTGTTCTAAGCATCATCTACTTCAGCTATTTCAAGTCCTTTTCTGCATAGAGAATCAACCTAGCACTACGCTGTGGCTCACTATGACACTTTTCTAAAAGAGGTAATGAGATTGTATTAAGCATTCGTCATTTATGCAGATTGGAATTCTTCTGTAAATGAGTCGAAATAACTAGTTTCATATCAGCTAAACACAACACACATTACGAGTCCGAATAACTGAGATCCTAACGGCTTCCAGATATGTTTCTTAGAACAGCTATATTACCCTCTCACTAATAATCCTTCCTGACAGCAGGCTACCAAGATCTACACAGTATCGACTCTGTCACCAAATAGATCATTGATCCAACTATCTTGCTGCATACAGGCAAGGCGATCCCTCTCCTCCAGTTAATAATGTATTTCCTACTGGCTAAAATTATGCCACCAAGTTTTACTATGTGAGATTAGCCCAGCCTACCTCAAATATAAAATGTTCACTCCACCATGACAAACCGCCGATTCGCATGATTGGCTATACAAAATGCTGTGCACACCGATCAGTGATGCAGTGGTGGTTGACCAGTCTTCACAGGTCGGGTTTCCAGATGGTTGATCCCGTCTGATTTACGCATCGACTGAGACCACCAACATAGTAGGAAGGTTCCACCTTGCTTCTCACAGATTGCCATTTACTTTAGGTTCTCAAGGTCGTTTAGGCTGAAACATTCGATTCTACGGGCAGCAGATGAGAAAGGTTACCCATTTATCATCTAGTGGCCATCAAATGACTGGAACATTACATGGTGGTAACAGAACTTTGTAATTATAACCCTGAAACTGGTTTCAAAGGCACTCAGCCCTTCCTTTCTTGTGGTGTTACATGGATGAGCAGGTTGATAGTTGCCCGCCGCATAGCCTCTGTCCCCAATGATATCACCCTTCTCCAGGAGCAGAATCTTGAACCACCGTTACTCACATTAGTGGTATCAGTATATCTCTTGGTTACTGGACGCCTCATCTTGTTGGTGGCCCATGAATAATTGCTCGTGACCAACTGTGGAATATCTAACACGAGTTTCACACCTTCTGAATCGCTGTCCATCATGAAAACTCAGAACGGGAAAACTGCTATCTTTGATCATTTTAATCCACGCGCGCAATAAACAGATTCCATTTGTGTCGCTTTTTCGTAAGACCTCATTGGCCGAGTTGAAAAGCAATTTTACGAATGACTCAGCGTATCCAGTTTAATGAAGTGTGCACATACAGCCAAGATCGCAACCAAAACAACATATACCGAGACAATTCGTTGCTAAGTAAATTAGACGAATCCAGTTTTATCGGTGTTAGAGCCTTACAGTTAAATAGCTTACAAAAATATGTTTGAATCAAGCAGAGTTAAAGCTTTTATTTTGAATATTTAGACACGTCTTGCGATAGGATTGTCTGTTACAACTGTTAATCCCTGAAAACGTCCAGAATCCGGTTGCGACGCAACAAGTTGAGATACATTTGTAAGTGAGCTAGAAAGCATGTATTTACAGAATACATGTTTATTTTTTCGGTGTGTGAAAGACAAGTCAATTATATGCCACCTCTCCTACACTAAACCAACTAATGTTCTGAATATAACACGTTCTTGTAATCATGTGGCCTAGTTATCAAAGACGTTCCAATCTTTTTATGTTTACCATAAAAATGACTTCTCGATTGAGTAAAGCTTATATGACGGTATCATCTTACTTGAATTGGAAGCATTGCAGTCTTGCCACTGGGAAACTTTGAAAGAATTGTCAAAAGGATATAGTAACTATTGGACAATTTTTCGCTTTCCCTTGATAACAAAACTTGCTTCACATTTTTATCATAATATATCCACATGATGCTTTTGCCCTTTTTCAGGACATATAGAAACAGGAAAGCTTCAGATTCCCAAAATATAGAACCAATCACTTATCCTGCAGAAGAAACAGCGCTGGCTTACTCTGCAGGTGAAGAACTGGCGTGCTTCCACTTGATTCTGGGCTAAGGGATGGGCGCAGGTTTTATACATCATCTCAACCCGTTCGACACAACTTCCCCAGAAGATGAAGTCGGAGAACGATTTCGAATCGTCGCATAAAATTGAAATGATGCTCCGGTGGGAGGCCCGAGAACATTTAATATAGTTGATACACCAGGAAAACCTCCATTCATTATTAACTTATTATATTTGCTTGAGAACTACTTTTTTTGCACACAACTGCTTGTCACCATTTGCAGTCAAAAGTTTCGGCACCCAAGGGGCGTAAACCTAAGAAGTGTTCAAGAACCCTTTCAGAAGGCAATCAACTGCTCCTCTTGGAATGCATGACATCTCCTCAGTATACCAGAATGTTACGATTCGGTTCGTCATGACCTCTTCATTTCTTGACTGGACTTCTAGTTTTGGGATCATTTTCACTAGTAATTCTCCACCGTTTAATATCAGATGTTAACTTTTTAATTACACCGCAGTGTCTATCGTCAACTAGAGCAGCGGTACTTTTTTCATCCTTGGCCGCATAAGCCCTACTGCTAAATCAAGATGGGCCGCAATAACCTACAGTAAAATAAAACTCCGCATTTAAAAGTAAGAATTTATTTAACATTAATGGAATTGTTGACATTGTTACAAATTTATGACAATTTCCGATAAATCCGGCTTATAAGTGCTGGGCATTTGGTCGCGGCCCGTAGTTGAGTATCAATGAATTAGTTTAGTGAAGAGTAGATACTGACTAATATGTGACTGGTTCTATGTCATGATTCTATGGTTCAAAAACAGAACAAGTGAAAAAAAAAACTTTATCGTTTACAGTAGGTTTACAATTATTTTCAGAATATGGTTTATAAACGTGGAATGCAGTACTTATTTCATATTTCTGAACCTGATTTACTTATAAACTTGTTTGATTATGCAATATGTTATAAAAATTTATTTTAAATATCCTCTGTTCCCAGCTCATTATTGGAATATCTGCATTATACATGGCTGCGAACCAGGTTCCAAAAAAAAATAGAAGAAGGAGAATGAATGATAAAAACCCTGTTATTTCATATTAACCTGGCTGATCTCAGTGAAGCAACATATAACTTCAAAATAACAAATTAGATTTAAATCATCTGTATGAGATTAATTATTTTGTATACCTGCACAAAATCATTAAAAAGTAGCTTGCTTACAACATTATAACTCTAGTTTATAGTATTATGTATGAGTTATTAACGAAAGAATCCTTCAGCGAAGTTCCCTTATTTCGCTAGTCTGAAGAAAGAGCAAGTTACAGGTAAGCAGGTACTCCTTTCTTCCTTTTTTTCTTTTTATCTCAAAACAAGTCTCAATCTGGTACTGGAACAATGTTTTTCTTTCTAAATTTCTATTTGCTTAGTTTATTCTAAAATGAAAATATTTCATATGAACTGTAATTTTACCGTGACATTTCTCGACAAGACGTTCTCGCTCTTCTAACCGCGTCAGTAATGACATAAAATTTGACAGCCATATCGTTGTGGTCTCCCTCAGATGCCGAGCCACTGAACAGCAGTGCGTTAACGCTTTAATATAATATATATATATATATATTATATATATATATATATATGTTCGTTGGGGTCCAATTAAACTTTGATAATACAACTACCACCTGATCCCAACAGTTACTTAGCTGTAGCTCTAGCCTTGTTGAATGAACATAGATTACAGATAATGTTTTATTGAATTTTTTGTGTGGTTCTTGGTTTTAATTTGTTGCTAACCATGGTATCACTGAAACACAGAACTGGTGAAAGCCCGGAATTTGTCTCATCACATGGTTTTATTTAATTAAACTAAGGCAACCAGTCCAACAAGTTTTATTCAATGGTTATTCATTTATAATTCCTCTAATGTACATATTCACTAATTAACCCATGTGTGTGCATCTACTAGATGCATTCATGAGTTTCGGCATCTGAAGGCAAATGAAAAATATGCTATTTGACTGTATTTAAAATATATTATAAAGTGTTGTTATTTTTATACATTGATGCTTAAGGAACCTATTTCATGTAAGTTTAATGAGATACAATAGTTATTATTAATGTAAACATAAAATAAAATTCAGTAATTTGAACTGCGCTCACGTGATCGAAAACGCTCGGTGATTGGCAGTCGCTTCTGTGACGACAACTACCCCAAAATATGGCTGGGTTGTGTCATTATCGTCTAAGCTTTTACGCTGATTGATAATACGCGTGATACGTTAGTGTTTAGTTTTTACGCGAAATGGAGAAGAATTTTGTGAAAGGTAACGGCGGAAATTTACCCAGAATTGACGCATTAATGATTGGACATTTTTTCAAAAAATCCAGACTTAATCTTGAACCATGTTTCACTTACTGATACCAAACATCTTTCGACGTCACCCTTCTTACAATGTGGAGCATGCTGAGCTTTTTTTTTAAAAAAAAAAAAAAAAATTGGTAGAACACACGATCAGGTACATTTCCCTCAAATTTAAACATTAAAGTTTGTCGATTGCATTCTGTTTCAGTGGAAAGTTACCCTTTTCCACTCATCAGATTTTCGTAAGTAAAAAAAAGCTAGAAAAATATGTTCGATTTTACTTTATTGTTTTTATTTATGGACATTCGCTCAGGTTTGTTTTCCTCAAATTGATCATCTTTGGGTTTCATAGATATTTTTTTTCATTGGATTGTATCCATTATCCATTCATTAACTTTATTAGGTAAAAAATTTGGGAAATATAGATCCACAAAACAATTCTTGTAAAAATAGGCCAGTCTCGTGCTAGCGTAGTGACAGAAAGTTATGAGATCTTCTTCTGAGCCAAGTCTACAATTTACATGGTACCTATATAAATACCGTAAATGTGTTGCTTTTTAAAACTTACAAATATATAAAAGCAAAGATTTCCCTCACAGTTTTTCGAATTTGACAAGTTTAATATATACTTGTAAAATAATATTATTATGCCTTCCATTTCAGTAAAAATTATGACGTGTATAATGGTCAAGCCACCAAAAAAATTTTTTTCTAAATTATCGAGCTATAACATCGAGAGAAACCATTCTGTTTCACAAAATGAAGTGAAAACACAGAACTTGGCTCAGAAAATCTTATAACTTTTTGTTACTACACGAGCATGAGACTTGTCTTATTTTTACAAGAACTGTTTTTATGGGGTCTAATTTCTTTTTATAAGCTTATCGCTTATTCTGAATCGCCGCTCAAATGTAATGATTCCATTTGAAAATCGGTGAATAAGAACATTTCAGAATTAAAGACAGCAATATACGTTTACCAACAATGCCCCACTATCTGGAAACAATGGGTGTGCTCCGTAGCCGAGCAATGCAAATGCCGCTGGTTTAACTACAACCATAAATAAAAAAAAAAACTAGTAACTTCCAAACTAATCATAGGAACAAAGTAAACTTTAAGATAATTGCTAAATTTGCTGATCTCTAAGCATTAAACAATTCTCAGGCATAGGCCTATAGCTTCATCCGGAGCATAGCAATTATGTCTCAAATATGTGCCAGAATTTTCATGTTTGGGATGTAATTAAATAAAAAGGGGAAAAAAACTCCGATATTAGACTTTTCTTATGATTTAGGGATGAAACCATATATGTGTACCAAATTACTTGTTTCTAGATTACTGGAAGTACAGTGGAGTTTTGATAACGGGGTTGTCGTGGTAGAAATAACTTCCAAAGTAATGAAAGGAACACATTAGTTAAACTAAACAAGCTTATTCTACAATGAAAATCTGAGGCGTATAAAGTTATTAGAGCATAAAGCGATTTCACATTAGGGGTAGGTAAGGGGTATGTATATAGAAACTTACGAATTCCAGACTATTCTTATAATATGTGGGTAAAATGTGATCTGTGTGCCAAATTTTAGCTTTCTACTGGGAACGGGAAGTACCTTGCATGGAGGAAGGAAGGTTTTTTGTACATATACCCCCGTGTCTGTAGTTTTAACAGTACCGTTAGAATGTAAAATATGATGGAATGTGGACCATTTACTCACATTAAATGATCCTCACAGAAGAAGATGTTTGTTTTATTCGAAATATCATCTGGATTCCTGCGGGCGAGCTGCAGCCACTTTTTTCGTAGTTTTAGCGGGTTTTGGAACACTGACAAACAGTTTTTCTGGGGTTTTAATCGTAGTGTTTGTACACTGCGGCACTGCACGGTATTTATAATTCATACTTCCACAAATTTACACACAACTTCAACCAACAAACGACCACGTCACTCATAGATAGAGAAATCCCTTACGGACACGGCCAACGATATAGGCCGTGCCGCCATGCTTTGGGGCAGTTGACGTCACGGCCGTCGTTGACATGCAACATGTTGCGAAGGAGCGTTTTGGCGAGCTTTTAAACGCTTTCAATTTTAACAATGAATTTTGCGTAAAGCAAGCACTTTATTCAAAAACTAAAAAGTGTCCTGTGAATAACGTGAACCAATAAATAATTTAAAACAGTTTTCTAAAAACAGTCAAATAGCCTATTCGATTGAACGATAAAAAATTATGGGCACCTTCTTAAACTTGGTGTGTAAAACTGTGTTTTTTATACTTTCCAGTGATAGCATATTCTAAATTGTTTAATAGAAACTGATTCTTTTTTATGTACGAAACAAGCAACTTCGGAGAACAGCTTCACAGCCTAAAAACAATTTCTTGACATAAATATTGTATATAAGTATATAACAAATTATTTTTAACAAAACGCACCAATTTAAAATTCAGTACACACTACTTTGTATAATTTCTAGATATCGAATAAATTTTTAAAAAGATACTACGCTTCTTACTTAGAGAAGTACTTAATTACAGCACCACACATCAAGTAAAGCATTTACTGATTAAAGAAAAATCGTAAATCTCTAACTTTTCTCTGTAATAAAACAATTTCAAGAAGTGGGAAAGAAATGCTTATGGTGTCATTCCGGCATGATTCTTTGTTAAATTTTCTTGTTAGAGAAATACTTCCTCTCTTCCACACACCACAGATGCAAAGATACCAACTATGTTATGCACAACTTCCTCACGTATTCAGTTTATTCATGTTCCATAGACAGAAATGAATGTTCTGAAAAGAAAAGATAATATTTAATGGCACGGGTGAAAATAATCCTTTTCACCAACGTTAAAAAATTTTTAACAAAAAACACAACAATTAACGAATACGTAATACAATCTTAGTTTAAATTCTGATAAAGCCGAAGACTTTTTCTTCGTAACAGACACCGTCATGGCTTCCCAGCGCCACCCAGCCTTCTTCCAACTAGCATCAGGAAGAAAATTACTCGATTGTAGGACGATCAGAATGTGACACTTATCACTCTACTTCCAATGTTTAGTTCGACTAAGAGCCTCAGAATCATTCATTGAAATAGTTACTGCTTTCAGTTCTCATACCATCGATTCACATTTTTAAGCTATTCTGAAGTATAAAACTGATAAATTTTTATAATACCATTTTCGCTATCGACAATATTCTCAACAAAGTTTTAGAGAAGGAATGATTGCAACAGTAGTAATAACATTTCTAAGATATCTAAAAGAAAAAATAACTTTATTTTAATGGAAAAATAATTGTATAATGTTAAATGAGCGGGGAAGAATTTTTGTAGAAAATCTTGCAGTGTCTGTCTTAAGTGTACTGGGCAAGGTTTTAAGAAAGTGACTAAGTGGTATCGTTACGTCAACCTACTAATCACCTCTTATGAGCTCCTACGTCTGGAGTGGTTAATTAACTGTTTAGTTGATTAATATAGAGACTCACGAAGAACTACCACGAAGTAACATATTTACACTCCAAAGATGTAACAGCGTGTTATGGACGAGTAAATAATTGCCCACTCCGACAAGAACAAATTTAAGCTGCTGCTTATTTCTTTAAAGAATTAAGTTAATTATGATGTAATCTGAAATGAAGGAAATATAGTTACTAATTATCCACAAAACAATGCTTCGTAGTGTTATCTTGGTTGTACGGGTTGGACCGCGTCAATTTATGAAAACCTAACGTTTCGGCCAACATTTTGCGGCCTTCTTGAGAGGACTTTTGAGGCTGGTGTCGCCGTCGTCTATATATATCTCCCCGAGAGCGCGTTAACCGTTTGGAGTGACGTCACTCAAGTTACCGCCATGACGTCACTCCAAACGGTTAGTACGCTCTCCGGGAGCTATATATAAGCGACGGCGACACCAGCCTTGACAGTCCTCTGAAGAAGGTCGCAAAATGATGGCCGAAACGTTAGGTTTTCATAAATTGATGCGGTTCAAACCGGACAACCAAGATAACGTCGACAACGACCGCGGAAGTCTGCGTTTGTTTCGTAAGGCTGAGATATTCTTAAACCTCACCACACGTAGATACAGACTTCGATCAAATGTAACTGCTGATGGAAACTAATTAAAACATTCCTGCTTGCTTACGGTCTTAACAATCACCACCCACACAGTTCTCAAGTTACCGACAAAACATAAAAACATCATTTGGTAAGGGATTCTGTTCCTATTTTACCTGGCATCCCCCTTTACAATTCACTTGTTATAAAAATAATTGTATCTACTGCGGTATCGGATCTATTTGATAGGTCCACATTCGTCATCTATACGTCAGATTCCAAAGTTTAACATCCAAGCTGTAAAATTACCTGAAAAGTAATAATCTTAGTACATCAAATCACCATCGATGAAACATCCATATGCTCTGGCTTCACCAAAAATCTGCAATACTTTTACAAACATCAACCCAAATATTTTATTCAGAGATTTACAACTCGACAACAATTATCGATTATTTATCTTCTGAATGCTTTCAAAACATATGTCTCTATTCAAAACATTAATGACAATTTATTCATACATTCATGCTTCTTCATTGTCCTCCAGCTTATACTTTCAAACAGAAAGTGCAGCCCAACAAAAGCAATTCTACGGCCATCCCTCCAAGATTAAACCGTCTACATTAACTTTCTGTAACTATCTTTTCTGAACAACAGCCAACCAAAGGTGCTCTTTCTCTTGAGTCTTGACGTTCTTTGCGCTTTAAAACTCAAATATCAGAGTTATTTTATATAATTACCACTAGGTATTTAACAAATATGGTAATAATATTAAATTTCATGAATAGTGAGGTCATGTATCACACACTCTACTCAACGATCGCTACACGAATTTCTTTGCCATACTATTAAGCAACCAAAGATACTATACTAACTTAGAGCTAACGGTCTACTGAACTGTGGAACCTTCTTATATAACTTTAAATACACACATCTTTGCAATACTCCATATACACATTTAAAAGAATAGTTGCTGGGCTGAGATGTTGTCACACTCCTCAAAAAATTTACTTAAAAAACAGACTGATATGAAAGTCACAACTCGACTGAAATAATTCTGTTAGAATCTACTTCCGTGTCTATCTAGTTAAACAAGAAGGTTTTGCATAACCTGTGTCAGATGACGTCGGCGTAGTAAGTAATGAAGCCGCCCTTGCAGAATTTCAGGGAATTGTGTATCCCAAGTCCCCACTCTAAAAATAATAACAATAAAAAACGGCCTGCTGTAAGGCCGGAAATAGCTGCGGTTTCTTAGCTCACGCCATTTACTTCGTAACCAGAGATTCTTCAGACACACATTTTGGACCACAGTTGGTGCCTACGAAAAATCGTAATCGCATCAGAATGAACGTCTCTTGGAAAAGCAACATTAATCCATCTTCTTTTAAAACAAGTTAACAGGTGACGAAAACTGCCGATGTTATACTTAGGCAATATCAACAACAGTTTGGATCAAATCACGTACAGAAATAAATACATGTGATTTTCCAATATCTTCTGTTGTGTGATATGCGAATAAAGCTTTTTCACCTCTACCTCTTGTAACAACACTCTCATTTTACTGTTTATTCATAATTTGTTATAGTTAATTGTGTCTTTAATTATTTATGTTCATTAATATTTATCATTGCAGAAAGAAATACTACGCTCATTCGGTAGAGACCCCGAATGTTGAAATCAGTTAACAAAATCATGAGCAAGGTTAACCAAGAAAAAAGTCTATTACAAATGTATTATGTTTATTCTATAATCAGAGTCTATATTACACTATAGCACACTACTAAATGTCACTCACTGATATTACATAAATCAATTGTCCTATACTTTCTAAGTATTATCCAAACGCAATGACACTATTTTCTAAAATCGATATTGTTCATGAAATTTTAGTCCAATCCAAGTATGAGAGAGACATTTTCACTCACTATATCATACAATGCAGTAATGGCAGCTGACTATGATCAGATTGCTCCTACATGGTGCAATGACGCAAAGATCATAGATGA
Source organism: Vandiemenella viatica (assembly GCA_031002005.1). Lineage (NCBI taxonomy): Eukaryota > Metazoa > Arthropoda > Insecta > Orthoptera > Morabidae > Vandiemenella > Vandiemenella viatica. The sequence goes on along the minus strand of CM061920.1, from coordinate 294,160,002 downwards.
ATTTTAAATATATCTGCTATCTGAAATGTTTTTCGTTCTACACTGTTGACTTACATTAAGAACAACTGGTGCCAAGTATATGAGGAGCTGACCCTTTCCACCCAGGCATGCTACTCGTATATGTCTGCCCGCTTCTATCGCCCTTCCTGCTTATCTCTTATACCGTAATATTTAATAATCACACCTTAAAATTATGAAATGAATACTGATTATACACTTTAACAAACTAAAAATACAAATATGTAGCACTCGTATGTAGTGTTGTATTTCACTTTGTATTATGAAAATCGCAATTGCAGCTTGTAGTCAGTTATATGTAATGCTACTTACTTCAAGTTATGATGAGGTTAGAATTGTGCTTATTAACCCAGAGGCCAAAATCGAACTTGTTACAGGTACTATTACAAAAAGGTACATATATTAGACTTGAAGGGACGTTTAACTTAAATCGGAAAATGTGCTATTATTTTAGAGATTAAGGTCTCAGCTTTTGTAAAATCATATTTTAAGAAAGGAATTTTTCGAAATTCGACCCTTAAAGAGCAAAAGTATCAATATTTCTTTTTGTGTCACGAGCCATTTATCTCCCTTGATTTATAACCGATATAAATAAAAGAGGTCTCATTTTAAAGATTAAAGTATCGGCGGTGGTCACATCATATTCTAAGAAAGGAAATTTTTGGAATTCGACCCTTAGAGAGCAAAATCATCATTATTGCCATAATTTTTTTTTTAATAGTAATTTATCTCCCTTGATATCTAACAGAAATCGGGAAATGAGATATTATTTTAGAGATTAAAGTCTCAGCTTTGGTAAAATTATATTTTAAGAGAAGAATTTTTCGGTATTCGACCCTTCAAGGGAAAAATTATTATTATTTCCATAACGTGCTTTTTTGTTGTTGTTGTTTTTACGAACCATTTATCTCCATTGACATCTAACATAAATCGATAAATGAGGTATCATTTAAAAGAGTATGGTCTCCACTCAGGCAACATTATAAATTAAGAACGAAATTTTTCGGAATTTGACTCTTAAAGGACAAAAGTAGTAACTTTGAATATCGCGCGTATGAAACAGTGGAGAGCCAAGCCGCTAGATACCAGTAGCACATATCACAGAGATATTAATAAACTGCTTCACTGGTGTCAACTTTTGTTACATTCCTATTACACTAAACAAATAAACAATTGAAACAAATGAGGCAGTTCTTCTTTCATCCTATTACAAATTCCCAACCTTACTATTTATTGTATTCACGAAATTTTCGCATGGGTTATCTAGTAATAGACTGAATCTGCAGACTGCTGGATAACAGTGGGATTAAAAATTTCAATAGAATACTGGTCCTTAGAAGAGGGAAGACAAACAGGGTTTACAATTACAAGAAGGTTATTTTAATATCAGTGGTTGGTTAGTTCATGGAGAGATTGGTATGCAAGAACATCAAAACGTCATTGAAAAAGAAAACAGTTTGAAACACGGACCGACAACGATGGGTAAATAGTAACGCCCAGTCCTGGCATTCAGCAGGACGTGAGTTCAAATCCGGTCTTCCACATTTCGATTTTCCAAAGTTTCCAGAAGTCACTCAAGGCGAATGCCGGGATTGTTCCCTCAAAATTTCTCCTCGTACCTCATTCCCAATTCTCTAATAACCTCGAGGTCGTCGAGGTGTAAAGCCATAATTATAATAGAAAATATACACGGCAACATGGTTTTAGCGAAGTATATTCATGTGGATCTCGATTAGTGAGCTATATGCTAGATATATTGGATGAAATGTATAAGAAACGGGCGGAGGCAAATTTAATTGTATAGCACTAGATCTCTCCGAGGCATGTGGAGTGGTACATTAATTCATAAAACTGTGGTAAACAAGGTGAAAACCGTTCGGGAAGATAAAAAAGTTACTTGCTTGGTAGAGGTATTAAAAAAAAGTTGGGTTAGGAAATGCTGTATTAAAAGAGGTGGAAGTGAAAAGGGGAATCCAAATGGCAGTGTATGTAGGAGAACTGAATGGAAGGAGATGAGAATATGCTAAAATTGCCTCCAGTTGCAGTTTCTAACTATTCTTAGTGGCAGGAGTAAATTTTGTTCTAGCTTTTATCTCGCAGGCGCAATCGACAAACGCCTCCCATTGATTCGTCACTTGTATAATAAGACTATTCAAAAGAGCTTAGAAATTACTTTTTTCTTAAGTTGAAAGTTATGAGGTAATATTTCTGGATATAGAAATATCTTTAAGACTGGAATATTATATTCGAATGTGCATGGTGAATGGCGAAGCCCATGATATTATTTTCCCAAATGACCCGCTATTCGATGTTCTAAATCACAAGTTGTCCCCAGGTGCTTCTGAGCCATTAACGAGGAATAAATTACGAACTGGCTGGTGATTTCCGCCAGGTATAATTATTGTGCTGCCTTCATTATGGCACACAGGTTGCAGTGACGATTAGCAGAGCATCGGAGCGTGGAGGTCTCGGTTCGAATCCCAGCGGGCGCCAATGGCAGTACGTGTGCAGCCGAACGTGACGACGTCGACGGCCAATAGCGACGAGTGTGGGAGGGGCTACACATTCCTTACCAGACACACAAGGACACAGTGGAATGTCCCACACAGCGGAGCTCTCTCTATCATTTCTGAACACTGTAAACAATTTCCGCAGTCAGAAACACAGGAGCGAGTTTCCCTAACAACTGAAACAGGATTTTTAATTTCAAACAAGTAAAGAGGGAAAAGAATGTTAATTTCGAATGCTGTATTTAAATATTAAATAGCCTGATATAAAAAGTACGGATGAAATCTGAGAAGAAATGTTTAATCTATTAGGAATGTGGAAATTCATAAAAGTACAGAAAGAAAAGAGCTTTGACGCGTCGTACAACACAGAGCCTAACCTTTAAGTAAAAAGTAACAAAAAAACTAAAATAAATGGATTAATCAAACAACATAGGCCATTAAATGGAACTGCCAAACACTTCTTACCTGCGCTCAACATATTTTCTGTTTGGAGTAGCTGGAAAGAACAAAGGACTAGGTCAGTTGATTGCTGAAGAATGATTAGACGTGATATAAAAAATTAAATGATTTAACAAGTGGTACCTGCATGGGATGCATTTACTCTTTTTCTTATGAGAGCATAGGAAGAAATTACCTGAAATATAATTTTGTGAAAGTTAGATTATGGTTTCAAAAAATATCATAGAATCAGATTATGCCATCGGTCATTGTTACAAAGCCTTACTGATCTGCAAAAGAAATCACTTTGAAAAAACACTAAATTGTTGTTCTACAAAGAAGTGATTGAACTCCAAATAATTAAGAACCAAAGAGGATTTCTGAATTTCTGCATAATGATGAAATACGAAGAATTGCTTAGCAAGAATAAGAGAGATTCGTTTCACCCTGCCCCCCTTACCTCAAGACTCGTTATGCTAATGAAGGTACAGCACTGCGAACTCAGAAATAGCGAACAAAGGCTGCAAACGGAACATAAAGCTTTTAGAATGTTGTATCAGGTTGTTCACAAGGACCGTACACACATGCTACGTATGGTGAGCTCTCTCACACAACTTTAGAACTGTATAGTTCTTTTAAAAAAAAAATTAATTCTTTTCCTAGTTTTTCAAGGCGTATTACTATTTTGCAATGGTAAGAGATCTTACAGTGATTTTTTTCGGTACATGGATGATTTAACTTTCATAGAATCCGTTGATTCCAACTGTATTGGACCAACATTAATTTAAAAAAAAAAAAAAAAAAAAGTTATAGTCGTTTAAAGAGTTGCCGATTATATTTATGAATGCAGCACTTCGCCGGTTTCAAGTGTACCTATGTAAATCATTTTATTCAATTCCTCATCATGTTTAGTACTCAGTAGGGTGTTGTAAAATTTCTCACGATCGTTTAGCTACGGCTTTTTACATACATCTCAGTGTAACCGCTTTAATAAATTGTTTTAGAAATTCTGTTGCTCTCATGTCTACAAACAACATACTAATGATTCGATGTAAGGCACATAAGTAAGCAAGTACCACACCATCCATTACAGCGAACAGCGTGTGCACTTAAAAATGCCTTTCCAATTAAAATCTCTTGATTTGTCACCGTGTGTCTCTAGTATCTTTCCCCACTCTCGACTGCCGACCAGTTATCTCATGGTCTTCCTCTTGGTCTTTTCCGCTTAACGATTTTTCAAAACATGGCGGAGATTATTTGACGTCAATTTCATTTTTTATAGTCCTTGTTGAAATTGGACGGTTAATTTGAGATTCTGTCCCATCTGTTCTTCTGGGCTACTTACGTAAGAAACATCATTTCAATAGTTTAAAACCAGTTGTTGTCTTAGCCCGTGAAAAGCTTTAACCAGTATTATTCATGAAATAGAAGATTTAACATCACCGAAGGATGAAGTCTTCGAAACCTTGCATAAAATTGACGTGCTCCCTTGGAGGAAGGCCCCTGTAGGTGCGTTATGATTTTGTAAAAAGTCGAGATAGATTTCTCCTGTTAAAGTTTGTGGCAGCTCATAGGGGCCTATCACTTGCCCGTTTAATATCCCAGTCCAAATGTTGACTTTAAATTGTGTCTCGAAAATGGTGAGACTTTTACTAAAATAAAATTTTGTCATATAGTAGGACATGATGTTACCTAAGGCCCCTGTAGGTGCGTTATGATTTTGTAAAAAGTCGAGATAGATTTCTCCTGTTAAAGTTTGTGGCAGCTCATAGGGGCCTATCACTTGCCCGTTTAATATCCGCGACATAGTTTGGTGGAGACGCCGGGTACCCTGTGCAACAGCTGCATCGTCGTGGCTCCGATTAGGCAACGTAAAAGTCGCCGCCTACACGGACTGGAACCGGACTACAAAGGATATTGTCGCGTTGCAACCGGGGCAGGTGTGAATTCGAAGGTTACTTGTCAATGAACACAGCACTTAAACTGAGAACAGGTTTATTGAGAACTCAAACATACACGCAGCACTGACTGCCTCTTGGGCAGAATGCTCTTCTATTTATACACAGATAGAACGTACTAGAGATTACAAGAGTAGTTAACAAGTAGAAGTTACAAGTGACCTTAGGAAACATGTAGAACCTTCTGGAAATAATAAACAGAATTAAATAATTTTTGTCAGTGGGCGGGATTGAACCGGCGACCTTCGGTACCGCAATTCGTGACGCTACCCGCTGCGCCATGCTGGCAGACGGTACACTGGCGTTCATGCGGCATTGCTCCCTCTCCTGAGGAAAACAGCGTCCCGCTGTTAGATTTCTTTTGGGGCACGCTGAAGTGTCCTGGATCTTGATCTTGTCGTGGGTCCTCTGTATGGCAGTTCTGGAGGGCCCCTCCTGGTTGTACTATTATCTTCCTGTCCGACTTCCTCAGTATCCAAACCGTCCTCAGAGTCCTTGAACAAGAAGCTGGTTGTGCCTAGCTGCTCGTCAGGATTGTAGTAAGGCTTCATGCGGAGGACGTGAACAATGTCCCTTCGCTTTCGTCGTTTCGAAGACGGCTCATAATCCTCGACTTCGTATGTGACGTCTGACCGGCGGCGTATGACACGATACGGACCAAAGTACCGCTTCAGTAACTTTTCTGATAGCCCAACCTTCCGGACAGGGGTAAAAATCCATACGAGATCTCCTGGGTTGTACGCAACAGGTCGGTGCTTGCCGTCATACCGCTGACGGTCCTTCTCCTGGGTGGCCAGTGTTCGTATGCGAGCCAGCTGTCTTGCTTCTTCGACCCTGGTAATGAGCTGTTTTATATAGTCATCCTGAGTGTCGTCCGGCTGGAATGGGAACAGCGTATCCATTGTGGTCTCAGCTTCACGGCCATGGAGCAGAAAAAACGGAGTGAAGCCTGTCGTATCTTGCCTTGCTGTATTATAAGCAAATGTGACCACTGGCAGAAGCTCCAGAGGTTGCAAAATTTCTAGTAGAAGACATTATTTTGAAGCATGGAGCACCACGTGTGATGATATCCGATCGTGGAAAGGTATTCCAGTCAAGACTAGTATCAGAGGTCATGTCAAGATGCGACGTTGTCCACAGGATGACAACTGCATACCACCCTCAGACAAACGGTCTCACAGAACGCTTCAACAAGACATTAGCCGATATGCTGTCGATGTATGTGGATGTTGAGCAGAAGGATTGGGATACAATACTGCCAGTGGTCACATTTGCTTATAATACAGCAAGGCAAGATACGACAGGCTTCACTCCGTTTTTTCTGATCCATGGCCGTGAAGCTGAGACCACAATGGATACGCTGTTCCCATTCCAGCCGGACGACACTCAGGATGACTATATAAAACAGCTCATTACCAGGGTCGAAGAAGCAAGACAGCTGGCTCGCATACGAACACTGGCCACCCAGGAGAAGGACCGTCAGCGGTATGACGGCAAGCACCGACCTGTTGCGTACAACCCAGGAGATCTCGTATGGATTTTTACCCCTGTCCGGAAGGTTGGGCTATCAGAAAAGTTACTGAAGCGGTACTTTGGTCCGTATCGTGTCATACGCCGCCGGTCAGACGTCACATACGAAGTCGAGGATTATGAGCCGTCTTCGAAACGACGAAAGCGAAGGGACATTGTTCACGTCCTCCGCATGAAGCCTTACTACAATCCTGACGAGCAGCTAGGCACAACCAGCTTCTTGTTCAAGGACTCTGAGGACGGTTTGGATACTGAGGAAGTCGGACAGGAAGATAATAGTACAACCAGGAGGGGCCCTCCAGAACTGCCATACAGAGGACCCACGACAAGATCAAGATCCAGGACACTTCAGCGTGCCCCAAAAGAAATCTAACAGCGGGACGCTGTTTTCCTCAGGAGAGGGAGCAATGCCGCATGAACGCCAGTGTACCGTCTGCCAGCATGGCGCAGCGGGTAGCGTCACGAATTGCTGTACCGAAGGTCGCCGGTTCAATCCCGCCCACTGACAAAAATTATTTAATTCTGTTTATTATTTCCAGAAGATTCTACATGTTTCCTAAGGTCACTTGTAACTTCTACTTGTTAACTACTCTTGTAATCTCTAGTACGTTCTATCTGTGTATAAATAGAAGAGCATTCTGCCCAAGAGGCAGTCAGTGCTGCGTGTATGTTTGAGTTCTCAATAAACCTGTTCTCAGTTTAAGTGCTGTGTTCATTGACAAGTAACCTTCGAATTCACACCTGCCCCGGTTGCAACGCGACAATATTAATTGTTTATTTGTCTAGTGCAGCGTTTCTCAAAGTGGCGTACGCGAACCCCTAGATTTCGCAGTTGATCGTAGGGGGTTCGTGACAAGATTTACGTAATGGTAGACTGGCTATTTCATGCATATAATACGCACAATGGTGAATATTGCTTATTGTTGCCCATTGTCGCTACTAGTGGAGCTAAAAACAAAATGTCGCAGTTTTTTCTCAATGGGTTTCGCCATTATTTGGAAAATTTTATTGGGGTGGGTGGAGATAAAAAGTTTGAGAAACACTGGTCTAGTGTAATAAGTACGAAACAAAAGTCGACGCCACTAAAGCAGTTTATTAATATCTCTGTGACATGTGCTGATGCTATATAGCGGCTTGCCTCTGAACTGTCTCATACGAGCGACTTTCACAGTTATTATTTTGTCTTCAAGGGTCAAATTCCCAAAAATTTCATTCTTAATTCTAATCTGTTGCCTGAGTGTACATCATAATCTTTTACATGATACTTCATCTATCCATATCGGTTAGACATCAAAGGAGATAAATGGCTTGTGACACAAATACGCGTTCTAGAAATATTGATACTTTTGCCCTTTAAGGGTCGAATTCTGAATTCATTCCTTTCTTAAAATATGACTTGGCCAAAACGGAGACCTTAATCTCTAAAATAATACCTCATTTTTCGATTTAAATAGCAAGGGAGATAAATAGCTCGGGTCAAATTTTTTTTTATGGAAACTATGATAATTTTGCCCCTTAAGGGTCGAATTCTTAAAAATTCCTTTCTTAAAATATGATGTGGACACGGCGGAGACCTAGATATCAGAGGAGATAAAAGGCTCGTGACACAAAAATGTGTTGTAGAAGTATTAACACTTTTGTCCTTTAGGGGTCTAATTCTGAAAATTTCCTTTCTTAAAATATGATGTGACCACGGCAGAGAACATAATCTTTAAATTCCATCTCATTTATCTATATCAGTTAGATATGAGGGGAGATATTGCCCTGTGAAAAAAAAATCTTATAGAAATAATATGTATGGTTATATAGAGACTAGCTTCGAGCCCGTCAAAAATGACGGTTTGAACGCAATATTCTGGCAGCTCATTTTTTTTTGCATTTGGTTAATTAAACGGAACTGATATTACATAATACTAATGACCTTGATTTTGCAAAGTTCTACATATTTCATTTGCCGTTCACATAGCCATACAGTAGTAACTTCTACTGAATTAATGACGCCGGAACTAAAGAACCAATTAAATAAAATCAGATTAGGAATTCTAAAAACTTTTGCTATCCATGTAATATCAGTTTTATTCCTGGTCCAGGCACAATTCAGCACGTTAAATATTAAACTACTTCCACCCACATTAATTAATACATTTAGTAACATGGCGCTTATGAAAGCAGTTTAATTGGTTTGTAAAACTCGTTTCAGAGTGAATTATGCTGTAACAAAATGTGTCAGTTGCGATTCTGGTAAACTTAAACACAACCTCCAGTAATATTGCGTTCGAAAATCATAGCCTCTATTACCCTCAAATGAATAATGATGGGTATCACCTATGGTGGTAGTAGGAATTCATTCTGAAAAACCTTGTAAGAAAAATAATCTTTTTTAATTATATCTTTCGTTATATGAATACGTTACTCTGGTTAGATTATCAGAGCACTTGGTTAGGATCTCACAGAAATAAATGCATTTTACGTTAGATGACGGAAATTACAATTTCGAAAACAAATAACTGTTATTTATTTGACTAATACATGTCGCGATTACGTATGTATTCTCTGAGTTTTTAATAAACCTCATTGTTTCTTACGTGTGCCAAAAAATTCTTAGTTTACAGTTTAAACTGGTGCTTACAACTGAGGCAGGTAAAATAGCGTAAATAATGAAAACCCTTCTCCTTACATTAATTTCTGCATCTGGTTGTCGTAGATAAAGAATCGAATGTAATAATTGTAACTTTGTGACATAATTGCCTGGTATTAATTTTTTTTCCCTACTCTCAGTATTTATTATATCACTGCTCACTGCTATTTTGCGGCAATAATATCGTTGTTGAATTGCGAGTGTCATATCCTTGATGATTTAAATCTGATAAAAAGTTATCTTAAATCTCATTTAATAGCTAACACATGTATAAAAAACTAAGGGTATCATATATAACTCTGGTTAGATTATCAGAGCACTTGGTTAGAATCTCACATAAATAAATGCATTTTACGTTAGATAACGGAGATTACAATTTCGAAAACAAATAACTGTTATTTATTTGACTAATACATGTCGCGATTATGTACGATTCTCTGAGTTTTTAATAAACCTCATTGTTTCTTATCGTGTGCCAAAAAAATTCTTAGTTTACGGTTTAAACTAGTGCTTACAACTGAGGCAGGTAAAATAGCGTAAATAATGAAAACCCTTCTCCTTACATTAATTTCTGCATCTGGTTGTCGTAGATAAATAATCGAACGTAATAATTGTAACTTTGTGACATAATTGCCTGGTATTAATTTTTTTTCCCTACTCTCAGTATTTATTATATCACTGCTCACTGCTATTTTGCGGCAATAATATCGTTGTTGAATTGCGAGTGTCATATCCTTGATGATTTAAATCTGATAAAAAAGTTATCTTAAATCTCATTTAATAGCAAACACATGTATCAAAAACTAAGGGTATCATATATAATGGTAGTAGGAATTTATTATGGAAAAGCTTATAAGGAGAAACGAATAAGTCATCCTTAATGATATCTTTAGTTATACGAATACGTTATTCTCGTTAGATTATCAGAGTATTTTGTTAGGATTTTAAAATAAAAAAATGCATTTCACTTTAGATTACGGAGACGATAATTTCGTAAACGGGTAACTGTTATTTATGTGACAAATACATTTTGCATTATGTACATTTCTCCTAGTTTTTAATAAACTTCATTGCTACTTACCTTCTGCCTAAAAAAATTCTTAGGTTATGCTCATAACTGATGCAGATAAAGTAGCGTAAATATTGAATCCCCTTCTCAATTTCTGTGTCTAACTGATATGGATAAAATAGTGCAAATATTGAATCTCCTTCTCCTTATATGAATTTCAGCGTCTAGCTGTAAATAAACGAAAAGCAAGATGGTGGGTACGAACGTAATATGGTGGTTGATGATTGGCCGTTCGTTAGCCAATAGGAGAAGCAGCTATAGACGACGCACGCAGACCACACGTTAGCGTTTTATATAAGGGGATTGGGGATCATGATCGCGGAAGCCACTACTCGAACCTGGTCCTTGAAACTCCCCGATGATGTGTTATGGCACCTTGACACGCGCAGCCACATAGTAATATAGCTGTATAACTTTACGGTTCAGTTGTACCTTAGATAGCATTTTGCTTTGTTTCTTAGATTTTGCACTCAGAGAGCAATTTTTGTTGTACTTTTATGACTTGTCGAATTCGAGGGTTATTACAGGTAGTAGAGGACTAAGGACAAGAAACGTGAAGGAATTCAACTATATAATCTTGAAGCAATCATTCTTCCATTCGCTTGTAGTGATTTAGGGGAACCATGGAAAAATTAATTCAGGATGGCCGACCTGAGATTTGAATCAGCGTCCTGGTGAATGGTATTCCCAGTGTTACCAATCACACTTCGAGGTCGGTATTTGGAGAGAAGACCGTTTCTCGTTCATAATCAGACAGCATTACGTTTCATGCTCTACTTCTATTTAATTCACCTGCTCAATTTAGTAGCACCGAGCAAATAATGCATACTTAAGATGTCTGGTGGTCGAAAAATCAAGTGAACTGATAGCAAAGAAACCATTAACAAGATGTATTTCACATCAGAAAATTATTCCTTTCAAATCATTACGAATGCATTTTTGATAGTTTGCGTTATTGAGAGTTAGTTTTTAGAGACACCACTGTTCCTTTTTTATATAACTTTACGCCTCGTCGACATCGAGATCATTAGAGTCGGGAAACTATTCGGGGCAAGGAAGGGAAGGAATTCAGTCACGGCCTTTTGAAGGAACCATTCCGGCATTCAGCTGGGGTGATTTGGTGAAATCAATGGCCTGACGGGTATTCGAACCTGTATCCTCCCGAATGCGAGGCTAGAGCATTATTGCTCACACACTACCCTCGGTACGACCTAGCTAACGCCATGTTGTGTGCAGCCTCCCGCAGGAGGAATACAGTTGCAGGAGAGCCGCTAGCGTTATTCCATGTGTTTTCAGTTTTGTTGTATATGACTGCCATTAGTATTGTTAAGTTTAGTGTGAAGTTTTGTGTTGAATATGCCTATCTGAAAATGGAAGACGGAAGAGGCCAAACAGGTGACGGCTCATTCTAACCTGTTCTTTCGTAAAACACTTATTAATAGTAGCAAGTCCATATCTCACTGACGAATCAGCATCAACAGCGTCGTATGTCCTCACTCCAGATCCAACTGTTGAAGATGTTTGCAGCTTAAGCCAGGCTTTTGATACACAATATGGTGCTAAGTAATTGTGTACCTCCATCTCTCCTACCCCGCCGGTCAAGTCCCGAATGATAAAAACTTATTCCACCAGCGGGAATCGAACCAGCTGACTCTATGTGTCCAGTACCAGACTCCATGATTGTGGCTCACTGACCTCGCACTGCTTGGATGATCAGTAATGGATGCTGCTCATAACGGTATGCCATCGAGAGCGAAGTAAAGCAATTGATTTCTTTTATGGAGTGATGAATCATTTCAGTTTCACAGATAAGGCAATGGTTGTCCAGCAACAGTTCGATCTGGGGATCTTGATATTTTGAAATAACCGATCTTCGTACCTACCATTTACAAGCAAGTGTGCGGATGATTTTTTCTCCTACAATCTATCTACTTAAACAAACTTCCTCACTTTCTCATTCCTATTTCTGTCCCGTTTTTTGTTGTCTTGCCAGACATCGTATTGTCAAACCTGATTTTATGTTAATGGATTGTTATGATCTCTTCGGTGTGGGCCATGTCCGACAAAACTAATAGGTAAATTTAGTAGATGGTTGTTTGCATTTCAGTGGAATTTTGGTATTCGGTATAAGGTCCCTTATCACTTACTAAAAATTTTCCCCAACTTAATACTGTTAATATTTTATCAGCGGAACCATTGGCTATCACTTAAATTTATTCACAATCAGTCATGTTTCCTCCAATTTCACTGCATGATTATAACATGACTTTTTTCCTGACTGAACCTGAGTCAACGCACTTTTTTATATTTTTGTACGGACGTTGACCTGATCCTATACTTCTGTTCTGGAGTCTTTCCATATAAGAGTGTCATTAGTAAATCATATAGTTTTTAATTTTGCCATTAGCAGTGGTTGTTGATAGTGGTTTGTCACTGAAATGTAGTGAACAGGTGGCAGTACACAACCATTTGCCTTTTTTTCCATTCCGAATGATTTTTTCATTCCTGCGATGTTACATCACGATTCGTAATCCTTGTATAGGCTACATGTTCATAATTAATTCGGGTCGCTATTATTTATTGATATATTCATCAATGCAGGCCAAACTTTATTTATATATACTAACTTTGGTTCTTTCATATCAAGAATATCTATATTTACATTAATATTATAAATGTGAAAGTAACTGTCTGTTCACAACTACGAGGCAAAACCGATCTTGATGAAGTTAAAATTATGTTTCTTTAGGAAGGACACTATTTTCGAGATAAATACAATATTTTGTTATGAAATTTTGAAACTAATCGAACTGTGACAGCCAGACAGATAGTGTTTGTCAGTCTCTGTAATGTATCAATCGCTCAGTCTTTGTTTTCCCCTGTTCATATATTTCATGTACAGACACAGTATAGGCTTGGATTTTTATTATTTTGAGTTTACCTACAAGTTTTTGGCACGAATATGTATATGTTATGACTCGCAGTCCTAAATCAGTCCTAGGACTCAGCTCTAGCAGAGCATCAAAAACGCTGTCTACAAAACGGTATTGACATAGAATGTCCCCAGAAAGTGACATAATTTTAAACCACAAATATAAATCTACAGGAAGAATTGTGGTAGGCAATCTTCCACAGTTAATCTCTACTCCCACCCCCTCTTAGTTTGATGCTATTTTTAAACATGTTACAAACTGGTTGTCTTCATGAGACAGGCTCGGTGGTAGAATGGTACAATGATGACTTTCCTGTCATATTATCCCACTCCGTGTTTCTTGGGACACCGTTTACTTAACATACAGCTTTCTCTATCCAATTTTATCAATAAAATTTTAAGTCTACGCGCACGAAGTTGCAGGTAAAGCTAGCAATCCATAAATACATGTTACTTCTCCACCTTAACTCAAATACGAAATGCACAACAGATCTCCCCTTCCTATTACTCGTAGTTCTTCATAAAGT
>CM061920.1:293915235-294145382 GCA_031002005.1 Vandiemenella viatica | reverse complement strand
TCACTCAAGGCGAGTGCTGGAAACCATGACCGAATTCCTTCCTATTCCTTGCCCCTTCATTCATTTCCCGCCTCTAATGGCCACGATGTCGACGAGGCGAAAAGCCATAAGCAAAAAAATAGTACTGAGGATATAGTGTAATGTTTACTTTTATGAGAAATATCGGTGGTTATTCTTTCTGGTGTTGTAAGCCGGATAAGTGAATCAATTGCTCTAACCAAATTCCAAATTATCCTCCATTAACGATTTTATAATTATTATTCGGTTCAGTTTTGATTTAGTAGCAATAGTCCCATTGAGTACTTTACATAGTACGGGGAAACTATAGTTGTTTGGAGTACATTGTAGATGTTCAACATCAGGATTTTTTTTAAGCAACAAAAGGAGTAAAGGTTTACGTTACAGTTAAAATAGTCGTAAGTATTTCAATTGATTTGCTGCTACTCTAGTGACGCATATGGGTGATGGAAAACTTGTAAGGCTGTTAAGCGTCGTGAAATCGTGTTGATTGACTGTAGTACGGTTCTTACAAAATGGAGTTTATCTCTTATTACCTAGATTTTCACATTTATTTTTAAGCATTAAAATTTTGTTATAGTTTCTGAAAACACCACCATGGTGTATGAAATATCCGATTGCGGAAATACTAACCCTTAAAAAAGATGTTAGAATGATTAGATATATTCGCTTTGATGTCATGTAAGAACAGACTCGGAAATGTGTAGCAGTATATATACAGTAATTATTAACAAACCAATTACACTAAAAAATATTGTTTACCGGTTAGTTACTTAACATCCCACTAGTAAATTCAATTTCCAATGATAACTGCAAATACAAACATCATATGCTGGTTTTTATACATGACCTCGATATCGGGATACTCTTATTAATTTGTAAACAGTTACAACAAAAATGAAATAATACATAATTTTAGTGATTGTTAATACCTTCCCGCCCCATACCCTAAAACCATTAAGTTTTTTTCTCACTCGTCTTTAGTTACCGAATTCCAAGAAGAAAATTCTGCCACAGAAGGAAATGGGTTCTGAAGCCAAAACTATTTCAATCTAGGTTTAAAGCTGTTAGGTATCGTAGGTAACATTTTATTTCATGTGGTAGGACATTGAATGGAGGAGGTTCCAATTACTGTAACCCCTTTCTGTTCAATTGACAATAACTTATAACCATTGTGAATGTTATTTTTACTGCTAGTATTATTGCTATATATGTCAGCGTTAAGACTGAAATATAGTGCAGAGTATATTTAAGTACATCTATATTTCTAAGCAATTGACTGTACAGTTTCCGTGGATTTGTTCCATAAACAAACTTTCAAACCATTTTATTTCTGCTTCTTGTACCAGTACCACAGATACAGATATTACTTAATTTTCAGCTACTGTTATTTTTATCAAAGCAATAATTCACGTATAAATCATGTTTTTATACGGAATAGCTTATTTACTATTTTGTTCGTTACGTATAATCCTCTTAACAAACTTACAGCTGAGGACTCAAGAAAGGAAAGCGATTTTTAGTATTCATACAGAAATATGACTTTAAACATTCTTTTTTTCGTCAGTGTCTATACGCAACGCAAGAAGTTCTACATTTACTTCAACCTAATTCATAAACAAACGATAATAGTCATCGTTACCATCTTCCTCGATTTTATAGAAATGCGTGCAACTTGCAAGTTTTCCAATTAGGTAGTGTTTAATTTAATTTAATTTAATTTCAATGGAGCGCACGCTCCGAAGACAATTTCCTTACGCACTCATCTTCCCCCTTTCCTTCACCCACCTACATTTGCCATCTACAAATTTTAACATGAAATTCTTTCACCGTTTTAGGTAAATTAGTCATCCTTTCCCATGGTTACTTATTCCAATCCCTGACATCCTTACCTAAAAAAGAGAATCTTCCCACACCCTTGTGCCTGAAATAGAGTGCCAGCTTGTGGTCATGGTCATCTTTTCCCTTCCATGCACTACTTTTCATACCTATACCAATTTCTTTCCATGCCTCAACGCCACTACACGCCCTGTACATTCCATGACCCTCTTCACCCTCCTCCTGTCTTGCAATGAATCCCATTCCAGCTCTTTTATTATATCTGTTACCGATTGCATTCTGCGATAATTTCCAAAAAAAAAACCTAGCAGCCCTTTTTTGCACCCTCTCCAACTATTCAAAATGTGGGTCGAATTCTACACTTCCATATTTGACCAATGGTCTGACCAAAGTTTTGTAAACCAATTCCTTTGCTAATCTCGTACATTCCCTCATCAGTCTCTCCAACGAGAGTAGAATTTTTAAACCTTTTCCTCCCAACTGTCCAATGTGTCCTGCCCAGTTAAGCTTGTTATCAAATGTAATGCCAAGATATTTATATTTCAGGTCTTCAGCAATCAATTCTTTCCCCACCTTATAATCATAATCAACCTATTGTTTTTAATTTGTGTATATAATAAGCTTACTCTTATTTGCATTTATCTTTACTCTATGTTTACCAACCCAATTAGATATCCTGTACAGATCACCCTGCAACTGGTTACAGTCCTCTACCGTTTTGATCCTTTAATATAGGATTATATCATCTCCAAACAATCTAATTTCAGGTAGTAAACAATCAACATAATTATTTATTAGAATAATGAATAGCAATGGTCCCAATACGCTACCCTGTGGCACTCCTATTTTTACTTCCACTTCTTTTGATTCTGCATTTCCTACTGTAATTTTTCTACCTTTTAAAAATTCTTCTACACAATAAATCACTTTCTCATCCACTCCAATAGTTTTTACCTTATTTACTACCATTTTTAGGCTCACTCTGTCAAAAGCCTTTGACAGATCTAGTGCTACACTATCAATTTAGCCTCCCTTGTCTCCTTCATATCTGAAGTATCCTGCGTATATCCCATTCGCATGAATATCCTTGCCTAAAGCCATGTTGCCTACTTGAAAACCACTTACGTTCATCACATATATTTCTGATGTGGTTGCATATCAATCTTTCCATTAATTTACCTACCACTGATGTCAAACTGATTGGCCTCACCCTTCCTTTATGGACCGGCACTACTATCGCAGTTTTCCAGTCCTCTGGTAAGCAGCAAGTATCCAGAGTCAATTAAATAATATTTCAAAATAAGGTACAATTCACATCCGGCTATCTTTAAGATATTTGTAGTGCTAAACTATCGTTCGTATCATTGAATGTTTTGATTTAGTCTGTGGAAGGGAATAGATCAATCATACCAGAAACTCGTAGGAGATTATCTGCTTCCCATAAATCAAACAAAAATTTATAAATGTAATAAGAATGTGATTTTATAGATACCAGTGTTGTTTAGTCATAAATTACTATAATATTCACATCACAGAACTTGGAGAGGTAAAGTGACATATACGATTATAACATTAAAGAAGAAGAAATTCTAGCATAAGATGTTAACATGAAATTTTAATTTATATTGTGTAAGAAGTTGGACACGATAAACCAATTACCGTATAGTAGCAACACTCTATTATCAAGTTTTTGTTTTGAAGTTTTTATGCAATATCGACTTCAGCGATTCCGATAGCTAAACACGGAATATGAAAGAAGGTGGAATATCGTTTTTGAATATCTACATCATCCAAGAATCTTCAAATATTACTCTCTTAATTGCACAATTTCAGAACTATTATAAAATAAGGGTCTTACTCACTTTACTTAAATGTTTTCATTGTTTTAAACATTTAAAAACATTGGCCGTGAAGTCTTTGAAAGCCACAATTTTCCTCATTTAATTTTTCTTCACATCTTATTTTCTTTGATCGGAAATTACACGGAGAGCTGTAAGCAGGAGATTTAGTACCTGTGTTCTTCTAAATCTTTTGTGGCTCTATGCTTGCATGAGATCTGTTTTCTATAATACATTAACTAGAACAGTCTCTTGTTTAAGTGCCCTGTCTCAACTGGTCTAAGTCGAAAGTTGTTGCTGAGAAAATTGATTTTATTATTTATTTTAGACAGGTATATTTTGCTGAATCCTTCCGGTAAAATGTGACGATGGAAACGTGTCTAATAGAGCTAATTAATCATTTCATAGCAACTGTATGAACAGAAGTAGTGATTTGCTTCTAGGCTTATTTGAATAGCAAGATAGTCTTGTTACCCCGATAAACTGTGTAAAAATGATCGAAGGTCAGGAAATATCGAATATAATATCTACTAAAGCACTCCGCTTATTTAAACCATGATGATTTCAGGATTAAATTCACTACTATTAATTTTAATTGGTGTATACAAGTGATGAATTAGAATATCAAATATTATACACGCACTTAAAGGAGAATAATACGCATATCAACATCAGTTTTCATGTACTGCGACATTTCGAAGTATCGACCACATTATCATGTTGTTAATGCAATCGTATGTAACCTAGTAAATATGTGCCGCGATATAGTAATCGACAACATAACGTTGTTACACATTCTGCTACAAGGATAACCGGGAGATCTAACTGAAATATGTATGAGGAATAAAGACACAATAGTACCTACATGAGATATTTGTTATTCACATAACTCCTGCTTTAAGCAGTGAGAGGTACTTGATATTGACTACTGAGGCACCGCACATTACAAACAGTCAGGCGTAGTGAAGGGTTTGCGTTGGCTGGTAATCCTACTTGAATGCTGTAGGACTTAAACTGAATGGTAATTTCTGATCTCTCTCAAATAAATTGGGGATATACGATTCATAAAATGCTTTTATTTTGTTGAATTTTGTATAGAGGTAACCTCCTATTCAGTTACAAAAATAAAACGATCATACCTGAAATTATTGCCTAAGTTTTGATATAAATTATATTACAAACTATGACATCTATTTTAATAAATTCCTATTTAATATTTTCAACCTTATTCTGGCTTTATGATCTTCTTAGATGTTAAGGTCATGAGATAAGATAAATTCAATGAAGTAACCGTAAAATTAGACAGATATCTTTGGACATAAAAAAGTGAATGTAGACTTTCAATTTTCTTATTTATATGCATAAATAACTAGAAAAAAGTTTTGACATGGTTGATACTGTAAACAGTGATCGGAAAAAAAGGGCTGAACGCAATTTACCATGTCGTATTTAGCGACTATGCATCAAAAAATAGCTAACTGCAACAGAAGATGGTCGTACAACATACTACAAACTTGTATGGAAAAACATTCCCAAAACATTATTTTACAGAACAAAACCTGTCTCATAAATTCGGAAATTAATTAAGAATAAATATTATGATGTGGGCATTCGGCTAGTTGGTATTAAGTTACTGTACTTAATGTTTTTTAATGTTACCTTCCATGTTAACAATGAGGATTAGAGACCAAAAGACCAATGAATATCATATTTGGCTAATAGGGAAAATAATTAAACGTAACCGTTAACTTCGTATAGTTTTCCATATTTTATTCTAAAACTGACTAGCTTCCTAAGTTAATAAATTTAATTTTCTTCTAGCAAAAGATGCAGATGTTTCCAAAACACGAGTTTTTCATTTGAAATTATGGGCCTTATCCATAGTTGTCGTAATAAAAAAAAAAAATAATTTATTTATTTGGCCTTTGGTCTGGTCTGGAACCATTTAGCCAGCATTCTACATTAACGTGTATTTATTATTGTCTTGTTACAACATATCGGAGGCTTCAAATCTTGATTTCTGTGTCTCGAAGGAAGCGAACGATGGCCCTGTAGATCTGCACATTTCTTGACTGTAGAATGGTGGTGACGCTCGCTGGAAATTTGGTGCTGTGGGTAACAACCGTGTCCTAATCTCATTCTAATAATGGTTGTTACGTGTCTTCGTGCTATTTTGTGCTCTGCGAACCAAGGTGTCTTTGGTATTGTAGGCTGTACTGCTGCATAGTGTCTTCCTCTGAGTAGCTGCGTCCGGGACCAGTCTTCATTCCAATTGAGGTGTGCCTTCCTAGAGACTATTGGGATGAAGGTAGCTGGATGCCTGCAAAGTGCCCTTCGTTGATGCTCTGTTTCGCTAATTGGTCGACCACAGAAATTTAGTTGTGTTGTTATTAAAACTCAAGCAAAAAATTATACGAAGTGAAAAAAAAACTGTAAGAATTACAACAGATATAATCATGTCACTACGCAGTTTATGGTAAACTGAAATGGAGCAGGTGAGTTCAACATTTAGTAACCAAATAAACATTAGCGCAGTAATCGCGTTTGTAGATAATTTACATTAACTTCAATAACAACGAAAAGTTATTGGATTTTTTAATGTAAGACACGCACAAATAAAACCCTTATATGCACCAAAATACGTAAATTTGGCAAAGTAATAAAATGAAAATTTCATCTACTCCGTTATCGCATAAAAAGAATGTCAAAAGTAATATACTGTGTAAGTTCAACATTCAAGCGTCGTTTCAGTTTAAACAATAAGATCTTTGAACGACCCGAACGACTGGTCTAAACGGATGCAATGACTTACAGCCATCTAATGTTCTTTCGTCAGACACTACAAGTCAAATTAGTTTTGTTTTGATACACATGTTTGTTTACTCTTTGCGAGAAGCGCTTTTACCTGTCATTCCAGTTTGTTACTTATGGTCTATGGAAACTATTTCATGCAATCATAAAAAAAGAAAAAGCTGAATTTTTAACATAATTCATCGACAACTAAGCGTATTATACTTTTTTTATATATATATAGTTGGAGGTAAGCACTTTGACTGTGAGAAGCAAATTTTGTTACCTTGAGTACGCAAAAATAACTGGACGGATTTTCACTGGGTTTGATTATTATTATTAATTTTAATTCCAATGGAGCTAACGCTCCGGTGGAAATTCCCCTAGCCATCTAATTACCACTTTTCATATCTTTTTTTTTTTAATTTTCCTTTATAATTGGAGTGTTAAATTCCTCCCCTATTTACTTTTACGATTTGCAAAATTTTAAATTCCTTAAGCATTTTTGGTAAATTATTCATCACTTACCAACAAAAGAAAATTTTCTCCCTCCCTTATGCGTGAAATCGAGCGCCAGCTTGTAGTGATGATCTCCTTTCTCCTTCCATGCACTATCCCTAATTCTTTGACCAATATCCCTCCAAGCTCCATCACCAACATATGCACTATGCGCTCCTTGCACTCTCTCCTGCGATAATTTTCACAAACAAATCTTGCTGCTCTCCTATATTCATTATTTAACCTTAAGGTTTTCTTTATCTGTGTACTTAATAAGCTGATTCTTTGCATTGCTAAAAAAAAAAAAAAAAAAAAAAAAATCTTGATTCTGACCGTGACCCATCAACACAGTCATTGATTAGAATTATGAACAGCAACTGTCCCAATACACTGTGGCACACCCATATTTATCAAACCTAGCAGCTTAGGGTTCCAGTATTAAGCTGAGATGTATTTTATCTTGATGCCGCATCGGGAAACTGAGAAATAAGAAAGTACCTAACTACAGGATGTCCACCATGAACCTGACACATTTGAAATTGTTGTATACTTCATACTAATTATGGTAAATAATGCATGCAAGGTCAAGAGTAACTCCCCAAGTTTTATTTAAAAAATCGGTACACCTCTACATGAGATCCTCTCGTTGCTCGAAGAACATCTAGGCTGAATTCAAGTTCCTGCCAGGTTTGCTTAACGGAAGTGACGGCATCTCGTATGCAGCCGCGAAGCTCTTGAATATCACGAATTTTGCGGCTGCATACACTTTGTCCTTCACATATTCCCACAAGACGAGGTCTAGAGGGGTAATATCCGGTGATCAAGGGGGCCAACTTGGCGGTCTACCAAGCCCAATCCAGCGACCGGGAACCTGGGTGCCGAGAAATTCTAGAACGATCAGGCTCCAATGCGGAGGGGCGCTGTCCTGTTAAAAGATGTCGTTCGGTTGCAAATGCATTAACTCAGACACAACAAATTGTTCCAAAATATCGAGGTACGTACAGCCTGTAACTGTTTTTTCTACAAATAAAAAGGGATGGATGATCAAATTGTGCATCAATCCGCACCACACATTTAATTTCGGGCTGTCACAATGCAGTGTGGATTTTATGATCTCCAAATACACTACGTGCATTTTGTGTGTTGACTTTGCCCGATAAATGAAATGTGGCATCATCAGAGAAAGCAACGAGAATTAAAAACGTTGGGTCTTCATCAATGTGATGTAACATGTCGATATCAAATGCCTGCCTCGTATCATTGTCATCTGTTTTCAGTTCATAAAACAACTGCAATTTGTATGCATGAAACCGAAGGGAGTGATGCAGTACCTTATGTACAGCGGACTGCGGCATCTGCAGTTCTCGTGCCGCATGCCGAATGGACTTCAAACGCCTTGTCTCACTGGTGCTACATGCTCCTCTGATACGCGCTCATTACCGCCACCATTCAATTTCTTCAAACTTGCCAAAAAGCGCTGTTTCCATTTCTTAATGGTGTTCCGTGATGGTGGATCCTTCTTGAACACGCGGTGAAAGTTGCGTTGCACTCGAATCACTAAATTGGTTTCCGCGTACCAGCAAATAACACGCTCTTGTGGTGACGCCATTTTCAGTTAAGCTACTGCATCGCCACATACAACCTCTTGCGCGGGTTTTCAAAAATTGTCAACGGAACTTCCACAGTTGCTCTACATAATGCAAAGCGTGTTACCAACTTACTTCCATTCGTTGATTTTTGGCAGCCAAATGAAAGGTGCCAGATTCATGGTGGACACCCTGTAAGAGTGGAGGAATTCTCGGCGCTGTATATACGAGATGAAATGTTCTCGGGAAATTAGCCAAATGAGAACTTTGCAACGCACGACGTTTCGGCGGTCATAAACCCTGCCGCCATTGTTAAGTGACAATGGCGGCAGAGTTTATGACCGCTGAAACGTCGTGCATTACAAACGTTATCACTCGGGTCGTTTCCCGAGAACATTTCATCCGTAAGAAAGTACCAATTCGTCTCCTGTTTGTTTCGTTGAACGCGGTCTGTGATTCCAAAAGTAAAATTGGATACGTTTGATTTTGTCATGACGTCGAAAAACTAAGAAATTAAGATAAAAGCATCAGCTAATTACTATTCATTAAAGGAAAGTTGTTTCGATATTATATTACTCGCCACTGTATTTTTTTTTCCTTATGTCTTTACGCCATGTAGACATCGAGATCATTAAAGGCGTGATAGGACTTGGTGGGAATTAGGGATGGCCTTATAAAGGAACCATGCCAGCATTCGCTTAGAGTGGTTTCAGGAAATCTAGATGCGAGGCTAGAGATTCCGAATTGAAACTGATATTCAGCATTTCTTACTCATTTCTGAGACCCGTAACCCCATTATATTTGTCTGTATTTGTTACATTATTGAATCGTTGACTGGAAATTAGGAC
This sequence comes from Vandiemenella viatica, assembly GCA_031002005.1. Taxonomy (NCBI): domain Eukaryota; kingdom Metazoa; phylum Arthropoda; class Insecta; order Orthoptera; family Morabidae; genus Vandiemenella; species Vandiemenella viatica. The sequence goes on along the minus strand of CM061920.1, from coordinate 294,135,965 downwards.
GTCAAATTGTCCGCGCAAGTAACCTTGATAGAAAGCCTGACTTCATTGCATATCTTTCGTATAGGTATAAACAAAGTGAACGAAGTTACAGGCAATATCTAATATACAATACCTTCTTCTTCTTCACCACCATTCCCCAAAGCTTTGATATCGACTGCCTTTGATGAGTTTTGCTCATCTTTGGCATGGTCAGATTTGGAGTTTTGGTTTTACGGCTGCAAGCCCTTGTTGATGCCAAGCATTTTAAACCGTACCTCAAACGCTCTAAACCGCACGAAAAATGCTTAGAATATTTTATTTTATTTTTTACACCTCGTCGACGCCGACGTTGAGGTCATTAGAGGCGGTATTGGACTGGAGTAGTATATAATTGGGGCTACAGGCTCAAAAAGTGCGGTTCTTGCACGGAACACCTCTATTGTTCTAATTGGATACATTGTATCATTCTATTGTTCTATTGTTCCCCACCCTCCCACCTGTCAATCATTTTCACGCCTATTGTTCTCTCCCCCTCCCACTTGACTGGAGGGCCACTTGACTAACCACTTGACATGTATTATCTCTGGTCCTATTGGCCACTTGACTTGAGGGCCACTTGACTAACCACTTGACATGAGGGCCACTTGACTAACCACTTGACTAACCTCAGTTACACCCCTATTGTCCTTGACCACGCACCCCTCTAGCCGCACCAGGTGTGGCGCAGACGTTGCCAGACCACTTGAGCGACCAACTGGACTTTCGGACAGATGTCGATATGCTGCTCCTTTTCGAACGAGGAATTCGCGGAGGTATTTGCCAGTGCGTGCCGAGGCAAATAACAGTTACATGCCGAGGCAAATAACAGGTACATGCTGCGGCGGTGGGGGCGGGCGCCGCCACGTGGTTCGCCGTCGGGTTGGCCACGTTGTCTATACACACACACACACACACACACACACACACACACACACACACACATCGCGCGGCAAGCGGCGGTTGAACCGAGGCAAGTGCCGCGGCAAGCGGCGGCTGAACCGCGGCAAGTTGCCGCGGTGCGGCAACATGCCGCGGCGGAGCCCCGCTGCAGGAGTGACGTTGCGGCCGCACGGCGCCGCGGCGCAGCTCGTCGCTGCGGTTGCAACACCTTCGGCGGCGGGATCCGTGCGGCAGCCGTCAAACGCGGCAGCCACAAACACCGCAGGACTCCAGCCACGGACGGGACAGCGAGCAGACGTGTTGGAACCTCGGATTCTATTGTTCTTTTGTTAGAACACTGCGGTGACCAACTGTTCTCCCTAACTCCACTTTCATCGTATGGAGTGTTATGCCTCTTCAGTCGTCTAACATCGTGATCTTTACAGGCGACAGAGGATTGAACGAAGGAACGGGAGAGAATTCAACTCGGGGATTCGAACCAGCGATCGTTGTTTGACGGCATTCGATGGACGGGAATAAGCATTATACTTTATATTGAGCGCTTAATAAAATGCGATTTAAACCAATGAGGTTTCTTTCTTAAGTTAGGAATTAATGTCTTTAAACATACGACGAAACACATTTCTGAAAGCTCATTTAACGTAATATTAAGCACGTCATTTCTACCCCAATCACACTAAGTACGATGATAAAATTTATACAGCGTTGATTGTAAAAAACTGAACTTTCTATTTATCTAAAAATACTTTTTAAAAAACTGCTATTTCTGATAGTTGATTACAAATTTCGCTCGCTGAGCCAGAGGTTGCTGCCCTGAAGAGGGGTCGAGTCTAACACAATGCTCCCTTTTGTTATCGCCACTCGAACGCGCCAGCTGCACAGCCTGTAACTCAACTTCATTTCGCGTAATATTAAGCTTTTAATTTCTACTCTTTACATAACGCGAGAAAAAAAAATGTTTATATCGTGATAATTCTATGAAAATAACCTTTCCAATTAAAACTATAATTTTTTAAAAAAAACTTGTACTTCTGATAGCTGATCTTAAATTTGGGGCTCTGAGCCACGCTTTTGTATTGCTGGGGGGGTGAGGTTTCTATAGCGCATTGTATGTGTCGCTACTGCGGTGAGTTAATTGTGCGCGCTAAGAGTGGCTGTTTAGAAAATTAAACTCCGCAAACAACACAGTAGCGTTCACGCAGCGTCGTTGATGGTTGTACGTAGAGCTTGAATCGAAAATTTACTGCCGCTGCTGCATTGTAATAAATTTTTTAGGTGGAATATACCGATTCCACTAGGATTATCCTGTACTAAGAAATTTTCCCAGGACGGCTGCAGAGGTGTTTCCTAGCGACCAAGACTTACTAACTGCGATAAGTTCGGCGAAAGACGTTTGTGACGGCGAGTATTTTGGACAAAGTTTTGTGCATATTCTTACGACTCAGACCGAGCGTGGTGGGTGAGCGGTTAACTCTCTGGCCTCACATTCGGGAGGACGCGGGTTCGAATCCCCGTCCAGGCATCCATCGCGCGCTAGTGATAACAAACAAGTATCTGTGCATGCGAAGTAAATAAATATGGAGTCACGTTTATAGTGCGATACACTGAATGTCAATTGTGGATAGATACGGAGCTCAGTTTCCTTATTTCACCTGTATAATGTTGTGGAAAAGCCTTGTAAAATCGAAGGGTGTTATGCCTCTTCAGTCGTCTCTCATCGTGAACTTTACAGGCGACAGAGGATTGAACGAAGGAACGGGGGGGAATTCGACTATGGTCCTTTGCGGGAACCACCCCGGCATTCACCTGGATAGGCTAGGATAGAGGCGGAATGCGCAGGCAATAAAAAACCCTGGTCATAATGACCAAACGAGCCATTACTCCGTACTTCAGGTGAATGTTGGGTTGGGTCCTTCAAAAGACCATGCCTGAATTCCATTCCGATCCTTGCACCAGTCCTATCACACTTCGTGATCGGTAAAGATCTGACCTAGCATTTGGGAGGACGTGGGCTCGAATCCCAGTCCGGGCATCCAGATTTGAGTTTTCCATGGTTTCCCCAAATAACTCGAGGCGAATGACGGGGATGATTTTCTTCATTTGCCATGGCCGAATTCCCCACCGTTCCTCGTCCACTGTCCTCTCCCACCTCTAAAGGCTTCGATGTCGACGAGGCGTAGAACCCTAAAAAAAAAAAAAAAGAAAACCACGACCACCAACTCCAGATGAATGTCGAGTTATTCATTCAAAATACCATGCCCGAATTCCTTCCCAGTCCTTGCCGCCAGTCCATACAATTATGACCATTACATTCTCGCAATCACCATAGAGGGGGAATGCGCAGGCAATAAAAAAACCCTGGTCATAATGACCAAACGAGCCATTACTCCGTACTTCAGGTGAATGTTGGGTTGGTTCCTTCAAAAGACCATGCCTGAATTCGATCCCGATCCTTGCACCAGTCCTATCACACCTCGTGATCGGTAAAGATCTGGCCTCGCATTCGGGAGGACGCGGGTTCGAACCCCCGTCCAGGCATCCAGATTTTGGTTTTTAATGGTTTACCTAAATCATTCCAAGCGAATGCCAGGGTGTTTCCTTCAAAAAGGCGTCGGGAGGACGTGGGTTTGAATCCCTGCCCCCGACCATCAAGATTTCGGCTTTCCATGCTTTTTGTGAAATTACTGCATTCGGTGCTTAAGCCATCTGACGGGAAAGTGAAAAGCCCTCAACCTGACCTTCACATGTTTCACAACTTGCGTCGTAATGTAGTTACGCCTTAACACTTCCGTTGTTCGGTTTCAAGTTTAAACTGTACGTTCTCTACACCCTGTTAAGTTCAAGTAGGCTAGGATAGAGGCGGAATGCGCAGGCAATAAAAAACCCTGGTCATAATGACCAAACGAGCCATTACTCCGTACTTCAGGTGAATGTTGGGTTGGGTCCTTCAAAAGACCATAGGCTTTCCATGCTTTTTTGTGAAATTACTGCATTCGGTGCTTAAGCCATCTGACGGGAAAGTGACGTTTTCCATGGTTTCCCCAAATAACGCGAGGCGAATGTCGGGATAATTTCTTCATTTTCCATGGCAGAATTCCTTCCCGTTCTCAGTCGTAACAGCATTACCTAAGGACAGGACTGAACACGTGAAATGACTACGGCAATAACGAGCATGGTGGGGTGAGATGCAATGTTGTCGCTTCACATTCGGGAGGACGTGGGTTGGAATCCCTGTCCGAACATCGAAATTTCAGCATTCCATGCTTTTTTTGCGAAATTACTGCATTTGGTGCTTAAGCAATTTGACTGGAAAGTGAAAAGTCCAGGATTCTAATCCCGGTCTCAGCTGCGATTTTCAAAAAGCCCTTAACCTGACATTCACATCTGGCACAACTTGCGTTGTAATGTAGTTACACCAGAACACTTCCGTTGTTTGGTTTCCAGTTTAAACTGTAGGTTCTCTACACCCGGCTAAGTTCACGTAGGCTAGGATAGGTGCGGAATGCGCAGGCAATAAAAACCCTGGTCATAATGACCAGACTAGCCATTACTCCATACTTCAGTTGAATATCGGGTTGGTTCCTTCAAAAGGCCATGTCTGAATTCCACCCCGTTCCCTGCACCAGTCCTATCACGCATCGTGATCGGTAAAGATCTGACCTAGCATTTGGGAGGGTGCGGTTTCGAATCCCCGTCCAGGCATCCAGATTTGGGTTTTCCATGGTTTCCCCAAATAACGCGAGACGAATGCCGGGGATAATTTCATCATTTTCCATGACAGAATTCCTTCCCGTTCCTCGTCCACTGTCCTTTCCCCGCCTCTAAAGGCGTAGAACCATAAAAAAGAATCGCATGTGCTTTTATCCAATTCAATATAACTTTATAGGCAGGTAGGTGATTTCACTGCAGGTCTATATATTCGTCCTCCTTTCAGAGGTACTTTTTTCCTCCTGGTGGGTGGGTTTGTTAACGTTCGGGACTGCCATGTGGGAGATGGAGGGTTCGATTCCCGGTCCGCATGTTAATTAGTATCTGTTGTAGTTTAGACATACAAATAGCCGTTTATCGCCAAGAGTCACTGTGGACACTCCGACAATGACAAAAATAAAACGCGTTTAGTGGTGTTTGTTCCTGTAGCCAGGGATGGTAACGCGATGCATGTGGTGGGAGTTCTACAGGTTTATCTGCTCTAATACCTGTGTCAGTGATGTATACTCATAGACCCTCCTAAGTTACCACTTCTCATTCCTGTTGAGGGGTGACTGTAAAATTCTTGAAATACAGATATTTGCGCGGGTACAACGAATGCGTGCCACAACTTCACAATAATTGTTTGTGCATTGAAATACGGAAAAAAAAGTTTCTACTGTAATGGCAGTCTCTAGGTAAAGTGAAAAACGTGGCCATTTTTTATCACCACTCGTCTTCTTTTCAGAGTTATTGCTTGTATGCCGGTCTGGCGGCCATCCCTTATTACGCATGTCGGACGTCGTAGGCTCGGCAGACGTAAAACAGGACAGGTGGCGGGCGAACTGTGGCGGAACTAACATCAGACTTTAATGTTGGGCAGAGTACAAGTGTACCTGAACACACAGTGCACCGAACACTCCTAACGATGGGCCTCCGCAGCCGACGACACATGCATGTGCACCACGACATCGGCGTAGAACCATAAAAAAGAATCGCATGTGCTTTTATCCAATTCAATATAACTTTATAGGCAGGTAGGTGATTTCACTGCAGGTCTATATATTCGTCCTCCTTTCAGAGGTACTTTTTTCCTCCTGGTGGGTGGGTTTGTTAACGTTCGGGACTGCCATGTGGGAGATGGAGGGTTCGATTCCCGGTCCGCATGTTAATTAGTATCTGTTGTAGTTTAGACATACAAATAGTCGTTTATCGCCAAGAGTCACTGTGGACACTCCGACAATGACAAAAATAAAAATAAAACGCGTTTAGTGGTGTTTGTTCCTGTAGCCAGGGATGGTAACGCGATGTATGTGGTGGGAGTTCTACAGGTTTATCTGCTCTAATACCTGTGTCAGTGATGTATACTCATAGACCCTCCTAAGTTACCACTTCTCATTCTTGTTGAGGGGTGACTGTAAAATTCTTGAAATACAGATATTTGCGCGGGTACAACGAATGCGTGCCACAACTTCACAATAATTGTTTGTGCATTGAAATACGGAAAAAAAGTTTCTACTGTAATGGCAGTCTCTAGGTAAAGTGAAAGACGTGGCCATTTTTTATCACCACTCGTCTTCTTTTCAGAGTTATTGCTTGTATGCCGGTCTGGCGGCCACCCCTTATTACGCATGTCGGACGTCGTAGGCTGGGCAGACGTAAAACAGGACAGGTGGCGGGCGAACTGTGGCGGAACTAACATCAGACTTTAATGTTGGGCAGAGTACAAGTGTACCTGAACACACAGTGCACCGAACACTCCTAACGATGGGCCTCCGCAGCCAACGACACATGCATGTGCACCACGACATCGGCAACTGCGACTGAAATGGGCATGAGACCATCGTCACTGGACGTTGGCGTAGTGGCAGATCGGTGCATGGTCTGATGAATTCCGATACCTTCTTCATCTTGCCGGAGTAAGGGTGTGAACTGGTCGGTTTCTACGGGAACAGCTTCCTGTCACCTGTACTGCGGGGAACATTCACGTGGGAGCTCGTGCAAGGCACCGTGACGACCGATAAGTATCGTACACTGGTTGCAGACCACGTACAGCACAAACCTTCATGACGACCATGTTCCCCAACGGCTGTGACATTTTTCAACAAGATAATGCACCATGTCACAAGGCCAGAAGTGTAACTTAATGGTTCGAGGAACACAGTGGCGAGTTGTAATTGATGTACTGGATCGTCCAGCTCGCCAGATCTGAACCCGATCGAACACATCTGGGGTGTGATTGAATATTTTGGATTTTTTGTTTTTTCTATTTAAACCCACATTTTGATGGCTGGATCGTGAATATGAATTGAGTACTGTCTAATGACACTGGTGAACTTTACCCTTCATCCAATTCGTTCGGCTATGAATTAATGTAAACATATGATTTGTAATTGCATCTAAACATTACTGACAATCATTTTTAAAAGTGAGGTTCAAAATTTTTTTGCTATTAATAGATCAGTCAAGCATCCGTACAATTCCATCAATGAAACAATACAGTTTCTGATCCATCATTCAACCAAAATATTATTGGATTAATTTCCTATTCGTTTGCTGAATAGTAACGCAATGAAGATTTAATTTAGAACTACTGGTAATTTAGAACTACTGGTGTCTTTATGTATTGACATATTAACCTGTTGTACGCTAAAGTCTCGCTCTCTCTCTCACATACACGCATAACGTTACCATCAATATAGACACGTCAGAGGAAGTGCACAGTCGGAAAAAGATCGTGAAAACAGGTAAAACATCACCGCAATTATACCACATCACTATACGAAAGATGTCATCGGTTTACATGGTTAGAAGGTGTCCATCATGCCATACGATGTGTATTGAGTGCATCCACCAAAATAGAAAAAAAAAGTGCGACATGATGCGGTGTTCCATCATAAATGAAACTCGTTCTGTTCACGGCCCGATATGACATCGGACAACTTGAGTAGTACATCAGATATACCTGTCGAAAGTCACACTAAAGTACTGAAGTTGAACTAAACAGAGCATGCAGAAGATGAGAACATCACAAGTTTCATTAAACAACACGACGCTCCACAAGACCGAAACATAATGGGCTCAGTACCAGATGAAACATAAATTATGTTAGATATCAGTTAGTATGTGCCACTTTCGAAGAATTTCATTTAAAAAGTGCAAAAATAGATAAAAAAAACGCGAATACTGGTCAAATATAGCAAAATATTGGTTAAAAAATTATGGCACTTTCTGAGACAGAACTTATGCTAAAGTCTGGTTAATACAGAATGTTAAAGTGTTTGTTATAGTTGGTTAGAGTAAATTCAGGGTAGGTTATTTCAACTCACCTTCTCATGGTGCCACTGATACATGGATATCCAAAAGTGTTTGCTGAGGCGGCTTGGGCCCCACCGCGGCCTAAGAGACCGGTATTTTGCGCGGCCTAAGAAGACCGAAATTTAGCGCGCCGGTTTTCCGGATGCAACGCGTTTGTATTTTTCTACGCAGCAGCAGCTTACTGTGGGGCCCAAGCTACCTCAGCAAACACTTTTGGATATCCATGTATCAGTGGCACCATGAGAAGGTGAGTTGAAATAACCTACCCTGAATTTACTCTAACCAACTATAACAAACACTTTAACATTCTGTATTAACCAGACTTTAGCATAAGTTCTGTCTCAGAAAGTGCCATAATTTTTTAACCAATATTTTGCTATATTTGACCAGTATTCGCGTTTTTTTTATCTATTTTTGCACTTTTTAAATGAAATTCTTCGAAAGTGGCACATACTAACTGATATCTAACATAATTTATGTTTCATCTGGTACTGAGCCCATTATGTTTCGGTCTTGTGGAGCGTCGTGTTGTTTAATGAAACTTGTGATGTTCTCATCTTCTGCATGCTCTGTTTAGTTCAACTTCAGTACTTTAGTGTGACTTTCGACAGGTATATCTGATGTACTACTCAAGTTGTCCGATGTCATATCGGGCCGTGAACAGAACGAGTTTCATTTATGATGGAACACCGCATCATGTCGCACTTTTTTTTTCTATTTTGGTGGATGCACTCAATACACATCGTATGGCATGATGGACACCTTCTAACCATGTAAACCGATGACATCTTTCGTATAGTGATGTGGTATAATTGCGGTGATGTTTTACCTGTTTTCACGATCTTTTTCCGACTGTGCACTTCCTCTGACGTGTCTATATTGATGGTAACGTTATGCGTGTATGTGAGAGAGAGAGCGAGACTTTAGCGTACAACAGGTTAATATGTCAATACATAAAGACACCAGTAGTTCTAAATTACCAGTAGTTCTAAATTAAATCTTCATTGCGTTACTATTCAGCAAACGAATAGGAAATTAATCCAATAATATTTTGGTTGAATGATGGATCAGAAACTGTATTGTTTCATTGATGGAATTGTACGGATGCTTGACTGATCTATTAATAGCAAAAAATTTTGAACCTCACTTTTAAAAATGATTGTCAGTAATGTTTAGATGCAATTACAAATCATATGTTTACATTAATTCATAGCCGAACGAATTGGATGAAGGGTAAAGTTCACCAGTGTCATTAGACAGTACTCAATTCATATTCACGATCCAGCCATCAAAATGTGGGTTTAAATAGAAAAAACAAAAAATCCAAAATATTCAATCACACCCCAGATGTGTTCGATCGGGTTCAGATCTGGCGAGCTGGACGATCCAGTACATCAATTACAACTCGCCACTGTGTTCCTCGAACCATTAAGTTACACTTCTGGCCTTGTGACATGGTGCATTATCTTGTTGAAAAATGTCACAGCCGTTGGGGAACATGGTCGTCATGAAGGTTTGTGCTGTACGTGGTCTGCAACCAGTGTACGATACTTATCGGTCGTCACGGTGCCTTGCACGAGCTCCCACGTGAATGTTCCCCGCAGTACAGGTGACAGGAAGCTGTTCCCGTAGAAACCGACCAGTTCACACCCTTACTCCGGCAAGATGAAGAAGGTATCGGAATTCATCAGACCATGCACCGATCTGCCACTACGCCAACGTCCAGTGACGATGGTCTCATGCCCATTTCAGTCGCAGTTGCCGATGTCGTGGTGCACATGCATGTGTCGTTGGCTGCGGAGGCCCATCGTTAGGAGTGTTCGGTGCACTGTGTGTTCAGGTACACTTGTACTCTGCCCAACATTAAAGTCTGATGTTAGTTCCGCCACAGTTCGCCCGCCACCTGTCCTGTTTTACGTCTGCCCAGCCTACGACGTCCGACATGCGTAATAAGGGGTGGCCGCCAGACCGGCATACAAGCAATAACTCTGAAAAGAAGACGAGTGGTGATAAAAAATGGCCACGTCTTTCACTTTACCTAGAGACTGCCATTACAGTAGAAACTTTTTTTCCGTATTTCAATGCACAAACAATTATTGTGAAGTTGTGGCACGCATTCGTTGTACCCGCGCAAATATCTGTATTTCAAGAATTTTACAGTCACCCCTCAACAAGAATGAGAAGTGGTAACTTAGGAGGGTCTATGAGTATACATCACTGACACAGGTATTAGAGCAGATAAACCTGTAGAACTCCCACCACATACATCGCGTTACCATCCCTGGCTACAGGAACAAACACCACTAAACGCGTTTTATTTTTGTCATTGTCGGAGTGTCCACAGTGACTCTTGGCGATAAACGACTATTTGTATGTCTAAACTACAACAGATACTAATTAACATGCGGACCGGGAATCGAACCCTCCATCTCCCACATGGCAGTCCCGAACGTTAACAAACCCACCCACCAGGAGGAAAAAAGTACCTCTGAAAGGAGGACGAATATATAGACCTGCAGTGAAATCACCTACCTGCCTATAAAGTTATATTGAATTGGATAAAAGCACATGCGATTCTTTTTTTTATGGTTCTACGCCGATGTCGTGGTGCACATGCATGTGTCGTCGGCTGCGGAGGCCCATCGTTAGGAGTGTTCGGTGCACTGTGTGTTCAGGTACACTTGTACTCTGCCCAACATTAAAGTCTGATGTTAGTTCCGCCACAGTTCGCCCGCCACCTGTCCTGTTTTACGTCTGCCGAGCCTACGACGTCCGACATGCGTAATAAGGGATGGCCGCCAGACCGGCATACAAGCAATAACTCTGAAAAGAAGACGAGTGGTGATAAAAAATGGCCACGTTTTTCACTTTACCTAGAGACTGCCATTACAGTAGAAACTTTTTTTCCGTATTTCAATGCACAAACAATTATTGTGAAGTTGTGGCACGCATTCGTTGTACCCGCGCAAATATCTGTATTTCAAGAATTTTACAGTCACCCCTCAACAGGAATGAGAAGTGGTAACTTAGGAGGGTCTATGAGTATACATCACTGACACAGGTATTAGAGCAGATAAACCTGTAGAACTCCCACCACATGCATCGCGTTACCATCCCTGGCTACAGGAACAAACACCACTAAACGCGTTTTATTTTTGTCATTGTCGGAGTGTCCACAGTGACTCTTGGCGATAAACGGCTATTTGTATGTCTAAACTACAACAGATACTAATTAACATGCGGACCGGGAATCGAACCCTCCATCTCCCACATGGCAGTCCCGAACGTTAACAAACCCACCCACCAGGAGGAAAAAAAGTACCTCTGAAAGGAGGACGAATATATAGACCTGCAGTGAAATCACCTACCTGCCTATAAAGTTATATTGAATTGGATAAAAGCACATGCGATTCTTTTTTATGGTTCTACGCCTTTAGAGGCGGGGAAAGGACAGTGGACGAGGAACGGGAAGGAATTCTGTCATGGAAAATGATGAAATTATCCCCGGCATTCGTCTCGCGTTATTTGGGGAAACCATGGAAAACCCAAATCTGGATGCCTGGACGGGGATTCGAAACCGCACCCTCCCAAATGCTAGGTCAGATCTTTACCGATCACGATGCGTGATAGGACTGGTGCAGGGAACGGGGTGGAATTCAGACATGGCCTTTTGAAGGAACCAACCCGATATTCAACTGAAGTATGGAGTAATGGCTAGTCTGGTCATTATGACCAGGGTTTTTATTGCCTGCGCATTCCGCACCTATCCTAGCCTACGTGAACTTAGCCGGGTGTAGAGAACCTACAGTTTAAACTGGAAACCAAACAACGGAAGTGTTCTGGTGTAACTACATTACAACGCAAGTTGTGCCAGATGTGAATGTCAGGTTAAGGGCTTTTTGAAAATCGCAGCTGAGACCGGGATTAGAATCCTGGACTTTTCACTTTCCAGTCAAATTGCTTAAGCACCAAATGCAGTAATTTCGCAAAAAAGCATGGAATGCTGAAATTTCGATGTTCGGACAGGGATTCCAACCCACGTCCTCCCGAATGTGAAGCGACAACATTGCATCTCACCCCACCATGCTCGTTATTGCCGTAGTCATTTCACGTGTTCAGTCCTGTCCTTAGGTAATGCTGTTACGACTGAGAACGGGAAGGAATTCTGCCATGGAAAATGAAGAAATTATCCCGACATTCGCCTCGCGTTATTTGGGGAAACCATGGAAAACGTCACTTTCCCGTCAGATGGCTTAAGCACCGAATGCAGTAATTTCACAAAAAAGCATGGAAAGCCTATGGTCTTTTGAAGGACCCAACCCAACATTCACCTGAAGTACGGAGTAATGGCTCGTTTGGTCATTATGACCAGGGTTTTTTATTGCCTGCGCATTCCGCCTCTATCCTAGCCTACTTGAACTTAACAGGGTGTAGAGAACGTACAGTTTAAACTTGAAACCGAACAACGGAAGTGTTAAGGCGTAACTACATTACGACGCAAGTTGTGAAACATGTGAAGGTCAGGTTGAGGGCTTTTCACTTTCCCGTCAGATGGCTTAAGCACCGAATGCAGTAATTTCACAAAAAGCATGGAAAGCCGAAATCTTGATGGTCGGGGGCAGGGATTCAAACCCACGTCCTCCCGACGCCTTTTTGAAGGAAACACCCTGGCATTCGCTTGGAATGATTTAGGTAAACCATTAAAAACCAAAATCTGGATGCCTGGACGGGGGTTCGAACCCGCGTCCTCCCGAATGCGAGGCCAGATCTTTACCGATCACGAGGTGTGATAGGACTGGTGCAAGGATCGGGATCGAATTCAGGCATGGTCTTTTGAAGGAACCAACCCAACATTCACCTGAAGTACGGAGTAATGGCTCGTTTGGTCATTATGACCAGGGTTTTTTTATTGCCTGCGCATTCCCCCTCTATGGTGATTGCGAGAATGTAATGGTCATAATTGTATGGACTGGCGGCAAGGACTGGGAAGGAATTCGGGCATGGTATTTTGAATGAATAACTCGACATTCATCTGGAGTTGGTGGTCGTGGTTTTCTTTTTTTTTTTTTTATAGGGTTCTACGCCTCGTCGACATCGAAGCCTTTAGAGGTGGGAGAGGACAGTGGACGAGGAACGGTGGGGAATTCGGCCATGGCAAATGAAGAAAATCATCCCCGTCATTCGCCTCGAGTTATTTGGGGAAACCATGGAAAACTCAAATCTGGATGCCCGGACTGGGATTCGAGCCCACGTCCTCCCAAATGCTAGGTCAGATCTTTACCGATCACGAAGTGTGATAGGACTGGTGCAAGGATCGGAATGGAATTCAGGCATGGTCTTTTGAAGGACCCAACCCAACATTCACCTGAAGTACGGAGTAATGGCTCGTTTGGTCATTATGACCAGGGTTTTTTATTGCCTGCGCATTCCGCCTCTATCCTAGCCTATCCAGGTGAATGCCGGGGTGGTTCCCGCAAAGGACCATAGTCGAATTCCCCCCCGTTCCTTCGTTCAATCCTCTGTCGCCTGTAAAGTTCACGATGAGAGACGACTGAAGAGGCATAACACCCTTCGATTTTACAAGGCTTTTCCACAACATTATACAGGTGAAATAAGGAAACTGAGCTCCGTATCTATCCACAATTGACATTCAGTGTATCGCACTATAAACGTGACTCCATATTTATTTACTTCGCATGCACAGATACTTGTTTGTTATCACTAGCGCGCGATGGATGCCTGGACGGGGATTCGAACCCGCGTCCTCCCGAATGTGAGGCCAGAGAGTTAACCGCTCACCCACCACGCTCGGTCTGAGTCGTAAGAATATGCACAAAACTTTGTCCAAAATACTCGCCGTCACAAACGTCTTTCGCCGAACTTATCGCAGTTAGTAAGTCTTGGTCGCTAGGAAACACCTCTGCAGCCGTCCTGGGAAAATTTCTTAGTACAGGATAATCCTAGTGGAATCGGTATATTCCACCTAAAAAATTTATTACAATGCAGCAGCGGCAGTAAATTTTCGATTCAAGCTCTACGTACAACCATCAACGACGCTGCGTGAACGCTACTGTGTTGTTTGCGGAGTTTAATTTTCTAAACAGCCACTCTTAGCGCGCACAATTAACGTCACCGCAGTAGCGACACATACAATGCGCTATAGAAACCTCACCCCCCCAGCAATACAAAAGCGTGGCTCAGAGCCCCAAATTTAAGATCAGCTATCAGAAGTACAAGTTTTTTTAAAAAATTATAGTTTTAATTGGAAAGGTTATTTTCATAGAATTATCACGATATAAACATTTTTTTTCTCGCGTTATGTAAAGAGTAGAAATTAAAAGCTTAATATTACGCGAAATGAAGTTGAGTTACAGGCTGTGCAGCTGGCGCGTTCGAGTGGGCGATAACAAAAGGGAGCATTGTGTTAGACTCGACCCCTCTTCAGGGCAGCAACCTCTGGCTCAGCGAGCGAAATTTGTAATCAACTATCAGAAATATTGCAGTTTTTTAAAAGTATTTTTAGATAAATAGAAAGTTCAGTTTTTTACAATCAACGCTGTATAAATTTTATCATCGTACTTAGTGTGATTGGGGTAGAAATGACGTGCTTAATATTACGTTAAATGAGCTTTCAGAAATGTGTTTCGTCGTATGTTTAAAGACATTAATTCCTAACTTAAGAAAGAAACCTCATTGGTTTAAATCGCATTTTATTAAGCGCTCAATATAAAGTATAATGCTTATTCCCGTCCATCGAATGCCGTCAAACAACGATCGCTGGTTCGAATCCCCGAGTTGAATTCTCTCCCGTTCCTTCGTTCAATCCTCTGTCGCCTGTAAAGATCACGATGTTAGACGACTGAAGAGGCATAACACTCCATACGATGAAAGTGGAGTTAGGGAGAACAGTTGGTCACCGCAGTGTTCTAACAAAAGAACAATAGAATCCGAGGTTCCAACACGTCTGCTCGCTGTCCCGTCCGTGGCTGGAGTCCTGCGGTGTTTGTGGCTGCCGCGTTTGACGGCTGCCGCACGGATCCCGCCGCCGCCGAAGGTGTTGCAACCGCAGCGACGAGCTGCGCCGCGGCGCCGTGCGGCCGCAACGTCACTCCTGCAGCGGGGCTCCGCCGCGGCATGTTGCCGCACCGCGGCAACTTGCCGCGGTTCAGCCGCCGCTTGCCGCGGCACTTGCCTCGGTTCAACCGCCGCTTGCCGCGCGATGTGTGTGTGTGTGTGTGTGTGTGTGTGTGTGTGTGTGTGTGTGTATAGACAACGTGGCCAACCCGACGGCGAACCACGTGGCGGCGCCCGCCCCCACCGCCGCAGCATGTACCTGTTATTTGCCTCGGCATGTAACTGTTATTTGCCTCGGCACGCACTGGCAAATACCTCCGCGAATTCCTCGTTCGAAAAGGAGCAGCATATCGACATCTGTCCGAAAGTCCAGTTGGTCGCTCAAGTGGTCTGGCAACGTCTGCGCCACACCTGGTGCGGCTAGAGGGGTGCGTGGTCAAGGACAATAGGGGTGTAACTGAGGTTAGTCAAGTGGCCCTCATGTCAAGTGGTTAGTCAAGTGGCCCTCAAGTCAAGTGGCCAATAGGACCAGAGATAATACATGTCAAGTGGTTAGTCAAGTGGCCCTCCAAGTGGTTAGTCAAGTGGGAGGGGGGAGAGAACAATAGGCGTGAAAATGATTGACAGGTGGGAGGGGGAGAACAATAGAATGATACAATGTATCCAATTAGAACAATAGAGGTGTTCCGTGCAAGAACCGCACTTTTTGAGCCTGTAGCCCCTATTATATACTACTGACTGGGGGCAAGTTACATCATGGCCTTTTTTATGAAATATCCCGGCATTAGCCTGGAGTGATTTGGGGAAACCATCGAAAACCCAAATCTGGATGCCCGCTCGCTGCTTAGAATAACAAGTGATCATAAACAAAAATGGTGTGTGTCATTTCCATGCAAAACGTAGCATTCTACCTCAAGTAATATTTTAATAGAGAGAAACGAAGTAACAAAATATCAATATGGCCGGCCTCGGTAGCGAGCCCAGCCGAGGGCATGGTGTGTAAGTGTTGTGTGTGTAAATGTCGTGTCGGTTTTATAGTGTCGATATGTCAATACTTGACAGCAACAAATCACATTGAGCTGGGTGTAAATCCTCAGCTGCAGAATGCTATTAAAAAAAATCAATAGCATATGAAGGAAGTTATACTAATTCAATGCGTCGGTGTATCATTACATTTTCAATCAATGGTGCCAAAAATTCTCTGCTTAAAGTATTTAATATACCGCAAAACAGCAGTATCAGGCACCTGATAGTGCTTATATTAGTCCTCAAGGTGCACATGCGGGATTTCGGTGAAGTGGAAGAGTGTGCACACCTCACTAAAGCCAAGTAATCACATTCCAAATCACTTTCGCATTCACGCAGTCCGATATCAAAAGCCACACTAATTACATTTTGAAATGATGTTGGTATGTCAGTGTCATAACCTGGCTTTCACCAAGCATATTGTAGCATAGGCTTATATTTAAGTGCAGCAAATTGATTGTAAATCACAGAGTGAAGTTTCATGATGAAATAAGGATGTGGTTTGGCACATTGTAGTCTTACAAAATCATTAATCCTTCTGCATGGAAATGACACACACCACTATTGTTTATGATTGCTTGTTATTCTAAACATGTTTTCGTCCGATTCCGAGCTTTCGACGTCAAAGGTGTGCCTTGTAAGTATTAACGTGGTAATGCAGTGTTGGCATCTATCTGTCTGTGAAACGTGTAACTATATTCAGTGTGTGATTAGTGTACTTTTGTTTGTGGAAGGTGTAATTTATGAGGCGGATATTGAGAACCGTCCCTGCATTCACCTTGATAACTGCAAGAAACCGCCTAAAGACAGCAGTCAGGCCGGGCGGTACGCGGGTTCCTAGACTCGTGCTCGGTCTGATGTAGCTCGCCGGTCCAGTGTGAGGCGCCGAGCTACACTGGCGGATCAAGACCTAGTATACAATATGCGTAGTATCTTTTCCTTAGTCATAGTTTGTTTAAGTCTTGTTCGTGATTGCTGCCTCTAATGATATTGACGTAGATCAGCTGTAGACCGTATCCTGAAAATCCTTACCATACTATTTTCATATTATTTGATATCTGCATGTTAAGAGCCAGTTCAACTGACATCGGTATATGCGAGTATAATGTCGATTAATCTCTGTTCATACTGCGAAATGCTATGTGAAATGCGAACAATACAGGATAAGCGCCACACTTTATTAATAATGCTCAAGCGTATTCGGAATCTAATGCCAAAACAATCAGGTCTCTGAACGTTATATCAACACCCGATTCAATATTGCAGTGCTCTGAAATGCTGTTGACTGTCGCAGGTAAACGTCATGTTTACCCACGTAACAGCAAGGCAAGCTGTGAGTTAGCAGAAGATTCATCTTGTTCTCTGTTCTATATAATCACTGCAGAGCTTAGGACCATATTAGATTTTGCCCGTAACTTCGATTCCCTACACTAAAGTATTTCTCTGCCGTATTTTCGTTTACCAACGTTTGCAGTGAATTATATGTTAAATCATAAGCTTTTTACGCATACCTAATTACCTTGTTACTACTCTCGATACTATAGTTACAAAAAAATCTGTGTCCAACTACAAATTTACTCTTAAAAATTAGTAACGTGTTAAAGATTCCCTGAGAAGTGATGATTTCCTTATTAATCTAACTGAAGTCATCTATCGGATTGAGATGCTAAAATCCTGCGACTTATTGCAACAATCGACAGATAGCGTTAGGGTAGCATTACATTTTTTATATAGTTTTAATCATATATTATTTTTCTGTTCCGTCTCTAGTGGATGATATATATCTCAACCTTTAGGCAATAGTATGCTTTCACACTGCGTAAATCCGATCAAAATTTGTGAAACTTTTTAAATTATGCTAGCATATATATAAAAGAATTTGGTGTTCATAAGATATTTTTATTTCCTGTTCTGAAACCGAGTAACTGCGTTATTTTAATTTAGAATCTTATGTTTAAAAATCCCGTGTGGAGTTGCTAGTCTCCCATCGGGCGCCTCCCCAGGTGGCGGATAGGGGGATGCCCACCAGATATGGTGGGTACCGGGGAATAAAACACCCGGGGTGGACCAAAACTAGCTAAAGGAAGAAAACCTTGAAAAAAAAATTACCTGGTCCACCAGGTTGGGGGTTTTGCAGTGGGCCAGCTCCTCACTCATATAAAAAATACGAAATGCTAAAAAACGGAACAATATGCCTATGGCTATGTAAGAAGGATGGAAGACACTAGGATACCAAAACTGGTACAAGAATGGGAAGTTAAAGGAAGGAGGAAAAGAGGACGGCCCGTGTTTACCTGGCTCCAAAGTGTACAAATAACAATGAGAAGACTTGGTGCAGAAGAGGAAGATATAGACGATCGAAATGTCTGGAGGAATAGGAGAAGATGAAGTCAAGATCTATTTTCCGAATTCTTTATTGTTGTGTTGGAGAAAAACCTCTGTAGTGAGGAAAATCTCTCTTAATAAATAAAAAAATGTTTAAAAATCAGTTAAGTGGTTTTCAGGTTACGCCAGATCGTAGTTGACGTTCAGAACAGAATTTCATTTATTCTTCCAGTGGCGTTATAAGACTTACCTGAAATTTTAAGTCAGACACCAAGTTTTGAAGCTGTGTAAAACCAATCAGAATCTGTTAGGTAATATTTGAATAAAGCTGGAACAAACAGACACACAGTCCCGTTACGGTATATTATACCAGCGTGGATTAGCTGATCAGCCAAATATCAGCTAAATTATAACACATATTATTAGGCTGAGTCATAAGTTCGTAGCGTTTTTCTTTCGCATTTAGATTGTCTTTGCTATGGGTTTACTTAATCTCATTTTTTTAATAAAATGTTGTGCTTTAGCTTACCTATTGTATTATTGATTATTGCAGATACGGAGCGGATTCGTGGACGTTAGAAAGTGGAGAGTCAATTGAGATAATAATTGTTTCCAACATATTCTTCTATTTGAGTTCAACAGAGACGAAAAAGCAACGGTGGCGGTCAGAAACATTTGTACCGTGTAAAATACATTTTTAAAGAGGACGTTTTCATATTAGGGACACTTCACGTTCAGGAAGACTTTCGAAGTTTGACGAAGATCGTTCAAGCACATTAATCCACAATAACTCACGACAATGTACGCGAGATATGGCAAGTGTTATGACCTGTGATGATTAGACTGTAGTGCAACATTTGCATTCACTGGGCAAAGTTCAAAAATTTGGTGCATCGTACTGCATGCTCTAAGACAAAACCACAAAAATCAGCAGGTGGCCATATTTCCATCTTTGTTTACTCCTCATCGATTATTTCATAAACAACGTCGAATATTCCTATCCAATATCGTTACTGGTAACGAGAAATAACGTCTTTACTTTAACATAATCAAAGGAAAGGAATGGTTTAACCCGGACAAAAAGGCATTTCCTCGTATAAAGGTCAACGTGCATCTATAAAAGATAAAGTTATGAATGTAGTGGAATAGCGAGGGTGTGATGTGCTACGAATTTCTTCCCTGAGGTGTAACCATCACATCTTGCAGGACCAGTCCAAGGAAAACAACCAATAAGACTGCGTGAAGTGAAGTAAATGCACTGTAAGACCTGCCCACACTCTGCTAACCTGACAAAAATTATTGTCCAGAAGTTCGGTTGGGAAGTCATTTCGCACCCACGATATTCTCATGATCTGCCTTCAGATTTTGACCTTTCCCGCTCTTTATCGAACAATATTCAAACAACTTCATTTACGGATGAAAATGCGCTCCGAAAATATCTGAACGACTTGTTTAACTCAAAACCATACGATTTCTACAGGCGTGGAATCGACAAACTACCCCAGTGTTGGCAGACTGTTATAGATAATTAAGGATAATTCATTGGTGATGATTAACTTGTCTCTTATGTATTTAATAAACTTAAAAAACTTAAGGAACTTATGCACAAACCTAATATTTGATAATTTTTCTAAGTGGATGATTTAAATGATAATATCCCACACTCAGAATCCTTACAAAAGTCCTCCGTCCTGCGAACTGTTGGAATGATGAAGATTCTATTGCATGCCGTTCGGAGATCACGAATGTGTGAAGACCAGCAATCACAGAGATATTTACAAAGTACTTCGACTGAATCTCTAGGATGATTAGCCCTCAACTATAATATTTCATTTTCCAGGCAACGTTGTAAAATTTCTTCGGCTGACTTGAAATTCTCTACCAGAGAGAAATGTTGATCATTTTTTCTCCCCCGATCCTTCGAAACAGATGCAGCGACAGAAGGATAAAGCGTTAATCCACTGTTAGAAATATAACAACTAATCACTTGACTTCAGATGCGAAATGCTGGGTTGGCTGTATTTTCAATGGCCATGCTGTTTTCAGCAGTAAGTAACGTTAACAAGAACCAACACATAATGAAAGTAAATACGGAACCTATAGGCCTATATGTAATTCATATTATAGTTATGGGAAGGTTACATTGAGTTTTTAAGTTACCGATCAGTTTTGTAACTAAACTTAAGACTTAATTTGCTGTCCGTATGGTAACTGATATTTTTACTGTGATTGTGGGTCATACTGGGGTAGAAATTTCAACTTCCATCTTCAAACACACCAGTTAATTCTCATACGCATTAAAAATACTACAGTGCTAACCAGTGAACTGTTTCATATAGTGACAGACATTAGTGACTAACATCATTATGGCGAAAATTACATTTGATGCAAAGTCAGTAGGAATCGTCTGTAAACATTATCTTTAGAAATAACAACTTTTTAAGACAAATGGGGAATCAGATAAAAGCCTTTTCAAAAATTACTTCTATGTACCATCTACTATTGCATACTTAAAATTTAAGTTAGGACTCTCCAAGAAATTTCAGTAAAGTATTATAAAAGTGAATAATACTTATACTTTTGATATGTGCGGATAATAAAGTTGTAGTAATTCGATGAACATCGAAAGGTAAAGCCCGAGAGGAGACTGAATTAAATTTTTATAAAACAATAGCTAATGCATGGCAGTGAAACATGAGTAAATAAAATACAATAAAAAATAAAATCCAATGATCCGAAATGAAGTTCCTAAGTTTGGTAAAAGGCTATTCCTTGAATGACGAAGATAGAGTGAGGAAATACGGCAACGACTATATTTCTTCTCTGAACAATAAAATTTCAACAACAAAAAAAAAGGAAAATTGGAAGGAACACGTTCTAAAGACAGGTAATGACAGATTTCCGAAACTTGCCTGCAGTAGCATCCTACAGGATGAACGAATTTTAGTAGACCTAGGAAGAGATGGTAAGAAAACGGAGGTTTGAACAGGTTTTCGGTTTATTCATAAAGAGGAAGTAAGTAAGCAAGTTCTTTTTCTTTTTTTTTTTTTTCTTTTTTTTCTTTTTTTTTTTTTTTTTTTTGCGAAACACTGAAACTGTGCATAATTTTTATGATCACAATGTCGAAGGTATATACTGGATCAATTAATTTTTTTAATTTTTTTATTTTTTTTAACTGCTTAACGTCTCTTAATAGTGAGATCTTTAGAGACGGGAAAGGATGGGGGGGGGCAAGGAATTTCGGCCATGGCCTTTTAAAGGAAGCATCCCGGAATTTGCGTGGAGTGGTTTAGGAAATAATGGAAAACCCAAATCTGGATGTCCGGACGGGGATTTGAACCGCCGTCCTCCCGAATGCGAGGCCAGAACGCTAACCGTTACACCACCATACTCGGTGGGTATCAATTAAAGAATTAAATCGTTTTCAATTAAAATTGGAGTAGAAATAAAATTTTACTCTCACGAACCGTATGAGTAGTGAAGAAGTTTCTTGGGCGATTAACTGGTAAGAGCCACGATGATACCAGAGAAATACGACAGTGGATTGCCGATAAACTCGTCCCTGTCACAGAGCAGCACAAGGTGGCCCAACTCCTAACCCGTTCCAATTAACACGACGGAAGCACGCGTCTCGCTTTACTTCGTTATCTGCGACGCATAGGACGACACCGCTTTTTATCCATAAGCTATAACTGGACACGGACACAATTTACCGCAGCGTAATGCATATTCACTTGCCACAATTTACATAAGACCGTATCTCACTTGAGTTGGAGGGGACGTGAATGAGCCAGGGCTCAAAATTTCTAAGAGGTCGTGCATTCATAGGTATTAAGTGACTGTAGGATTTTACTTCTATATCAATAACACTAGTCGCTAAATCTATTTACTACCAGTATAGTGTCCAATAATAAACCAGTACCGGTAGTCAATATTGTTGAATACTAGCTTACTACTTTGCCTTTAGAACAAGATGACTGTGATAGTATTAATTTTTTTACCCCTTCGTTGATATAATTATAGGCGGGAGAGGGTTGGATTCAAAAATAGGAAGGAATTCTGTCCTGGTCTATTTGAATGAACCATCCTGGCATTCACCTTGAGAGGTTTCTGGAAACCATGAAAAACAGAAATCTGGAGTGGTTTCCAAAGCCCACACTTTTTAAGTTTTCATCAGGTGTAAGGGCTTGGTAGAGACTATATTCTACTCCTCTAAACAAATATCACTCTCTCCTTCACGTTTTTGCACCGACGATGCTGTGATTTCTGGTAAAAGGAATCACAAACTGACTGCCAACGGCCTCTTAAAACGAGGCTGAAAGAGAAGGGAGTGGTCCAGAACACCCTATTGCACGAGAGATTGAAAAAGGCAACTACAGGCGCATGTATAAAAAAAATTATCAACGGCAACTGCATTAAAGACCAAATTGAATCACAATCCTCTCAAATTACATATAGAAGGTGGATTCTTCCTGAATAAAATATTCCGGAGGTAAAATAGTTCCTCAATCAGATCTTCGGTTGGGAACTGCTCAGAAACACTGTGTGAGTCAAAGTGTGGAATGTTACAAGACTGAACAGGGCAAGTAGATTAACAAAAATTAAAAAGGGATATGGAATGAACTAAGTTAGATGTAGTTGGTATTAGTGAGATTAAGTCGGAGAATGTACAGGCAACACAGAATAATGAAGACAAAAGCAGTCGATGAAGTTACTGGTGTAGGATTTAAAGTGAACAAGACAGTAGGGAAACGGGTGAATTGTTATGAAGATTTTTGATAAAGGTAGAAACCATCCCGTCCTAACAACAACACTACAAGTTGTTAGGTATCTCGTTTTATAAATGAAATACCGAGTCCAAGCAGATTCATATTCAAATTTGTTTATTTTTCTTTAAAACATAAGACTCCAAAGATACTAGATGCAAAAATAAACACATGATCCAGCGATTATAACAAACAAACTTGAATACAACTCTTTGAATAATGAATACTTAGAACTGAAAACTCGTCTCTGCCAATCGCTTATAGGCCTATAAACTAAAATAATTCCAGAATAATTCAAACACTTCCGACCGCCAATTCTGGAATTCTAACAATGCTTAAATAATTAAAATCGCATTAAAATTATTAGAATTAATATAGAATCGTTCACAATAATTATTGAATGAACAGAAATGTCAATTAAAGAAATTTATACACAAAATTATCCACATAAATCAGTACAAACTGTCGCAAATTGTCCTCTAAGCATCATAGCTGATCTCATTACTTTTAATTACAAACTTTTAACCAATTTTTTCTGCGTGGTTCCGTCCTTGAACATATTAAATAATATTTTCATAGTTTCTTTCCATAAAACATGTCCATCTACACAAATTCATCATTAATTGCAAGAGAAACATACAAAACCCCCAGCTTGCTACAAATAATTCATAAAATACAATTTAATTTATGGTCTGGGTTTTAGGGCCATTATAAAGTGAATATGCCAACATCACAGGAAGATGACGAAAAAATAGAGAAAATATGCGATAAAAATGAAGAATTAATCCAATATGTGAATTGGCAGGAAAATCTAATAATCATGGATGATTGGAAACCGGTAGTAGGAGACGGAAAAGATGGGAAAGCTGTAGAAGGTTTTGGTCCAGGAAAAAGAAATGAGCGAGGATTCAGGTTGTTGGAATTCTGTAAAAAATATAAACTCATCGTGGCGATCACACTATTTAAGAATCATGCACGGAGGATATACACCTGGAAACTTCCAGGGATGTAGGTAGATATCAGCTAGATTGTATCATGGTCAAACAGAGATTCACGACCCAAGTTCTAAAATGCAAAGCACATCCGTGAGTTGGCATAGAATCTGACCACAGTCTGATAGTTATAATGTGCATGCTGAAATTCTAGAGGCTAAAGAAGGGAAACATGCAGGACAGTCTGGAAGTGAAAAATCTAACACGAGAGAAAAATTTGCAGAACTGGTAGAAAACAAGCCACCCAAAAGCTTAATACCACAGAAGAAATATCGGTGCTGATTGATGAGAGGAGAAGGCGCAAAAATTCTCAGAATGAAGCAGGTACAGACAGTTTTGAACTCAGATAAACAGGAAAACCAAGAAAGCAAAAGAAAAGTGACTTCAAGAAAAGAGCGAATAAGTAGAAAAATAAATTTTCGTAGGTACAAAAGAGTGGCCTATAAGATGACCAAACAAAATTTTGAAGAAATAAAGAAAAGATTGATCAGCCAAAAAATTATGATTACCTACTTACTACCATACTAGTCCACATTTCGAACGCAATACAGCAGCGATTCGTCACAGCATGGATTCTACAAGTCCTTGGTAGGTTTCCAGAGGTATCTGACACTACGCAAAGGTGACGAAATTTCCTTAAAATACATGCCAGAGATTTGTGGGCGCGGGCTGGGAACGAGCATCTTGAAACGGAGAGGCTGGTCAGCTGTTCGCGTTCTACTGTAGTGAGCATCTATGGAATGCTTTGAAGGACGATGAAACCAAGAGTAGGCGACAATGTGGTGGACACCCACGCCACGCCACATCACAGAATGTGGAGGTCGGAGGCTTGCTCGCTCTGTAAAGAATGATAGGGGGTGATCTGTGGCAGATCTGACGGAAGAGTACAATTCTGGTGCTTCCAGAAGTGTTTCAATGCACAAGAATGTAAAACGAGAATTGAAGGGAATTTGTCACGAAGCAGTAATTTCTATCTCAATCAGCATATTAAAAGCCGTCGTGCCTGGAGACTGAACGTAACTTCAATAGCTCGACAATCTTCGGCAGGTCAGTGAGGTCCAAAGTGTTGTTCACTAGAAGCAACCACAGCGCTGATTGGCTAACCACGAAATTTCAAATAAATATCTGTATTAGAGTCTATTTCATATGTATTGTTGAAAAACTCATTTTATTTATTTGCACTTACATTGTAAAAAGGAAATGTAACTGGGACACAAGCAAAAACGCAGTAGTCTGTTGTGGAAGAAATTGCAAAAAATACGAAGAGAGAAAGATAAAAAGTTTTAGTGCGAAATTATACTTTCCTTAGAAACTTTTTCATAACACTAAAAATTTCCGTCGTTTTTTACTGTTGTTTACAGCAATTAATCATTATACAGGGTGCTCCAAACACGTCTTTACAACTTTTAAGCTCATATAAATGCTATTTATAAAATTTAAGGAATAGTAGCTCAGTCATAAGACTCTTGCTCTCAAAATTTTGGTCGCAGATTCAAATCCTAGTGGACTCTGGGATTATTAAGAGCTTTGCTTGAACGTTTGATATACTCCACGAAGTTCTGTTGTTCACATTCTACCTTAAACTCTAGTTTCAGCCACGATGATTGCGCATGTTTTTCTAGTGCATAACGTTTTTTTGAATTGATGCCTAGACATCAGAGGGGTCAAAAAGTATAAAATTAGAAAATTTGGAAATGTGGTACTATAGTACAAAACTGTTGAGAATTAGTATTCTTCATATCGGGATTTATGGCTCGTAGACCGCTAGATTATACGAGCCAAGAGAGAACACTAGTCAAGGAATTGAGGGTAATCGGCCTGCGGCCTCTTCCCTTTGCATTGGGTAATTATTTAACTGAAGAAGTAAATACTTAAGTGTGGAACGGTAGGTTCTAGCGTAGAAAAAATGAGCGACTAACATACAATTTTTTAGATATGATAAAAGCTTCCACATTTTATGATTTCAGGTGTTAGAAAGCAAAGAATCAGAACTCACTTTTCGAAGAAACTATATTGGTAGTCGCTTAGAGTGATTTCGAGAAACCATGAAAACACCGAATCGGAATGGCTGGACTGGGATCTTAATCCACGTCCTCCTGAATGCAAGTTGGAAGTAGCTGTTTAGTTCTCGGCCACCTACAATTAGAAACATTGCTGTCCTAATGTTAAAACTGCCTGGCCCATTGGTTCAGTTGGTCACGGCACCGTGATTGTATCCGGCTTTCACACTGGAATAGCTGGTTCGAGTCATAATGGTGGAGGAAATATACATCATCAGGACTTGGCCGGCAAGGTTAGAGAGTTGGTGGAGCACAGTTCCTAATCACCAAATAGTGCACCAAAGTCCTGGATTAAATCACAAAGCTTTCTGCAGTACCTAGGGAATAAGGGCTTATGACACTAATGATGGTGATTCGTCCGTCGGATTGGTATGTTAAACTTGGTGGCCACCTTGCTGTCTTTCGGAAGAGTAGGTCGGCACCGACTGTCATCTTCTCCCTTCTTTCATACACAACACTCTACAGTCTACACTCAAAACACACGTCATCACTGTCAAACACACTTGTCACAACTCGAACACTGTCAAACCTGGGGAAGGCAATGGAAAATTGTCCGAGTTCACCATATCCTCAGGGCTTTCCCAAGCCTCTGGCCTCGCATTTTGGAGGACACCGGTTCAAATCCCCTTCCCGGCATCTAGATTTGGGTTGTCTATGGTTTCCCCGTATCACTCCAGGCGAATGCCGGGATGCTTTGTTCAAAAGATCATGGCCGAATTCCTTCCAGTTCCTTGTCCCCACTCCCATCCCACCTCTAATGACCTCGACAACGACGAGGCGTAAAGCCATAAGTAAAAAAAAAACTTTCCCAATCAAGAATAAAACACCCCCTCTCCCCTCCCCTAATGTTAATCGCCTTCATTCGGATACGCGCACGGCACGCAAAGAAGAAGAATGTTAAGAGTGAATATTGCTTAACCCAGTGTCAGAGTGCAGATTTTCTTTTGTGGAAATTTGAACTTTGATATTTACTGCCTAAACTTCGTCTCGTATATTACTTACAGTAAACAATTAGAATTGTAAAAGGATCACTCAAATAAAATCAGCTATCAATTCTTATCACGAAAACAATTGAAATATAAGAGATGACCTCTGATGGGAAGATACCGAAAAATATCTGATAACGTGCCGGAATTTTCTCTTGCCATCAAATAACATAACCTATGGCCGGTTACACACTGGGCGGTTTCGGCCTTGGCGGATAATTTGCCGTCGCCGTCGTTCCAGTTGTGGCGTGAGGGATCAGATGGAAGCTTAAGTGTGACTTCTTGGATGGGAACGTGCATAAACCACGTAGCTCCATTTTGGCCTCCTCTGAACCCCCCTCCCCCCACGTAGCCTTACGTGGCTTTTGCCTCTACCCCCCCCCCCCCCACACGTAGCACGTAGCTTTTTTCCTTTTTGATTCCAGAATACATTTTGTACTGTTTCCTCTTGTCTGACTATTGTAAATTACATACGGAGATAATTAACTGAGGGAAATAAATATTCACATGCTGTTTTGAGTTGTATTCCTCATTTAAACTGTGAAAAATGTTATTAAAGGAAAGCTACGTGGCCTGGCTCGGAACCCCCCCCCTCCCCCCACGTAGCCTATCGTAGCCTTCCAGCCGACCCCTCGCCCCCCCCCCCTGGACCGAGCCACGTAGTTTGTGCACGGTCCGATAGTAGACGTTTTGATCTCATATTTACATACATTTTTACAGCTTCTACTAGAATTTGAAAAAATGTTGAGTTCCATTTTATAGAAAGATTTTGATGTTTGATACTGTGTGCTTATATCTCAGACATTTGTGCCAAGGAACACTTCCAACATTAGACCGAAATTTTGCTCCTCGACATTATGAGATTTTTTAATAATACAGCTGTGACGAATACAGTGAGACAAGCCGTTCAGTAAATTCGGCATCTGCACCAATTATTTCCGATTTTTCTTTACAAAGTAATAATTATTAAAACACTCAACATATTACAATCTAACTACAAAAATATAATTAATCGATTGTTCTTGTTAGGATAAAGCAATATAGAGTAAACTCAACAGTTGATTAGACAGTGAAGTATATGTATTAGTTACTAATAAATGTTAGTCTTAGCCACTGTATAACTAATGTATTTTTCAAACCTTTCCTGTACACATATTCCTATTCACCTCAAGGAGTTTTCAGCCTAATTAACAAAAAATTAATGTAGCCGATTGGAATTATATAAAATTAAATGTTTGTCTATAGTAGGCCCTTGAGAAAACTGCTTAATTCAACGTGACTGCCAGCATATCCACACATAGAATACAATTCGTCAACTGGGTGTTTCTCTTTTGAATGGTGTACTTTAGTTTGCCAAGCAGTTCGTCAAAGTAAACATCCAAAATTAATTGAAAAACTTGGTGTCGTCGTTCCTCAAATATTCTGTTCTCCTTTGGTTGATTTGATGGATCCAAATAAGGCGATTTTTTTCTATTTCTATGGCGACGGAACCGTCAAAAATAACAATTTTTAAACCTAATCATGAAGTAATAATCACAAAATCAATTAAATTAACTTCTAATTTCACAAAACTAAACTGAAATGAAAATGTAAAAGCAAGGTACTGACGCTCAATCACATCACGTTTCGCCAGCTCTTCATAGCAGGGCAAGTTTTACCTCTGAAATAGCAGCGGCAGTTCTACCGCTGAATATGTAAACACTTCAAATTCTTTAGGCGGCGACGGTTAATTTTCCGCTGCGGTAAAAATTGACCAGTGTGCCACCGAGTTTGAAGCGTGGGCTGATGACATTTGGAAGAATAAGGTTTCTTCATAAAAACCCATTAACGAATTCTTTATAGTTGTTTGTTAACAATTCTAGCCAAGAAAAAGAATAGAAAAAACCGAAGCCAATTTTTGAGTTACACATTGTTAACACGCGATTATGTGGTGCAAGACGTTCTAACAAAAATGTTCATTCTTGTAATACTATCCGTTTGTAACAGTATTTAACATTTAATTCACAAAAGTGATTGGATTAAGGAAGCATGACTCCACCAACGACTTTTGTTGAGTATATTAGAAGTATGCTATTGTAACAGTCGATTGATTGAAGACTGTGAAATTCCTTTATTCCTGGAATAGACATCTATTGATTTTGAGTAAAAACGGTTCAATTTCTTCCCAGCAATTAATATACACTAACTTAAATATCAGATTTAGAGATCTCAATAATGAAATTTCTCTGCCTAGGAATTTCTGATTTCCAGGGTCTACCTTTGTGTGTGTGTGTGTGTGAATGTGAGAAAATTTGGTCAATGTGATAATTATCGACTGAGAATCTCATCAGTTTGGAACTTTATTGCGCCGATTATATTATTGCAACCGAGCAGATCTTCAATATAAAAACCATTCTCCAATTAAGACATATAGAAGAGTTAACTTCAAGTTTTTATTTGGTATTGACATATTGGTCAGGGAAGTAATTGTTTTGGGGGCACAATTTATTTACACCTTAGAGGGAAAAACCATGACTGTGATCATCTTAGATGACCTTTGGTGAAGAAAAAAAAACACTGGTGTTTGTGTGTTGATTTTATACTGGATTCTATATGATGCTGAGAGGCACTTTGTGTTTGTAGCACGTCCTTGCGTCTATGCTTTCTATGAATTTGTTTGTATATTTCGGTGATTATTCCTTCTGTATTAGTTTCCTGGTGTACCCAATCCGCTGATATGAAATGAGATAAGTTTAATATCATTCTGAGACATTTGATTTGGATTTTTTGGATGTTTGTGCTGTTGGACGGGATCGCCATTCCCCATAATTTGGCAACCGTAGAGCAGATAGGGATGATTACAGATTTGTACAGCCGGATTTTTGTTGTGGTACTTACGTTGTTGCTGCGAAACACTGGAGCTAGGTTCGATGCTATGTTTATTCCTTTTCTTCTTCGGTCTAATATATGCACTCGGAAGAGAAGCTTTCTGTCGAATATGACTCCCAGATATCGATGCTGTGATGCCCAGACTATTTCTCGTCCCATTACTGTGATTTGGCCAGGTAGGATGGGCCTTTTCTTTTTAAATAGATCCATGCACATTTATTAGCGCTGATTTTTATTTTGTTCTTTCGGCACCAATCTGTAAATACATCTATACCCCTCTGAAGATGGGTGATGATCAAGTCGTGACTGTTTCCAATGGCATAGTGCATGGTGTTATCGGCGAACTAGGTCTTCTTAACGTGCGGTAGTATTGGCATTTTGTTCACGTAAATGTTGAAGAGAGTTGACGCGATAACTGTTCCTTGCGGGACACCTGCCGTGATCTTGTGGATTGATGATCTTTGACCGTACACTGTTATGTAGAATAGACTGTCGTTCAGGTAGCTTCCTACGAATTTAACGTAACAGTGGTTTATTTTGGTTTAGGTGTGAAGTCTGTAAATCAGATTTTTATTCCAGACTGATCGTACGCTGTATCACTTCAAAGAAGATGGCAGCCGTCGATTTACTATGGTTGAAGTTTTCAGAAGACTTACGATTCAATTGACTGGCAGTTACTCTTCGCACCGCTGCGTGAATGTGATGTGTATTATTACACACACACCCTCATCGAGCAAATTCTCAAAAACAAATATTCCAAGGTGAAATTCAGAGTAGACCTGTCCTGGAGTTTTAAGATCACAACTGGGATAAGACAAGAAGATGTTAGATCTGGTTCTCGCCAAGAACTAGGGAACTTGCACTGAACAATATTGGAATCTCACTACAAATAATAATGGCGAAGACAAGACTACAGATATCGTACGAAAAGATTAAGTACTTTGAAGACCATCTATGAAAAATATGGAAAAGTTTGTCGTTCGATTCCGGTACCT
Organism: Vandiemenella viatica; assembly: GCA_031002005.1. Classification (NCBI taxonomy): domain Eukaryota; kingdom Metazoa; phylum Arthropoda; class Insecta; order Orthoptera; family Morabidae; genus Vandiemenella; species Vandiemenella viatica. Next base: position 294,104,950 of record CM061920.1, on the reverse strand, counting down.
TGGTGAACGGGTCCACCCCAGTGCTAGAGATAGATTTTAGATAGATGTGCCAAACTCAACGCAACATATCAGCTGCCGCGAAACCATAGCAACAAGAAATTCATTTCGAATGACAAAATCTGTAATTAAAAGAAATCTGAAAACAAAACAAATTGATATTCATTAGACCTAGGACCAATCAATCATTATTACAAAACTGTTGTCAGACATCAGTTCTTACATACTGGGAAGGCCTTTCTGGGAAGGCTCAATGAATGATCTGCAAAAAGTTGAAAGACTTATTCTGAGGAAAATTCATGGGCCAATAGCAATCCCGAATGGAACCTGCTTACTGAATTGTACCACCTGTTGGAAACTGCCAACAACAACATTCGACGTATGCGGCTGGAGTTTTACGGGCACCTTCTGAGAGTCGACAACAACAGGTTTACCAAGAAGATCATCTCACTTATCAAAATCTATAATACAGGTAAGCATGTGGCTCAGTGAGGAATAAGAAGGCTTGGATTCCGCTGGGATCACTCCAGATTCTGTAATATGGTTAACTCTTGGTTCCCTCTACGAGATTCATCGCACATGAAAAAAGGAAAAATTATTAGCTGGGCGCAAGAGGTATTGGGAACGAAAGCGAGTAAACTTAAAGGCTTGGTCACACGGGACGATTTTTGTCGCTGCTACTAATCGCGGCGATCATTCGCCGCGAGTAGTAGCAGCTGTTAGCCCGTCACATTGAGCTACTGGTTTCAGAGATTAGGTTGTGGCTAGCGAATTGTCGAATCAACCTTATTTGTTGGTTATGATGTCGTACCAATCACGTCTTATAGTTCTGAAACGGTTGATTCGTTCGGCTAATGCTGAGTTGAGTAAACATTTGTTAAATTAAATTTTAAAAAAAAAGAGAAGAAAATGGGTCCGCGACTGGGTTAGACGAATAGAAAAAGCGGAGGCCTCAGCGTTTCTTCTGATAGAACTAGGATCCACTAGACTGCAAAAATATTCAGCGGCTAAACGAAGGAAAGTTTGATAAATTACTTGAAGTGGTTACTCCTCAACTTATAAAAAAGATACACTGATAATAGGTGCAATTCCACGTGATACCAAACTAGAAATTAATGTGTTACATGACAAGTGGTGATAGCCTGAAGTCTGTGGAGCATTTATTCATAGCTTAACTACTTTCTGTATGCATCCTTATTGTACTTAATTTTTTATTATTATTATTATTATTGTATTCGTCAGATGGAATGATCAATTTCGTTTCTTTCAATTCAATAAATAACCTACTATTGTTATTGGTGTGCAACAGTCCATCATATTTCCGATAACCATAAAAACAACCATTGGTCTAATTTCCTTCCTGGTTTTCCATAATGACAAAATTTAAAAAAAAAAAACATGGAAAAAGTCAAATAACGGTGAACGCTACTTCTGACTACTTCTGTCAGACGAGACGACACCAGCGCTGTGTACCGGCGTCTGGGTCACGTGACCGTCACAATCGAGCCCTACTAACGATGAGAATTGAACATGTTCAAATCGAATCGCTGCTATTTTTGATAACTGCTAGTCAAGTAAGTAGCAGCGATTATATTGTCATACGAAGCGATTAATCGCTGCTATTCAAGTAGCAGCGACAAAAATCACCCCGTGTGTCTGAGCCTTAAAAGCACTAGTCTTAATCGATCCGTAGAGAAATTCAATCAAAGAGTATGATATTTTCATTGTATATTGCGTCTAGCGTTATAAACAATTCCTCCTTCCAGCATCGCCATCATGTATAAAATATTATACTTCGTAATACTCCGAGACTTGGTTACTATTTCAATTATATAGTCAATAATTAAAACTCCAACTGCGAGAAATAACTTACTTTTCGTTGACATGATTCACCCAAAACCGTCCGCACAGATTTTAAGGGAGCTTTGACCACTGTACAACCCAGGATCTCAGAGTAAACTAAGATACGTTTCATATTCATGACTCGATACAAGCTGAAAACTAAAGAAAAAAGTTTCTGTACAGTCCATAGTCCAAGGAGTAATATATATAGTATGTTCCACTTTGGTGTGACGTCGTAGAGCCGAGAAATGAAACTAAAAGTGTCTCCAAATTTATACTCACTCAAAGGGATGAATTTTTTCGAAGTCAAAATCCTACTGAGATACATACTTACCAAAGGTATCATATTTTTCTAAATGGAAATAAAATTATTCGTATTCGAAACCATTATTCAGCTCTTTCTCACTCTGTGTTTAGTATACATCTTAAACTGTAGGTCCTTTTCATTGGTGGAATTACCGGGTTATTTGAGACAGTAGAATGCTGAGCATACGGTAAGGAACCCTACCACTAATTCATTAAGACTACACGAAAATATCATTATTTAGTTACATTTATACCAAAAAGCTATGAGCCGACGCCAGGTATATACAGGGTGACTCCGTGATGACGTTTCAAACTTTCAGAGATGATTGAGAAGCATAAATGTATCTTTTTGAGGTAAGAGACCCTGGTTCGGGAAGTTATAAGTGAAACTCTACTCAAGTTCTGCCTTAGCCTCGCGCAGCATTCAAACTAAGGACCCTAAATTCTGAACCCTAATCGTGACGTACAGAAGTCCCGCTGAATACTCCCCAATTCCCTCAGATAATTTCCCCTGTTGATTCCCTATTAAAGGCGCACGCAACTTGATGCCAGAGAGGCCCAAAATCCTAATTTTACGCTACAGTATTAATGAATTCTATTTACCTGCACAAGTTTCACAAGCTGCTACATTTACAACCGTTGTTCAAAATTGTGCCCCCGCGATCAATGCAGGCATGAGCATCGTCGTACAAAGTTCTGTCGTACCCGGTATCGTTTAACAGTGTCGCAGGCAACGAGAATTCTTACCAGGAGATCCTCTTCAGTCTTGACCGGCGTCTCGTACACCAGACTTTTCGCATCGCTCAACAAGAACGTGTTGGCCACGGAACAGGACCTCCTCTGCCTGTCCAATTTACAGTAAATGTCTGATCCAGATGGTCACGAACACTCTGACCAAAATGAGATTGGGTTCCATCATGTTGGAACCAGTGGGATCTTAGCAACAACAGTACCGGTATACGTATTTCACTGTCAGAGGTATCAGTATGATTTTCGCTTGTAACTTTCGACTAGGTCTTTTCCGGACAAGTGTCCTTTACCTCATATTGACACATTTACCTGTCTCCATCAACCTCAAAGTTTGTAACATCATCATGAATTCACCCTATATACGAGCTGATTCTGCTGGTGCTTCCACATGGTGATCGATGGTGTTATTTTTTATTGTGGCTGCAACCCTTAACTCTCCGAGTCACGATCCCATTGGATTTCTCGTTGCCCTTGCGACCTTCGTGCCCATGCGTTGACTTCAAATAAGGACGACAAATCTTCCATACGTCGTCGGCAGAAAACCTGACTTCTTTAATAAACCTTTGTAAAATGAAATAAAAAAACAAGTAAACGCAGTCGGGGGCAACTGCTACTTTGACTTCAAAATATGTGCAAACATGTTTCTATGCAGCATGTCGGTGGAATAGTAAGGTTGGACAACGGCTATTCTCAGTGAGAGCGTAGAATAAACCAACTTTCAAAACTCAATTTTGGCATTTTTGAGTGGTTAAGTACAAGCAACAAAGCATCAAGCAGGATAATCAGTTTATTTTACAGTACCAAATACTGTTATTTCATCTGTTAGTGATATCATAAGGCTAAACTTCAAGCAGACTGAACATACTTGTTGTATTTATCGTCGAAACGATTTGGAATGTAGGAATGAGAGGCCTTTAAATCAGTTGTTCATTCGTACTGGTATCGCGGTAGCAACAGTAACAAATACTTCACAGAGACGTGCGTTTATGAAACTGTATCTTCCTAAGAAGAGTTGTGATGAGCAAAATAGTTTCAAACACCGGAATAACTCTTATTGATTTTATGGGCTGTTTCGTTAATATACAAAACTTAGTGAGAATTAATCAGTTCTGGAACAGGAGCGGATGTTCTTGGTTCCAAGAGATGTCTTTATTATTATTATTATTATTGCAATTTTAGCCTTGTAGACATCGAGGTCACTAGATGCGGCAAAGGACTGGGGGACTAGGAACCGGAAACAATCCTGACATCGCATTTTGAAGGAATGAGCTCAGCATTCCAACATGGAGTGATTTGGAGAAATCATGAAAAAGCGAATTCTGAAAGGAAAAAACGGGTATTTGAACCCTCGTCCTGCCGAATGCCAGCCCCGAGTGTTACGCTCACCTACCAGGCTTGGTTCAAGAAATTTACGGCCACGCCAGCGTACATGCGACATCAATAATCTGGCAGGTATCAGGTATTACAGTACGGTGCGGTTTCACAGGCATTACTACACAATGGTTCGGTCTGGAGGTGGAAAAAAACGTAAATGGACACTTCACACTCAGCCGGTCATAAATAAACATGCACTGCGGCTGTAAGTTGGCATTATATTCTCCTCCAGAGGCTTACTACTGTTCTGTATGCCCCTCTGTCCGTTCCTCGCTGTAAGAACAACCTTTCTACTATTTCTTTCCTTTTTCCCCGCTACGCTGTCCCCCTTTACGCTTTGTCGGCTGGCTCTTCCGCCCCCACTCCCGTCTGCATCCACGCTAGCCAAGACTAGTCTCGCAGGCGATAAAAGAGGATATTAAAAAAAATGTAGAGAATATCTCCAATGGACATTTGCGCCGGTTGAAAATAAAATTCGCTCTGAAATTAAAAGTATTCCTGACTTTTTACTTAGTTAACGATTTCTGTAAACAGGCTAATCAGAGACCCATTTCACCTATCTAGAGCAGATTGTTACTGTCAATCCTCTGATAACTATTTCAACAGCATGAATCGTTTTATATTGTGACATGTATAAGAAACGTTAAAGGTCTGCAACTCTGTCGGGAATATATCAAGCAAACCATTCGTTTCCTATTTTGGACACAGCTCATTGCAAGTAGACTAAAAGAAAACAAGCGTGTGTCCTGAAACAAGAAAATTTCACTTTTTCGGCAGAACATGACACATTCGTTTTGAATGAGCTTAATGCAAATTACCTCTTCTGTTATTTGGCTGATATACGTAACGATCTTTCACCGGTTAAATAAAAATATTTGTTGGTCGGTACTTTCGCTAGACGTTAGACTTAAGATATTGCTAACAGATGACACAACTCTATCTGGAACTGTAAAATTAGTCTCAAAGTGGTGTACAAAAGATCTAAGTTGCTCTAAAACTATAATTTATGCTTGTGTAATGAGAGTATACAAAACTGTTGATGGAGATTTTTCTCTCGGCTGGGGATAGTAAAAACTGGTTGTTTCTTTTATATTTTCTTAAGAGTAGATCTAAACTTGCCCGTTGTCTCAGTTGGCTGTGACACAGTGATGGTGGCCAGCGCTAACATGGAGTTGTCTGGTTCTCGGCCAGGTAGTGCAAGTAATTTTCATCATCACGACTTGGTCGGCAGGGTAGAAAAGTGAATTTGCACATTCCTAACCACCAATTATGAACCAATATTTTTGTCTAAATCTCTCTGCAGTGCTTGTTGAGTGAGGACATGCAACACTGTTGATGGTAATTCGCCATTCGGATGGGGACGTTAAGCTCGGCGGCTCAGGTGTTTTCGGAAGAGCAGATCTGAATGGGACAACACCGGATTTCACCCTCTTCCTTCTTTGATCCCCCGCAAACAGCACTCTTCATTGAACATATACATACGCACACACGAATGACAGTCAACACCATTTACGACATCACTTACGGACACCGCCCCACTGGGGAAGGCAACGGGAAACCACTCCAGTTCATCTTCCCATGAGGACTAAATATCCCTGATTTGTAACCGCCTACGCTTGGGAACGGGCAAGCCATTCCTAACAAATAGAGTACCACATTTATCCAAGTGGGTGATTAGTGTTTCGCAGTAATTTCCACAAACAACTCTAGCTGTCCTCTTATGCGCCCACTCCAATTTCTGTATTTGATATCCATGAGTGGATCCAATACTACCCCACCGTATTCAGGCAATAGTCAAACCACGGTATTTGTAACCTATTTCCCTTACTTTTCTGGCACATCCCTCATCATCCTCTTCAATAAATAAACATCCAATATGTACTGCTCAGTTGAGTTTACTATCAAATGCTATGCCAAGGTATTTATACTTGAAGTCTTCAACAAGAAATTCTCACCCCAAACTATAATCACAAAAAACTTTTTTATCTGTGTTTCTAATTAGCTGACTCTTCTTGGTATTTATCTTCATTCCATGTTGACCTACCTAGCTAGGCATCCTGTGCAGATCCCCCTGCAGGTGTTCATAGTACTCTCTAGTTGTATTCGTATAATCTGCAGACAACCTAACTTTTGACTGCAAACCAACGCAGTCTTAATTATAATTATGAGCAACAGTGATCCTATTCCACAACCCTGTGGCACTCCCATTTTCATATCCACTTCTTCTAATAACTCATTTCTTGCCCTAACTCATTGTTTTCTCTTTTTGGGCAATTCCTCTATCCAATAAGCCACTTTTTTCATTCATTCCTATGGTTTTTACCTTACTTAATGACTCAGTGTTGCAATATCGTACCTCTTCCACACTTATTATATTTTAAAACATTGCAGGACTGTTTAGCACGAATACGGTACAAGAAGGAACTGCCAGACTTCCCAGGAGGCACCAGCAGTGCTGCCATTTCTACTGATTTATCCGCAGATCTACGGATTTTTATTGAAAGTTAGGATTTTCGGATTTTGTTAGAATATCTACAAATTTTTCACACTTTGTATCATTTGTTGATTTTACCTTATATTTCTGTTTTGTTAAACTTAGAGTGTATAGTATTAATGCATTACAGGAATGTTAATAACTGTGAATCGTTTTCTTGCAAACGCCCGTGTGAACCAACGATTGAAATAAAGTTTATTTTTTTCTTTGGTTAGTAATTTTTATAGATCTTAAAAGAACGTATCACAAAAATATCATCGCACTCTTTATGCACGGTGACACGCTCGTTGGCACGGATTACAAAGCAATGCCTTCCGAGAAGGCCTAACCGATATCCGAGAAACAAAGGGCTCGCAGTTTTTAACATTTCCTGTTACAAAAGGTATGATAAATTTAATGTCAACAAAGAAAATGAATGGTGACTAGGGAAAAATAAAAAAAAAAACTACTAGGCATGGCAGTAGCAGTGATGAAAGTGACGATGTATAAAATATGTTCAGAGATATTTCTTACTTTCAATGTAGAATATTATTTTTGTAATTTTAAAGACATGGAAATAAAAAGTATCTTGACTCTTTCTTCAAATACTTATTTTTTCAGTGTTTCAGTTAGTGAGTCTCCGGATTTTTTAACCAAATCTACGGAAATTTTAGCGGCCGTCTCCGGATATTCAAAGCCAAGTGGCTGGCAGCACTGGGCGCCAGGTTGTCGACAAGCAAAGAGGATAGCTATTGTTATGTTTGTGTTGTGTTTGCAAACTGTTGTGATGCAGGTATGTTTCCACTTATATTTACCGTGAAAGGTATCACTGCGAGACCAGCAGTAAAACGGTAGTGATACGCGCAACAAAACGGGAAGCTGGTATAGTAAAATCCCGGTGTAAAACGTTAATGTTCGGATTGTCGGTTGGTGGACGTCAACGGCACTTTGAGCAATTTTTATCGTTCTGGTTCCATTGATAACAACCACGGCTGTACTAGTTTACAATATGTCTTGGAACGCCTGATTTGTTCATAAATCATGAGGGCTGGTGGTGAAGCAACGCTGAGGTTAACAGCAGATCACCTTACAAAAACTCAACGCAAAGGATCCGTTTACAGCGACACCGTCCTGAATAAAAACTGATGTGTCATTATTTGGCTAATCACGCCAGTGGCGCCTTGAGATTGGAATCTATCAAATTGAAAGAGGCAGAGTGTCAGGTTCACAGTAATATCTAAATGAAGATAACATCCGAAATTATTTGTTTTTGTTTCAACATATCCATCCAGGCATCATTAAATCATAAATGCTAAGATAATCTAAATTCTCTGGTGCGCCAGCAGGAAAACGTCGAAGAAAAACAGTGTGTCACTTTCCAATGTTTCTGCACTTCACATCGTTTTGCACTGTTCCAATGTTTCAGTCATCACATTAAAGAAAAACTTCTCGGGATCCTAGCCGCACAAATTTGAATCGTCTGGCAACGTTTCGGAAACTGGCACTGCTTCCATATTCAACCCCCACTCAACAATTGAGTGGGGGTTGAAATCGAATGTAGTTACCTGCCACAAGTGAAATTAGCTAAAACTATCTAACAAACTATCCAACTCACAAATAAATTGAAATCACTCTTTTCCTTCCTTGACTACCCTTTAATTGGTTTTATTTATCAGGCTGCGCATCATTATTTTAAATCATTCTGTATTTTCTTCCTTATAATGAATATAAAATAATTATTCCTTCTGCATTAATTATGGTTACACAACATAAAACACTTCAATTCTGAGGTAATTCAATAGCGGTTTTTGTGTTCTATACCCAAAATCAAACTACAAAATCGACATAAACATTTATACTATATTTAATATAATGCTGTCTGGTATAACCTCATCTTCATTAAGCTAGTTACCCGAAAATATTACATTAATACCCAACGCCGAGAAAGACTTCGTTCTTATTTATTCTATTTGTTCCATTAGTATGACAGTAATTACGGAAAGAGTTTGAGTACAATAATTAGTAGCTTTGTTTGGTTTTACTGGTATCAGAGTTTAAATAGACAGCACAAATCACGTGTGTTGTAACTCCTAAACACTTAGGAATTCCGATGATTTGGGACGACATTTATATCTGGCTTAAGGAAACCTTCACATACACGAAGAACTTTTCGCCAGAAATGGGCATATTACAAATCTCCGAAAACAATGATACTAACGTCTAGATTTACACTTTTTCATCTTTTATCCCTGAGCACACAGAACTCTCGTTAGAAACTTGTGTACCTGAAATATACTTATTATTCTTGATTATCTGATATATACATATCTAACGTCATTATGGTTTCTTTAGAGCTTCTCACGGATGTCAACTGCTGACTACGTTATACGCAGTCAAAAGAGCGCGTCACACCAGAGTTCGCGTTCTATACTAGCGTTGAAATCTCCGTCTCGCCCTGTACCTGACGGCTATTCTTTGTAGAGGCGAATAGGCGGCGTATTCATCGCGCACAGGGTCAGCCCGTACGTACGTTCCATTATTTAATTAAACTGCAGTATATGTGTGTGTGTGTGTGTGTGAGTGTGTGTGTGTGTGTGTATGTGTGTGTGCATGATGAGGAAGGGGACCTGGTTCTCCGTCCACGTAAAAGGTAAGCGGAGTGCCGGTCTGTGACGTTTCCTTCTTCAGCGACTCTGGAAATGTTGAACGCGGGATTTATATCACAAGTTGTTAGGCGTTATTACTTTGATTGTACCAAGAAATGAGTTGGAACTCGAAATACTTGCTGTCTCGTAATTTAGCGTGTCTTCACTGTACGCCACATGGCATGGAGAAATTCAGAATCCAAGATTGTAGGACAGACCTGGAAACCTGTACTATAGCACTGCCCGTATTATATCCTTTTTTGCACTTTTCTATGAATATTTACATTCTGTGATACTATAGAGATCTGATTTTAGTAAACGACACTGTATTGTTTGGAGACCGAAGTACACAGTACCTCTGAAAATATTTCTATACTAAACGTAGGAGAAAGGCGCACCAATGGTTATAATAGACGCATATAATATACAATAAAGTGTTTGTTAATACTGATACGATGGATGAAAGAAGATTAAAATCTTCTATAAGACATGCGTCGAAAGAATGTACGGTATATAATGAGTCATGGGAAGAGAGAAAAGTAAAAATCCCCGTACTTTGCATTCCTAAATCGTGAAGCAATAAAGCTGATATCGCTTCATTAATTTTTGCTTCTCAAGCCAAGTTCTGTATGTAAAAGAAATTCTATTTACTTAAACAGATGTCTTTAGTATTACTCCCTTCCTCTTTCCATTACCCAAGTATTAGTCAGTTTGGATGAAGACATTACGACGCAATGATACAGTAATTTATTTGAAATGTGCATTAATAAAAATTGCTGTTTGAATGTTCGACATCCTGATTACGATTATTAGGATTTTTTAGCATTATAAGGACGATTTTTGGAATGGCGTAGGAAAACAGATAAGGCCATTATTTGCTAAAAATGTCAACAGAATATAATTTGTTTTTTACTTTATCATCTTAAAGGGTGATTAAAACACAGATCTGTCATTAATATATTGACAGTGTCCTTACTGAGCATAATAACATTTGTACGTGTTTTTACCGTTCTTTAACTATTTAATGCTTTATTTATTGCATTTTAAAAAACAATGTTAACAAAGCAAAACCAACTACACAGATCACTGTTGTAACGCCAAAGAGTATCACACGCATTCATCTTCAGCGAAATTCACTACACTAAGCTTACTATACACATTATAACACTACCGCCTCTTAGATCTATTCGTCCCGGATAGATGTCGTAGTACGACTCCGAAACTTTGCAGCCTGTCAATGTGGTGACTTCTGATTTTGAACCCCACTTCATTAGTTTCTTCACCATAGGACTTTAACTATGTCTTTTCAATAGCTAAAGCGTTGGGTAATTGGCGATGCACTGTGTGAGCGGATTGTTTGAAAGAATTCCAACTAAACGTTTCCATCGATATTTGTATTTTATATTAGGGTGATCTCTGATTGAAGTATAACAACAAAATTGCTGGAGGTGAAGTCAGAGATTATGTGGCTTTGTTGACACAACCGTAATTATGTGAACTGCTGTCTTATGAAAACTAATATTGTATGTGAGAAAAGTTATGATTAATGACATCAATTTGTTACTGTTATTATATTTTTAAAACTACAGGAAATACGGATTGTGCTGTTAATCATGTAAATAAATTTTTAATACAAGGAGCAGAAGAATTAAACACTAAGGAAAATGGAAGTACTATTTTAAACATTATTAAATTCAAATTGTGTAAACGCTTATAAATTAGATCGATTTTCAAGTTTTTATTTTAAAACTTAAAAACAGTACTTAAGCGTGATTAATATATCATATAGTGACACCATAACTGGTTCAATAATCTGCACACAGTACTCGCAATCCTTGACACAGTAATTCTGAATTGGTTGTAATCACAATTCTATTCGCTTCAGTGGCTTTTACTACACTGGAAATCCATTGTCCCACACACAAAGGAAATTCCCAGTATTCATACCTCATAACTTTATCGTGAAGATTAAGTCATGCATCTTTCTCGATTAAGAAGAAATGCACTCTTCGGATATATTTTCTATCAGAAACGTGTGTCGAAAAGTCACCCCTTTCAAACTGTATGCTGGCGTTAATCTCCCAAAGGTTCGAAACTGACTTCTCTGGAGCATTAAATTTTAACTTACGGAATGAATAGGCTATCTCCGTATTTCCGAATGCGGGCAACTGGAACAAATAGAGGTCAGGCCTTCTCAGTAAGAACTAATTTTCGGGCTCTCCAGTTCTTTTTCCGATTTTCGATTCTTGCAGAATCGGTGGGTATATCCTACCCCATGACCGGACCAACACATAATGGTTTGCTTGAGCTTGAAGCCGTTCATGCACATAAACAGTTAATGATGATGGTAAGCGGAATATTTTTTTTTATGTAATCACCTTACGTACTCGATGTTCTGGTTTCACCATCCTCTTGACCATGTCCACTATCAGCGCGTGTTCGAGAAGAAGTTCATTCAGGTCGGTATTATCACATGTCAGCTCAGCTTGTTTAACATCAGGATCACTTATCGTAGCAGAGAAGTTGTCACAAATCAACTTACTTGGTGTTTGCTGATCATATCCGGATTAGGAGCATAGCAGTCGTTCAGTATCCGCCTTGAATTCCTGGAAAGACTGTCCAAATCGTCGAATACTACTCTTTAGGTCGCCCATGAAAACCATCTCTATACGGTCACCCCCGAACCGTTTGTCCAACAGCAACATCAAATACTTCTGGTCTTCTGATTTTTGCGCATAGGACAAACTGAACAATATCAGCAGACATCACGCTCAGAGCCAAAATCAGTGCAGTTACCTTTTCCACACCGGACCCACCATCGTAATTTAATGTTACCTCAGACTGCTACTTATATGTTGACCATGGTATTTGGCCAGCAAAAACTGGTGTTTTCATTTTACATATGCATTGGCCGAAAATCGTTGCTTCGATACATCAAACTCCACCATTATATCACTGAACCGCCTTTTTAGGCTGAATGTTTTCTGAACAATTTCGTGTCCCATAGGTGGGTTTAAAAAAACACAACAACAACGGTTGTTCTATCTTTCCTATTTCAGATCTTAATTCTTCAATGCCAGATTACATTTCTTGTATTTCAAACTTAACAGTAGAGTGCGTCTCTAATTTAGTAACTTTCTCCTCGTACTGAGCGTGGTGAGTGAGCGGTAACGCTCTGGCCTCGCATTCGGGAGGACACTGGTTCGAATCTCCGTCCGGCCATCCAGATTTGGGTTTTCCTAGATCACTCCAGACAAATTCCGCGTTGACTCCTTCAAATGAACATGGCCGAATTCCTTCCAGTTCTTTGCCCCCTGTCCTTTTCTGCCTCTAGTAACACCGACGTCGCTTAGTTGATTCGCGCACAAATGGTTCGTCTTCTAGCACCGATGTTATATATTTTTACCGTTTTTTAACCTCTTAAAGCGTTGATTCTTCTATTTTAAAACATTTCAGTCATCAAAATAAAACCAACTCCACAGATCACTGTTATAACGCCAAAGAGTATCTCACGCATTTATCGTTGGCGATATTCACTATACTAAGCTTACTATACACGAAACAACAATATTTATGCTTTAGTTAAATAGTTGAAACTGGAACTCCGATAACAGCGACAGTAAAGCGAGTGAAATCATTCCAGGCGAAGAATGAAGAATAAAGTAACATTTTATAATCATAGATAATTGTGGTAAAGAAGAAATGGCAATTAATAATGTGTTGAGAAAACTTCCTGCAACAAAATTCATGAACTGCTCTCAATAACAAAGGAAACAACTTTACACCATCTATGCAAGTATAACTTGCATTGAACATCTTTCTTATATATTGAGGAAAAGTTAATAAACATGATTTAACATGGAATTCAGAGCGACTCAACCGAAAATACGCGAAGACTAAATAAGTAGCTGTTTAAACTGATAAATACATGAGCACAAAATATTGTGAAACCTAACTTCCTTTTGTCTTATTAACGTTAGTGACACTTACTGAACGATACCATCCCTGCAGTGTCAACTGATTACTGATTAGCTTAAAATAAACAATAAATTACTTATATAACTCTTCTCTTCAGCTTGCAAAGAAGACTTAGGTAATATCTGGTACCAGAGTGTTTTATGTTGTTACATTTCTGTCTCCATTAGTAATCGTTATCTCCATGTTAAAGTAACTGTGTGGGCTGCACCGTTCAGAACGGAATAAATTGGAATAAAATCCTAATAATTTCAAGAAAGCATTACCTTTCATAGCTGATATAGTTATTTCATAGCAAAAACCTAAATTATCAATCAAAGTTGATAAGATGACTCCGTTACTACCATCCCATATGATTAAAAAGCATATAATTTGTTATATGTATACCCAGGAAAGCAAATGAAATCTAAGAATGTAAAATGATGAATATTAATTTTTATTGTAGGCCTACTAAATATTACACACTTCCCTCCATCCGATGATATCAGAAGCATTCTGCCAAATAGGAAAAATTCTATAAACAATAGAAAATGTTAAAAGATTAGTATGTGGCTTTGTTTCTCATGTCTTTTATGTCTGTAAAGTAGTTAGATACAAGACTTTCATTATTACACTGTAAAAATGTTTCTTTGTTGTTTTATCGATGAAACGATGCTCAACGCCCAACTAATGGAACAAGGTATGAAATTTCAGCTGAAACTTTAGTTAAATGTTTTATTAATAGAGCTTACCGGCTATAGTCTTGTTGTCACACCAAGTGTTTCTATATACTGTAGTCTGACAAATAAACAGAGTGAAGATGTGAAAACCTGTTATTAAATTTATTGCCAACAGATTCAGCAAATCTTGATGTCGCCGTGTTACTTGAATATTAGGTGCTGAACCTCCACTTTGGCCAGTAAGCTTAACTTTGGTCCTTTCTCGGTACTAATACTATGGGCCACTGGAAACTTCGACCATGGTTCTAACGCTTAACTCTACTGTTGTTCTTCTAAAGTGATCAAAAGCTTCCTTCACATCATAATACGAAAATACAAGGTTCAAAGGTATTTTCTATCGGTGTTACAATTTCTATTTACTATCTACTATGAAGAACAGTTACAGCAGCGTATTTTCATAATAAATAAAATAGTGACGTCATCGGATTAGTGTAAGTGCATGTTGGCGATTGTTTCGACTTAGCGTTGTGTTAAGTTATAAATTAGTGTAGTGTAAAACGCGTATAGCTAGGACGTTGATTCAAATGTCATTGTAAACAACTCGCGAAGCATTATTAGGAGTCAAAGGGAGGTAATAAAAGTATTCATCGGTATATAAGTAAAGATCGATATTAAACTGAAAATTACAACAACAAAAAATTAAGATGTCATCTCATATGAGTCGTAAATATACCCGGAATTATAGAAAACGTAAATTAGATGAAAGCTCACGTCAAAAGGAACCCAAGAAACCTAAAAAGGCCAGAGTCAAACCAATTCGATTGCTACGACAGCGTTGAAAATAAAATAAAATGAAGATAAGGCCTACATGTGTTACTTTAACCACCTCAAACCTCTGATACATGCGATAAACTTATAATTTATCTATTCTATAATTGTTATACAACTCCATGTAACCATTGTATTAAAGAGGCTGGTAATTAAATTACATTTTAATACAAAACACTTATTATAATTTTATCACGACCTTTTCACAAAAAGATCTACGGTGCGGACACATATGTGTAACTTTTTTTTTTTAATTGGAGAACCAGGTAATGTTTTTCAAGGTTTTCTTCCTTTAGATATTTTTGGCTTACTCCTAAATTATGCGCGTGTGATCCCAATGTTTATTAGACATATTTTTTTCTTATTTTGATACGTACAATCACCTCCTAAAATATTTAAAACTTTTTAACACCCTGCAGATGATAATTTGAGAACATGGTCGCGAAATTTTTATAGAATGGGTTTTGAAATGATAAATGGATAGTATATACATCATTTACTATTCGCCGATGACCAAGTTATCATAACACAAGATGGTGATTATGCAAATTCCATATGTAATCAATTATCAATGGAATATAATAATTGGGGCTGAAGTCTAACTAACAGTAAACAGAATATATTACTAATGATCAGAATGAAATGTATATTGATGGAATACAAAAAAAGGTAAACAATTTTTTCTATTTGGATTCAATTTTAGAATGAAGGAGAAAATCAAACAGGACAATTAATAAAAGAATTACTAATGACCGGAAAGTAATTGGGATGCTCAATTCAATCCTATGGAGCAGGAATATTATGAACAGAAAAAATAATTATATTTCAATATTATTGGAAGGCTTATATGGATCAGAAGCTTGGACAATTAATCAAAAACATTTTAAGAAATTGATAACTTTAGAAATTGATGTCGATAATAATTTCAAGGAAAGTAACAGTATGGAATATCGAGATAATAAGGCTAATGGAAGTTAAAGAAGAAATATATGAAGTTATAGAACTAAAAAGATTCGAATGGTATCGTCATATGAGAAGAACAGAGGGCACTAGAATACCAAAGCTTATACAGCAATGGGAAGTTGAAGTAAGGAGAAAAAGAGGATGACCCATGTTTACCTAGAACCAAAATGTACAGACAGCAATGAGAAGATTTGGTATCAAGATACGCAACACCGAAGCATCTGTAGAAACATTTCGAGAAGTCGAGTTCTGTGTTCAGAGATTTTATTGTTATGTTGGAGGAAAATCTCTGTAGTTAGGAAAATCTCTTAATATAATAATAATAATAACAGTCTGATGCATTAATCATCTTAGGGCTACATTCTTTTCCAGAGTATGCTTAACGACTTCTCTGCGATAAAAGCGTTTGTATGATACCTTGATCTAATGGTTGAAGTTTTCTGGTGGTATTGGCCGACAAGAACATGACTCTTATGTTTTCAAGTGTTGATAAGTCCTTGTGGGCAGCACAGCTTTCAATAAAAAGCACATTTTTTCATTTTATCTTCATTTCCTCGTCAACTTTTTTAATCAATTTTTAAATAATATAATCAACAGGTAGACTCGCTTTGATTTCCCGATGATGAAAAGTGGAAATTTGTCCGCACCAGTCATGTTTACACTTTGAAGAACAGTAAGGCGTTCCTTGTTTTCTTTTCCTCCATTACATTTTTCACCTTTAAATGTAAATGTTTTATCCAGAAGGCACTTGAGGAACAAAAGCAGTTTCATCAGCGTTGTAAATATCATTTGGATCGTACCCTTCTAAAAGAATTGGCAGATCTTCATTCCATTGGTTACACACACCTTGGTCCACAGATTTACTTTCCCCAGCTGCTTTTTTGAAAGCTATATCATGACGCTATTTAAAATCCTCTAGCCAGCCATTACTAGCTGAAAAGTTCTGAATTACCATTTTGTAACATAGTCCTTAGATCTTTCTTCCATCTGTTTGACTGTTCTAATCGAGGGTTTGTTTTATCCATTCTAAAAGGCACTTTTTAATTTTGAGAAATTCGGAAAGACGACTGCTCTTAATATTTCCGTGTCTCCATAGCACTAAGACTTTATAGAATCTTTTGATTTTATAATTTTATAAAAGGTGGATTCTGGTAAGCCAAACTCACTCTGTATTTCATTTCGCGATTTCCCCCTCTCGAACGCATTCACTCTTTTAAGTTTATCACTTAACGACAAACTTTGATTTTTCGATTTGACATTTTGAGTACGTGCCGAAACTTTCTCACAATTGATAATTATCAACTAAAGTAACAATTGGCGATTCAAATATAATACGATACAACAATGTAAGTTAGTTACACCAAAATTTAAGAATGGGCCATAAATAGCAATCGTTAAATAAGCTCGACTGTTGCTTATAGAGGTATAGACAAGTAGAAGTCTCAGTTATAGAGGTCCAGGAGGAAAAAACGACTCTCTCTTGTAGAGGTTTCTGTTTCTCGCTTATAGAGGTTTTAGAGGTTTAAATGAAGGGGCCTGACAATTATTCTCACTAGTAAAGTTTTCTCGCTTATCCAGTTATCACTCATCCATATATATATATATATATATATATATATATATATATATATATATAAGAATTGCTCGTTTAAAGATATAAGGATAGGATCCATTGCGTAGAACAGTGGAACGAAGATAAGTTAGCATTAATACAGCAAACAGTTGATCGGAGTATGTAGTTTGATTGCAGTGCTCTTGAAGGGGAACATCCTTGGGTCTCTGTTCACGTGCGGTATTACAACATTCACGCCGTAATACTTCCGGTTATGTTTTGAAATAATTAAGCCATTCAGAGATTACGACTGCGTACCGCCTTTGAAGATCCCTAACCGCTGTTGATAACCGCATACAAAGTAGCTGTGGCGAGACTTGACGGCGACTGAGCATCCGACTCCCTAACGAGGCTGCGTGCCGCATCCCAGGGAGACGTTTATCAGCCAGGGGGCATGCTTTTCTTCCTGTCTGAAGCGGCGTCCGTCAGAGAAATAAAATAAAACCCTGTTGATGACAGGGTGAGGTCCAGAGGGCAAGAAAAAAGAAGCTGTTGGACGCCATGTCGTAGAGAATCCTATAAACCCGAGAGCTGGTAAAAAAGAAAAAAATACCATCCTAATCCATATACAAAATTAGATTTACACTGCCATTATTGTCTAGGGTATTCATTTGATCGTGAACTCTGAAAACTGTTTTGAACGAATGTCAGTAAATGTTTGTCACTTTTCATACATTCTAAGTAAATATCCCTCTGGTAGAGTAGCCGTCTTCGCATTTAACATATTCTTCTGCAATATGACTTTATTATATGGGGGGGGGGGGGGGTTCTATATTTTATACCTTCGGTATCAAGGTATGTAAAAATGGAGGCTTTATATATTATTCTCGGTTTAAATGGATATAAATATAAATCAAAGTTAATGGTTAATATTTATTTAGGAGTGAAATGCCCTTCGAGTCAGTCCCTAAAGTAAGACAAAATGTCTCTAAATGTAAGAAAATAATTTTAAAAAATCCATGTTGACAGATATGCATCACGGAAGTTAGTGGGGTCCTGACTGTGAAAACACTCAGTTTCCTAAATTATTAAATTTGCACATTAACTGATTAAAAAGTTAAAATGTGAGGTTTTAGTGTACCGGGAATAGTCTCTTACTACAATTTATGTAATTTATTGCTCTAAAACAAGAAAACCAATGTTAAGCAGGCTGTAATCTATAAATTCCTACCTGTTTCAACATTCATACAACTTTACATTTCAACATGGAGGTAAGTGGGCATACAGTTTCTTTCGGTTCGTAGCTGACCACTACCACTTTAATTCGGTCTTATTTCATCGTTTCTTGATGCCATATATTTCTTCTAGAAAGGTGGAAACCAGGTTGAATAACCAAACAATAACCATCATACTTCTCCTTTCTAAAATATTTTTAACAGCATCACCCTTTCGTCCATTCTTAACAATACTTCCTCATTCATCTCTCTCTGATTCCATGGTGTCTTCATCATGCCTCTACAGCACCTCATTTTACGACTTCAGCTTTTCTTTTTTAAAAATTTTTGTGCTGTTTTGTTTTTCATCCAAGTCCCTCAAGAATAGGAACAACTACTCAAAATTAACCTTCCCATTAAAATATTGCAAATATTTCACTCCATATTGAAGCCACGTGGGAAATATGACGTCATAGAAAATGTGGCGCCTCCAGTAATGTTTAATACGTTAATTTATTATTAGCTTTTATAAATATTGTTATTATAAAGAATATTATTAATTGTTACCACTAACATTATTATGATGACAATTATTGCGTCTGTGTTTCTAATTATTGGAAACGCTGGCGTTCATTTATGCAAACAACGATCTTACGTTTCAATAGTAAAACCATTTGACCAATCCAACCTCTTGTTCTCAGAAGACTTCAATTCAAATACAAGATGCAATACTAATATAAGGCTTGTAGATTTCGGTAGAACGAATGAGTTTAAACACCTCGAAATGAACCAGGCAGACTGAGCGGCTACTAACAGATTGTTCTTGGTTAAATTTCGAGAAGAGACCATCCAACCGACCTTGCGACAGACAGTGTGCGAGTCTGTAACAGAAAATTCTCGAAAAGCATTTGCAAAGGTGAGCAGATCTTCACGCTGAGGCTCCGAGAAACGTTGTGGTAGATTAACAACATTGTAGTAATTAGGGGCTATAAATATTACTTGAAAGAGTAAGTAACGAATTTAAACATTAAAAGAAATTATTTGAAATCTTTTATATTAATTTGAAAATAATAGCCACCTTTTAGAAGTTGAAAATAATGTCAAATATGCTATGTTGGTTTCTTTTGTTACTGCTTAAGCATTTTGAATATACAGGGTGTTTCAAAAAGGACTTTACAAATTTGAAAATTCATATAAATTTTATGAAACAAGGTACAGAGCTGGTTTTGGTGTTGTTTTAAAGCAAAACACTTCAAGTTTTGACTCGCGTAGTCCACTAGTGCCTAATTGCGCCGCACAAGCGCTAGCGGCAGTTACGTTAAAGATGGCTGCCTTCACTGGAACCGAGCGTGCTAGCTGTGTGTTTTCAGCGTAATTTTCGTACCAAGTACGCTAAAGATCCTCCTAGTAGGCCTACAATTTATGAGTGGCATAGATGTTTTGTAGAAACAGGGTGCTCAGTAAAACATAAAAAATCCTCAGGTCGTCCAAGCACATCTGACGAGGTCGTTGAGCAAGTGAGAAAAAGTTTTGTCAACAGCCCTACGAAATCGACCCGGCGTGCATCTCGTGAGCTTCAAGTCCCACATACGACGGTTTGACGTGTGTTGAGAAAACGTTTGCATTTGAAACCATACCGATATTCGCTTTTACAAGCAATTAAAGACACTTATAAGATTGCACGTAGGAACTTCTGTGTGGATATGTTAAATCGAGTGGATGATGATGAACATTTCTTGGACAATATAATCTTTTCTGACGTGTCAACTTTTCACTTAAGTGGAAAGGTTAACACACATAACTGTAGGATTTGGGGCAGTGAAAATCCGCATGAAACATTGCAATATGTTCGTGATAGCCCTAAAGTGAACGTTTTTTGTGCGTTGAGCAAGAGGAAAATGTACGGCCCCTTTTTTTCCAAGAGAGAACCATCAACGGGATAGTGTACCTTGATAAGTTGCAACAATTTTTGATACCACAGATCGATGAGGATGACCGAGAACGAAATGTTTTCTTTATGCAAGATGGCGCACCACCACACTATCTGACTGACGATGACGTCCGGGATTTTCTCAATGACCGCTTTCCAGGTCAATGGATTGGCCGTGATGCGCCAATTGCATGCCCCCCCCCCCCCGTTCCCCAGACCTGACACCACTAGATTTTTTCTTCTGGGGTTTCATAAAAGAATTTACGCTGCTGCTGAGCAAGTTACACCTGAAATGCTAGTGCGAGTCTGGGAAGAAATCGACTACCGATGGGATGTCTGCAGAATAACCAACGGAACCCACATAGAACATCTTTAGTTTAAGGTAAAAAAACTTGAAGTGTTTTCCTTTAAAACAACACCAAAACCAGCTCTGTACCTTGTTTCATAAAATTAATATGAATTTTCAAAGTTGTAAAGTCCTTTTCGAAACACCTTGTAGTTAAGGCTAGGCAAAAGAGTCATTGTGTTGTTCTATACTTTCTAGTTTCTTGATATTAATAACATTTTCTTCTTTTGTGGCTAGTGCTAATCTGCTTTTTCACCTTTGTTGTGCATTTTTCATTTAGGCTGTATGGCGGTATGTGAAGCTATTAAACTACATTAGACATTCTTATCGAATGTGAAAACATTCCTCAAGACAGAATTCTATGATCCGTAACATCGAGGAGGATTTGCGTATGAATGTAAATATGCTACCTTTTACAACAGAATTCGTTGGAACTACGGAACTATTGCTTCCGGAGAAACTTAAACCACAGCGGGCTTCCAGAGAAAATATTCTATTTATATTCATGCGCTCGTAATTTGCTGGCGTTCTCAATAACAATGGTTGTTCCATTAATCTGCCAGAGGACGGACTATGCGGGAGTGACAGTATCTTAAATCCGTCTGGAGACGCGGGAGAGTGCGCGCCAGCTGTTTGACGGCGCGCATTTCCGATCAGCCGACTTCCTGGCGCCACACTCCCTCTCAGCGAGATGATTATCGCTGGCGACCCAGAGATGCCGCCCAACAAGTCAGTCCCACCGCCGGAAGGCTCGACCGCCTGCATATCATTGCAGTGGACAACATAAGCAATTAGAGGACCCCAGAAGGCGACCGGTACGAGAGCTGTGTATTTAATTATTGTCAGCGAGCAGGAGGATGATAACTGGAGGGATGGTAATTTTAGCTTCCTCCCCTCCGTCACTTTCCATCCTCAATTCCACCAGGAGCTTGTCCTACCGAGCGCCGTGGGTAAGCGGTGACGCTCTGGCCTCACAATCAGGACTCCCCGCTCTGCTCAACAGATTTGGGTTTTCCACGGTTTCCCCAAATGATTTCAGGCGAATGACGGGATAGTTACTTTAAAAAGGCAATGACCGAATTCCTTCCTGCTTCTTGACCCCAGTCCTTTCCATTCACTAATGACGTCGACATCGAAGTGTAAAGCCAGAATCAAAGAAAAAAGAGAGAAATTGTCTCCAAATTTATATCAAATATTTAAAATATTTGTCTACTCTTACAGACTCAGTTGGCAGCACCAAATCTCGAACATTTACTTTCTGGACAACAAAATTCTTCCTGTTTGTTGGATTTTGTGTACAAAACATCTTTTTAATTTTTTCGGATTTCTATCTAAACGTAAAGAAAGTGTTTGGCGTAGATACATGCTAAGGAGAAAAGTACAATTTTTCTTCAACCGATCTCCAAGGTCATTTCCGCCGCCTAAGTGACTGAGCAATCCACTTCTGTTGTGGCAGTTTGAACGTAGTCTAATAGTTCTGCCTGAGTACTGAATGAACAAAGTTTTTTTTTTTTTTTTTTTTTTGCTTTACGCGTCGTCGACGTCTTTAGAAGTGGGAGTAGACTGGGAAAAAGGAACGGGACGGAACCATCCCGGCATTTGACTGGAGTGATTTGTAGAAATAATGGAAAACCGGAATCTGGATTGCCAAACCGGAATTCCAACCCGCGTACTCCTGAATGCGAGGGCAGAGCGTTATCGCTCACCCACCACGCACAATATGAAATCCGAATCATTTAAAACTTAAAGTGTTATTCGCATACACAAAGCGAAATTTACCAGCCATATAGAATAGGCTTCTGAAATTGGTATTCGAACTTAGTTCAACACTATCACCAGTCACCTTTAACAGTAGACTAACAGACCAACACCAATGTCACTCAACAATGACCCCCGACATTTAATTGATTCGAGTCGATAAAAGTTTGATCGGTGTTTTGTAGTAGTCATACTGAACACAAGCATAAATAGTATGAAGCCTCCTGTAGTTGCGTGTGTCCGTAAAACGACTGAGAAAAGTCAGAATATTTTCCTCCAATTTCAACGTCTTGAACGGTAGTATGTATGGTACCTCGCCTGGAATAAAGTCGCTGAAATGTTGGAATGACCAAGCCAACTCCATTCCAGTGCTAACAGCTTGAAAGGCATTAGCAAACTCTCTCTTCCCCAGTCCCACAAGACCCACAAAAGTTCGTGCTCCACAAACATAATCTACATAACATGGAGTAATATACAAATAAACCTGCTTTCGATGTCGAGAACTACCTGCTATTAGACAAAATAACTGATGTAAATTAGTATTAAACTAAGGTTTAAGAAAAAGTTGCTTTCATTAATTCGATAGCCGTAAGTGGTAAGTAGACGACGCTAAATACGAAATTTCGCATCAATTTTATCACTATTAACAGAGTTAAATAGTTCCAAATGTTTTAAACATTATATACTTTACTCAGTTTCATACAGAAAAGTAATGAATAGTGATGATATATAAATCTATTATTATTGGCCCATACAGGCAATTATTGAATTCCTTAAATGAACCCATGATCAAAAAAGTGACTACTAATGAGTATGCAAACAACACATGACTGTCATTGGTAACTTATATCTTTCATCAGCATTTGCACCTGTTTAATATACTTCTAGTTGTCGGACTAACTATATACAGAAACTCATTTCCTGTGAGTGATCGTATGTGACCAATTTTAAAGGTAAGTATGAGTTCAAGAGCTGCCTGGTGGCTCAGTGGTTAAGACGTCTGATTGGAGATCGAAAGATCTCCGGTTCGAATTCCTGTCTCGGCGGGGAATTTCATAAGCTCTTAACCTAACTTTCTCCTCCGACAACAGCTTGCTTTGTGTTTGTGAAGTACACCACAGCACTTCCATGGTTCAGATTCAACTTTAAACTGTAGATCCCTTATACCCGGTAGGTTTATCTGGTAAGTTTAGGTAAGAAGGAAAGGAAGTAGCTGTCCTACCTCCAATACGATGCTAAGTACCCGCGGGGGGTCCATCTAACATCTAACCTGCGGGTTGAATAGCGGACTTAGCTTCAAAACAACCTAACAAAATAACAGTAGCCTGCCTCGGTAGCGTAGGAGCTAGAGTGTTGTCTCAGCGTGCCAAAGGTCGTCGGTTCGAGTCCGGCCAAAGGCATGGGTGTTTAGTGTTGTGTAAATGTCATGTCCGACCTGTGGTGTTCATGTGTCAATGTTTAGTATCTACAGAGTACTGAAGAAATTGAAACACTAGTATAGTCGAAATCACGTTGAGCTGGCTGTAGCTGTATGGCCAATGTAGCCGAATGCCATTTAAAAAAAAAAAAAAGCAGCAGCATTATTTTCTGCTTTTTACTGGAAACATACATTTGGATCTAGTTATTGGACAAAATTTGCTAGCAACACGTGATTATGCTCATAGTACAATCTTGTAATAGTTTTGATTGTTCAAAATTTTTTTGACAAAGTTTAAAATTCGAACTTCTTGCACTTGATACAAATTGCGATTAGTCAACAATATTGTCACGGAGGACATAGGATGTGATGAATCTTCACTGACGCACAGAGAGTAATGGCGAATAAACTACTGAATTGTATAATTTCTCGATTATTTGATTCAATTATTCTAAGGTCTATACTCGTATTTCCTTCCCCTACAGTCTATATTACTCGTAACCATTGTAATAAGTCTCATTTTCTTCTCCATCTTGAAGGTTCTTCCAGAAACAATGTTCCTTCTACCTCCATAGTTTTAACAATCCTCCCATTTCCTACACTATCAGCTCGTTTACTTGACAGGATAATATCAGCATGCAAAACTTAAAGTACATTCCATTGTTCCTGAAATATACCTATGCAATGTTCTTGCAATGTTACTCTTTGTTTACTGGCGTAAAAGCTCATCAGAATTGATTAACACTTTCATTCTTAAAACAGAAAATACAGTTGATACAGTTCATACAATTCATACATTGATTTATCATGGATATCAGGCGTGAACCAGTTCAAAAGGAGCTGAATTGATTAGAATAATTTTTCGACACAATGTAACAGTCTGTTTTAATAGCACTCCACTGGTTTATTAAGTCCTTCAGTTCTCGTGTGGTAATATTTATTTTCATATTAATAATAAATAAAAAAACTCCACGCTACTTCATTTGAATGTCATGTATTTTAAATATTTTATTTTTTTATTTACAGATACATAAATCTTTCTCATATCATTCCAGGTAACAAAACGAAACAACTGAACACTTATTCTTCTCATAATAGTAATATTTCAAAGACATTATTATATATTAAGATCAACGATATTATTACAATCTACTGCACTTATCACCTCTGTGGCATTAAAAATACATAAACTAAATTACATTTCTTTTTTTAACAACATTTTTGCATCATACAGTGCATCAAAACTGAACACCAAGCGAAATAAATATTGAAAAATACACATTCTCGCCAAAAAATGGCGGATTTTCTAATGGAAAACCTGTACAATGTTAACCATATGCTCCACAAACGATGGAAACGCGGGGTTTTCACCATACACACACGTATTAAAAGTTTGTAAACCCTCCTCGCTCATGTTTCTATACAAATGGTCGCCCACAGTAATATCTCGTCCTAGGAGAATCATGTGTGACTAACTGAAAAATTTCAGCCGACATGTTACCTCAAATAAACAAACCCAGAGAGATACTTACTCTCCTAACACGCACAGAGAACAAACTGTAGGTTTACTTGTTCTATAGTGCGGAACAATTATAAACGGTTGTTGGAAAGAGTTTCTAAACAAAACCGTAAAATTATGTTAATTTTATTGAACAATGGCCATAAACAGAGGATGTTAGCAGTTTCCGAACTAGTATAATCTGAAAAAACGTTAATGATCGAATCTATATATATTATTATTATTATTATTATTGCAGCTATATCAATCCTTTTTTCAGGATGTAGCCTCTTTAAGCCTAATGAGCTATATATTAGAATTTAATTCTACATAGTGTTGCTGTAGTTCTTTCCAGGCCGATCGATCCTGAGCCGCCCTCTTCCAGTTCACGCCTGTAACTCGACGTATATCCTTATCCCAGCGATCCGGGGGTCTTCCTCTTGCTCTTTTCAGGTTTCTCGGTATCCAGTCCAGCACTACCGTAGTCCATCTTTCATCTCTTTTGCGAGCAACATGACCGGCCCATTGCCATTTTTGGGTCATGACTCTTTTTAAGATGTCTGTTACTTTAGTTATTGAACGGATGTGCACAGCCCTTTTCCTGTCTCTTCTTGTAAACCCTAGCATTGCTCTTTCCATACTTCGCTGGGCAGTTCTCAGTTTTTGCTTCGTGTGACTATTTAGGGTCCAAGTCTGGCAGGCATATGTGAGGACCGGTAATACACATTGTTCAAATACCTGTTTTTTAAGATGTATTGGCATGTTCGATTTAAAAACTATGGAATTTCTTCCATATGCTCTCCAGCCCAGCTTTATCCGTCTGTAGATCTCAGGCTTTGAGTCACCATTCATATTGATCAGTTGGCCAAGATAGATGTACTGATCTACGAACTCAATACCAGAATCTTTCATGTCCGCCTTGTCTTTATCTTTTTCTGCCCATTTGTTTTGCATGATTTTGCTTTTTGATATATTTATTTTAAGGCCCACTTCACTGCACGCTGTCTCTAGTTCATTTATCAGTTCTTTGAGCTCTTCCAGACTGTTTGAGAGTAAAACTATATCATCAGCGAATCTTAAGTTGTTGAGATTTCTTCCATTTATTCTCAAACCTCGGTTTTGCCATTGGATTTTTGACATTGCCAACTCTAGGACTGATGTGAATAGCTTGGGGGATATAGAGTCACCTTGTTTTACCCCTCTTTCTACTGGGAACTCTTTGGTGACTTCAGCGATGTTGACAAAAGCAGTGGAAGTGGTGTAGATGTTGTACAGTAAGTCAATATAGCCGGGATTCACTCCTTGTTCTAAAAGGGCTTGCATGATTGCAGAGTGATGGACTGAATCAAAAGCTTTTTCAAAATCGATAAAGGCCAAACAGAGGGGCATCTGGTATTCATTTGCTCGACTTATTACTTCGTTGATGACTTGGATGTGATCTACTGTGCTGAATCCTGACCTAAAACCAGCCTGTTCAATTGGTTGCGCTGTGTCCAAGGTGGAACTGATGCGGTTATTGATGACCTTTGTAAACACTTTGTATATGACAGGAAGAAGGCTGATGGGGCGGTAGTTTTTAATATTGTAACGACTGCCCTTTTTGTATAGCAACACAATCATTGCTTTGTTCCAGCTGGATGGGATATTTCTCTCTTCGAGGCATTGTGAAAACACCTTAGCTAGGTGTCTGTAAGTTTCTTCTCCAGTCAATTGGAGTACGTCAATAGACAGGCCGTCATAACCACTAGCTGATCCTTTTTTCATTTCGTTCACTGCCCTTCTAACTTCATATGGGAGGACTTCAGGAATTGGTGAGTCTGGGCTTGATGTCATTAAAGGATTTTCATCTTGCTTGCTGTATAAGGACTGATAGAAGTTCCTGATATGAACCAATACTGCCGTTTTGTCTGTAACACGCTCATTATCATCATCTAAAGCTATTATTTGTTTCTTTCCTATCATTAATCTTTGTTTTGCTTTCTTATAGCCTTTCTTGTTCTCTATAACTGATCTGACCAGGTATATATATATATATATATATATATATATATATATATATATATATATATATATATATATATATATATATATATATATATATATATATATATATATATATATATATATTGAAAGGTGAATTTACCGCTGAATGAGTTATAGACGATGTGGTTTACACAAATATTTTAGGTGGGAAAACTATTTTCTCACATTCCGGAAAAAAGCTTATTGCTACGACATAGTGTCAATATTTTAAAACCCAATAATTAACAGTAAACTTACCAGCTAAATATCCCTTATTAACTGCACAATCTGCACCATAGTATACAGGCACATGATATGACAAGTGATAAAGCTTCTAAACATTTAAATGTGTATAAACCTGGAGTGTGTCACATGACCCATGAAGTAATTCAAAAGTTCTGAGTGGTTTGTCAATATTTACTTCCAAAGCGTTCCTCCTTTGAAGAAGGCCCTTCCGTTAAATCATAATACGCTTTTGATATAGTTCATGCTTTGGCGGACTCTTATAACTTACTGAACGTAATTTCCATTTCCTTTCGTTGTCATAATCTGAAAAACAAAGATTCAACCGACTACGGTGCGGACGGGCCTGGGATTTGGGGGGGGGGGGGGCGGTTTCAAATCCTTCTCTGTTATTTCGGTTTTCTATGGTATTTCGAAATCACTCCAAACGAATGCCTGGATGGTTTCTTTGAAAGACTATGGCAGATTTCCTTGCCGCTCCCTGCCCGCCATCCTCTCCCTCCTCTATCTTTTATAATGAATCAGTGTCTTCGAGACATAAAACCCAAAACAAAAAATAATAAAAACAACATAGATTCGACAAAACAATTTGAAATTGCTTCCTCCCACACTGGTCAAGCCCCAGTAAAGTTCGAAATTATGGTAACATGTTCAGCTCAAGAGCCCTGCAATAAGTTGGCCAAATAGTGTTACATTGGTTTTTCCTATTTGCAAGTCGTCAGACAGCAGTGACTCATTACTTCTAGGTCTTTAATAGATAGATAGGTAAAGGAAGAAAAAAAGATGACTGTAGTCCACCATAAGTAAATATCAGGAACTGCAAGGGAAATTCGGTTAAAACAGCAGTTCACGAAACCCAATTTATTTTCCTACAGTAACTTTATTTAATACCAGAAGGTCTTCAGTAACTCATCTTAGGCAAATAATAGGACTGCAAATATTGACCGTCAGTGAGTGCTCCAGTTGAGCAAATTATCTACGAACCCTCACTGGAACAAAATAAACTACTAACAGAAGCTAGTTTAAGTGAGTGCGAAATTATTCGAGCATTGTCTATTACACCTTAAAAGTTAAGTTTACCAACCCTTTTTTAGTTTAGGCAATTTACCTTCCGCTTCAGCTGTCAACTTTCTGGCTTCTTCATGCTGCTGGCTCTGAACCTACCTTGTCGTGAGTAGGGTTTTTTTCCCGAAATTTTGCAGACCCTTCTAATTCCACCATCCTCCAAATGATGAAGACATCAATTCATGTTGTGCAGCCATAATAACATTCCGGCTCACTAGAGTACTAATGAAAGCCTCCACTCTGCACGGAATAATCATACCTTTCTTCCGTGGTATTACCGTCTTCTGGATATTGGCCACTTCCTATCACATAACTTTTGGAAGTTCAGTGCATATTTGGTGTTTTTAACGTTCACTTCTTCTTCAATACCTAAGGAACGTGTGCACCAGATTTCAGACAAAAAAGACATTCTAGACATTCTTGAACCATTGTCATTGAACTGGAGCCGAATAACGTAATTGATAAAAAAATATCACATGGTTTGCAAGCAGGCTGTGAAAATCATCTCCGTCACTATGTATATATCATCTTTAATAACTTGTGGTATCAGAAAGTCATCAAGCGATAGAAAAAACAAAAAATCCTGTTATCAAAGTACAGTCTTATGACTATGCATCTGATTACTGCATTTATCGCTTAGGACTTATAAATGAGACTGTCCAAAAGATACGCAAGTGTTCCGTAGGTTTTTGGATGTCTGTTTTTGGTTTTTCTAATCTAAACTTTGTAATAACAAGAGACGGCAAGGATTTTTCCAAGCTAACATTATTGGGAAACATTTACATGTTTATTATCTCTGTTTGCGGATATCATTGCTTCATAATTGCTTGTATACTCCGATCATAATTTTTTTTGTCACACTTTTGAAGCGTGATTGTTAGTCTTCGTTGCTCTTCAGTTCTTGTTCTTTCATCTTCGATCAGACTGAAGGCCTTAAATTTCTTCAATAATTTCACATTATATTCACGAAAAGGAACCGTATAATTATAACAATAGCTGAAAAGTGACAAAGAAAGATTATAGACAGAAGCGGCATAAAAGACATTGAAGTAACTTTAAATCAATTCTACTTGTACGAAAAACTCATAATGTTTTCATTAAACGATACGGAAACAATTTACTTGGTCATCAAACGATAGATGCCGAAGGCTACGGACGCGTTATAACATTGAATTCATAGTATACTAACAAAGAGAAACAAAATGTTTCACTTACAAGTTAGAACCGGGATATCGGAATTAACAGTGAAGTAAGAATTAATTGGTTAAGAAAGGCAACTTAAGGAATCTAGTGCTTGAGTGTGCAAATAACAAGTCTCCGAAAATGTGAAAGACCGGTGAAGTATATTTCTTTTCGAAGCTAGAGAGTACTGAAAGCCAGCAATACTGGAGTCCAAATTTGGTCGTCTATTGCAACCAGAAGATAGCACACACCTTCTCCATTCAGTTTCTTGTTGAAATTTTAGCTTCCAGCATGTGTTTCTTGAATTGCTTAGCTAGAAACATTTTATATTTATTTACATCGATATGTTTGGTAAGTGTCTAAATTTTTGTCTAAGTTGCGATACTGTGAATGTGTTAATGCGCGTGTGGTAGAAGCTTTGGTTTTTTAACGGTAAAATTAGCATTGGGATGAATTGCAGCCGTGATCAGGACGATAACTGACAGTCGAGCGTAAGGCACGATGAATTCAGTTTTTATTAAAAATTTAAGCTGTTTCCATGAGCGCCATGGGCAGTTCTATTATTACCGTGGCGCCAAAATCAGTTCAAGTTTACGTCGCGATACACGACATCACTAACTTAGGATAAAATGATTGTATCAATGCTCGTGTGATTCAGGCTTTGATTTTGTAGCGGAGATTGTGGTTAGGTTGTAATTCGGCCTGGACCAGAATGAAAACAGCACCTTCGTGTCATAGCAAAAGGCACGACGAATTTAGTTATCAGTTATTTAAACAACTTTCATAAGCACTATGTTACGTTGTGACTTCATGTATCGCGACGTAAACTACTCCCAATTTTTCTTCTGGTCCAGACCGTATTTCAACCTAACTACGTCAATTTTGAGATACGATATATCGAGAACTAAGGGAAATATATAAAAAAAATATTCTTTACTTTCAATTTGTCTCGTTGTGTTCTATAAGAATTAATCATCAAATTCAGTGGCGCCACGGTAATGATAGAATCCCCGCGCCATGTTATTGACGTCATCACTTCACGATGATAAAAGCAGTTCCATTTTTATCATGCCCAATGCGGCTTCTACCAGGATTAAAACTCATATTTGAGCATCTACATAAGATGACAGAATTCCTACAATCATTTTTAATTTTATTTGATTTCATTGACAATTTATTGTTGTAATTGATTCTGTCCCACTTCATGTTGATGAAAGTAGTTCTATGTTTGTCGTGCTCTAGCCAAGAATAAAACGAATATTACTAGGTATACCATAAAGTGTTGAGATTCCTCCGTTTATTTTTTAATTTTCTTCGATTTCGCTGGTATCACATTATTGTTGCCATTGATTTATTTGCATGTAAATGATTCCAGCAGTATCCTGATGTAAGGTAATACCAAATTTCTGATAATATTTCCCACATCAAAATAATAATTTTTCTTTAATGTTATTATGACTTTTTAATTTTATTCAGCTTTCCTATACGTTATTATGGCAGCACTATCATAACCGTAGCGCCGCAATTTGATGATGAATTCTTATGCAACTCCATTAAACAAATCGAAAGCAAAGAATAAATTTTTTGATCTGTCACTTAACTCTCAAGATATCGAATGTCAAAAATCAGTTATAGGTATAGTTCCTTATCCTTTGATGAGGTTTTTCTTCTCTCCCAGGCCGTATTTCAACCTAATCACAACCGCCAGGGAGAAAATAAAACACCTATTGTGCATGTCCAGCGATTAGTTCCTTGTGGCATTGGCGAATTTTTTTCTGGTCCAGGTCACATTCAACCTAACTACCTTAATTTGGAAATACGATATCTTTTGAACTAAGCGAGATATCAAAAAATATATTCTTTACTTTCGATTTGCCTCGTAGAGTTAAGTAAGAATCCATCATCGAATTTCGGAGAAATTTTTTTCTGGTCCAGGCCGCATTTCGATCTAACCATCTCACTTTTGAGACAGTGTATCTTGATAACTAAGCAATATATCAAAAAAAAATTGTCTCGTCGAGTTAAGTAAGAATCTATCTTCAAATTGCTGCTCCACGGTTATCGTAGAATCCCCAATATTAGATACCAGTTACGAAATTCCCGTCACCGACTTCCTATGACGTGGGGGTTATATATGCACATTCAACGCTTTTTGCATGGGTAAAATCTTATGAGTTCGTGTCGCCAACATGCTAATGTTAACAGTAACAAAAAGTATGACCTGTGCTTGGACAGCAGTGAAAGTATATATCATATTTGTATCTGTCAGTTTTTATCCGATTTTCATGGAACTTTTCATACGCATACATTAAAACAAACAGAAAAACACCGTTTACGTTTGATTTACAAAAACTTAAACCCTCTCCTCCTTTTCCCCCTCACTTTAATTTCTGTGAACATTGTTCATATACACCCACGATTCTGATAGTGCTTATCACAAGTATACTTCAAAACAAGGCAGTCTGATAGCTCAGCGGTTAAGGAGCTTATTTCCTAAGTTTCTCTCTCCGGTCGAGGGTTCATAGCCTATGGTGAGCAAAAATTTTTATGAGTTGGAGATTTCTCCAACATTCTGAAACATACCAGAAAAAAACCGAAACAGTTTGTTCCCAGAAGATCCGAGAGTTACTTTTATGCCCAGTCTGTCTCGATTGACGCTGAGTAATAATTATTATCAATTGATCTAAAGTTTATGCACCTCGAAAAATTTCTTTATATCCATACTTATGTTTGATGCGCATTTTTTTACTTAAATTCGTCCATCGTTCTTGATAACATTCTATCAAGACGTCGAGATAGGCACTTGCAATTCAGTTATTCTCTCTATATTGGCACTGTAATTGGTGGCAGATGCTGGAGACTTTCAAATATGATAAGGCCATATTTTCGCAGATGGTTTGAGTGTATTGTTGGCAATGTTTTCTTTCTTGTGAATGGAATCATCAGAACCCGAAGTCGTTGACTTTCGAGCCCATTTTTGTTAAATATAGTTTGGTTTCATTGTAAGCCACGTTTTTCGTTTTTCCGTAACTGCATCCTGAGTTACTACCTTGTCTACTTTTATATGTTTCTCATCTACTCTCACCAGAATATTCCGGATCAACGCACACCGCGAAACCGACATCAGAAGTGACTTACGAGTTAACAAACCCATAGAGGACGACAATTTATTCCTTGATTTAATCATTAACCAGGACACTACTATGCCACGTGAATTGGCCGCTATTCCATACATATACACACAACCACAGACGGCATTGTAAATTTGATGAAGCTAGTGTAGGTGCTAACCACTTTACAAGGCACTGCAAATATGGGAAGATTAGAACGAAACTTCCATGGCGCTTGATCCTCATTGTTAAGAAAGAATAAAACAACAAAATGCACTAACTATGAAGATGGCTGCTGAAAGTTTATTAAACGAAGAAATGGTTGCAATTTAGGTCCGCACTGCATATATTTCCTGAGAACTTCTATGAAGAAATTTATTTATTTATCGTATGGTTATTTAACAAGGTACACAATAGGAAATGTACATATCACAAGGTTGTACAATTTCATATCTCTAAATCTATGAAGAAATAATAACACGTATCTAGTATTAATATTCATCTTAAATTGTTTCCAGCTACTGGCAGGGACTATTTTGTTCACAAGCCTCTCCATTTTCTTCATTCTCTCATCACCTCTCGGTTTGTTCAATCTTCTCCTCCACTCCCATCAGCCATCTATCCCTTGGTTTTGTTTGGGACCTTACGTTGCATCTTCATTTTATATATTTTCTTCAATATTTTCTGCTCCTCCATTTCATATTAGTATGTGATTTAATTCTTCTTCTTGTTGTTCCCAACATTAGTTGAACTCATTATTGGCATGGTAGAATTTTGATCTGAAGCAAGTATTATATACTATTGACAGGTAGTTCTACGTACTAATAGAGCAAGTGCAGTGTTGCCATCTGTCTACGAAACATGCATAGTTGTATATTTTATCTGTGAAATGTGTAGAGTTTGAGGAGGAGATTGGGGATGGTCCCAGCATTCTCCTTCATGGCTGCGGATATCACATAGATATAGTATAGAAACAACAGTCAGGGTGGCCGGTACGCAAATGCCCGGCTCAGTTGTACTTATCCGATCCAGAGCTATGTAATGGTTGCTGACGGTTACACGAAAATACAACATTAAAATTATATCGCATGCAGCTAGGGCCTGTGAAAGATGACGTAGCACTCGTATACCTCAAACTGCATCGAATTCAAGTGATTAGCAAAAGTCATATCGTGCTAGTATTGCCGAGAGTTGTAGGGGCACGAATCGTCACAGTTATCTTATCGAATTGCTCAAGTACGAGTATGAAGTAATTCTGCTCTGCCTTCTCGCTGTTTTCTGTGATAATGACGGGCACATGCGTGAAATCTACCAATGTCAGAATGATGTTACGAATGCCGATCTGGTTTTGAGTCAGCGCCGAGAGGATGTAATCAGTAGGGCCTATATCCTGTATCCGCGTGCCAGGGATTGCGTAGATCGATGTCATTACGAACTTCAGTTCTCCGAGCAGATTCATAATTTTCATATAGAAACTGAAAAAGCGATGCATGATCATTCGAACCCCCAATAAAAGTGGAAACCTGTAGCAACGATACACAATATTGTTATTAGTAACAGATTTGACACATCGAGTGCGACCAACGCGTTGACTATTCGATGGCGCTGTCGCCAGCAACGAACTTGAATCGCTAAATCGGAATGGTGCCTCAATCTTCAACCATTCAGGTAGCTCCATATGATGAACACCGAGACTGCTTCATCGGGGAAGGTCTCTGGCAGTCCAGAGCGATGTCTATCCTTACTCATCTTCAAATTACGAGGGAACCACAAGCGATCGCACACACTGCCTACATAACTGAATTTTTTAGCTCTGAAAGCTCTGACGAAGTGGGTTTGCGCTGCCGTCCAACGATTCTCAGAGTGTGGACATTTGTTGATGTTTGCCATGCTGTCGTCCACCTTCAATGTCTCCTTGCCCATCACCTCCAATCCTAACTCTCGTGTTCGCTCAGCACCGAACATTATTGGGTTCCAATTGACGAATGTTTTCCTGCGACTGGCGTTTTCCATAACTTCAGTCATGTTTTTGAGGCATATGACATTTAAAAGTGTATACAAATTTTCACTTTCCATACTTCGCTGCCCTTACCCCTACATGCGAGGTGTTCGTTGAAAAAATTAATTTTCAACTCGTGTGCATGGACAAAGCGGTCTGATCGGAAGAAAAGGCAACGGATGGAGGTGGTGAGGTAATTAGCGGGGCCAGGAGAAGATGAACTTGAGCCAGCCGCTAGTTCAGGGTGAACAGGATATAGTTTCAATTTTTGCATCGAATAAAATAATGACTATAACGCGCATGCACTTCACGCGTGCGATGATGTCACCAGCGTAACGCAATCAGTGCAACAAACACGGAGACTGCCCTCAATAATTTTACGCGCGTTATTAGTCTCGGAGTTATAGGAGGTTAATATCTTGAGTATTTTATCAAGAAAAAAGTTCAACCTGTCCCCATTGAGACAACCAATAGACGTTTCCATGTCAAAATAAAAACGTGCCATCGACTTTAAAACCGAACTATTATCACCATAAGTGGTTGCAAACAGGAGAATATTCCTGTAGTATTTTTCTTTAAATGGTTCCCAGTGGATCATATCGAAGAATTTTTTTCCATTTAGGTAGCTACTCCTCATTTTATGTTTGAATGTAGTGAGAGGAAATTGTGTGAATTTCTTTGTTGGTTGAAAATTAAAATAGGTGCTGGCTTTTGGCTCTGCTTAAGCCTCCTATATTGAAAAGTTGGGATGCTTGACTAGAATATAGGGACTAAAAATGTGAAACTAGCCAAGAGATTACAAAATTATGTGATTCTCATTAGTTGCTAGATCAATTCGCATTATCCAGAATACAACACGTGGAAGCTAGCTAGCTTTACAACCCAATATCCTCCTCCCCTTTTTTTCCTACTATGTGGTAACTTTCTAATTTTTCAATTTACTGTTTAGTCTGCAGGTATAACAGTTTTGATGGCTGGCTTGATGTTGTTTGTGGAAAAAGACAACATCGATGCAATTGATACCGGCGGAGAGACAATCAGCTTCATACTAATTGTATTCGGCATCATCGTCGTACTTGTTTCTTTCACGGGTTGCTGGGCTGCAGTTACAAGAAACCGGAAGCTGTTGTTTTTGGTAAGTATTATTAATTTGTATTTAACCATGAAACTTAGCGGCGTCTTTATGTATGATAACTAGTACCTAACATTTCATTTTTTTAATTATCTTTAGCTATCCTGCAGCCAGGACGCCGAACCTGTTGCATCGGTCATATGGCTGATGAATTCTTAGTACGAATACCTACTTCACACGCCTTCACTTCATTTTTGCTATTTTCTTTTTATGAAAAAATTGCTTTATGGTATTTAATTGTTGGTTGGTGCAATTTGTTGGGCTAGCATTATTTGTGCAATCGCTTGCGCGGACGCAAATACACTGAAGAGTCAAAGAAACTGGTATAGGCATGCGCATGCAAACACAGAGATATGTAAACACTCAGAGTACGCCGCTGCAGTCGGCAACGCCTATATAAGACAACAGGTGTCTGGCGCAGGCGTTAGATCGATTACGGCTGCTACAATGGCAGGTTATCACGATTTATGAGATTTTGAACGTGGTGTTATAGCCGGCGCGCGAGAGATGGGACACATCATCTTCGAGGTAGCGATGAGGTGGGGGTTTTCCCGTATGACCATTTCACGAGGGCACCGTGAATATCGGGAATCCGGTAAAACATCAAATCTCCGACATCGCTGCGGCCGGAAACGATGACTGAAGAGAATCGTTCAACGTGACAGAAGTGGAACCATTCCACAAATTGCTGCGGATTTTAATGCTGGGCGATCAACAAGTGTCAACGAATCATCATCGATATGGGCTTACGGAGCCAAAGGCCCACTGGTGTACCCTTGCTGAGTGCACGACACGAAGCTTTACTCCTCGCCTCTGCCCTTCATTACCAGCATTCGACTGTTGATGATTTTAAACATGTTGCCTGGTCTGACTAATCTCGTTTACAATTGTATCGAGCGGATGGGTATGGAGACAACTTCATGAATTCATGGACCCTGCATGTCAGCAGGGGACTATTCAAGCTGGTGGAGGCTCTGTGGTGGTGTGGGGGCGTAAGTAGTTGGATTTCCATGGGGCCCCAGCTACGTCTAGATACGACTCTGAAAGGTGACACGTACATACGCATCTTGCATCCATTCATGTCCATTGTGTATTCCGTCGGACTTGGGCCATTCCAGCAGGACAATTCGACACCCCATACCTCCAGAATTGCTACAAAGTGGCTCCAGGAACTCTCTTCTGAGTTTAAACACCAAACTCCCCAGACATGAACATTATTGAGCATACCTGGGATGCCTTGGAACATGCCGTTCAGAAGAGATCTCCACTCCCTCGTACTCTTACGGATTTATGGTGTAAATTCCCTCCAACACTACTTCAGACATTGGTCGAGTCCATGCCACGTCGTGTTGTGGCACTTCTGTGTGCTCGCGGGGGCACTACACGATATTAGGCAGGTGTATCAGTTTCTTTGGCTCTTCAGTGTAATAGACTAATAATACCAATAATACCATTTATATGAAGAAACTAGCTGTTGCCCGCAGCATCGTTCGTGGGGGGTGGGGGACTGTTACTATACACAATACTCTCTTAAACCAATATGGTCAACAACTACCTGGTCCACAGTCCCTGTGGCTCAATGTACGCAAACTCTTTTGGCACAAACGGCAGCCACGACAAATTGTAACTCCATTCCTCCACCTACCATACTGTCGCTCGTACGTTGAAATCACGATAAATATTTCGACTACAAGAAGTACCTTATAAATCAATACTGACTTGTGGATTTTTTTACTTTAATTCGACGATGTTTCAGAATGAAACATGCCCTATTTTACCCCCGAAACCACGGGCTGTAAATTAATCAAAACGCAATCAAAATCAGAGAAGACGTTTTTTCGTAAATCACGTTTCGTGGAAAAATTATCTCATCAGCTTTACGAGATCATATCAAAATGAAACATACAGCATTTTACTGGCGGAATCGCAGGCTTTATATTATTAGAAACTCCTTCAAAATCCAACCAAAAATTATACAAAATTTCTTATTTCTCGACCTTTATTTTACCTACGGGAACATCGACTGCACATTAATGGGAACCCTATCAAAATCCGACCAGTAAGTGAAACAAACCTTCTTTTACCCACGTCATCACGGACTCTACATTAATCTAAACTCCATCAAAACCCAACCTGTGAATCGTGTTCAACTAAAAATTATAACAATTTGGCAAATTTCTCAGTTTTTCGGAATCATATCAAAATGAAACACCCTATATTACCCGCGGGGGTAAACATTAAACAAAACAAACCATTAGTTTGCGAGAATCCCAGACAGACAGCCACAAATTTGAAAACAGGTAATTACTTTTCTGTAGTTTATTAATAGTACTACCAATTAATTTTTTTTAATATTTCAAATATGTAAAATTTTTCATGGCTGCAGATTTATTATAAGTATAGATATGAACGATAGATCATTTTGTCCTCCTCTTCTTTGTTTATCTCCACAGGACTATTTTTACGTAACACGATACGTCAATCAGACTTACACCCCAAATGAGGTACAATGCAGCTACTATATGACTTTCCTCAGCATTGAAAAAGCATTTATTTATTCTATGTCGTAAAAAAAATTCAAATCTATATAATAGTTCATAAAACAAAATTTATAGATTTTCCTTCAACAGTGTACTAAGGGCATTTAAAATACACTAATACGTACATTCATAACACGATAAATGTAAATAAGAGTGAAGCACACACTTTTTTTTTACATCTGGAGAGGTATTAAGCCTTCGCCTTTCGAAGATGAATCCCTGCAATCAGCTGGAATTATTTCATGAAACCCTGGAAAACCGAAATCTGGCTTAATCAAACATGAATCGAAACATCCCTAATGGCAGGCCCGAACGTTAATAGTTCACCCATCAGGATCTATTTAGCTGCACAAGTGATTTCAGTTCTCTGTGTGAGTATTTCCGTAACATGAGTTCAGTTATTTACTTGGTTCCGAAATTCACAGCCATATTGGAATTTGGTTTCTTCGCTTTACAAGTGGTTAAGCCCTTGAGTTGGTGTTTACTAGGACTCGGTTCTAACTTCAGTACATCTGTATGATTTTTAATTTTCTATGGTTTTTCCTGAATTAGATAGTACATTTCTATGGGCGATTTTTCCCCAGAAATATTCCAGTATTTTCCTTATTCTAAAAAAACTTCATTACTCATAAATACCCAAGATTAAACTCCTTCGCGTCCGCCATATAGCAACAATCCTCAGTTCTACGTTTACAGTAAAAATGAAATATTTATCATTGTACAATTCAGGTAGAAATCAGTTATTTATAGTATTGATGAGTTAATTGAGTCAGACGTATTAACTTCTCTACTCAAATAATTGTCTTATATGATGCTATTCGCAATGTCTAGCATTAATTGCCTAAAACAAACTAAAATTAAAGACGAAGTATATGTCTGTATATCTTAATTCGAGTTAACGTTATAATTTAGATCATTTGAGTGTTGCAAACTAAAGTAGTAACGTTTGCAATTAAATACAACGTAAAAACAATCCAAGAATTTTATGTTAGTAACAGCTTAATATTTTGAACTTTTATCAAATCACGATTTCAACACAATTTTTATATATGACAATATGTATGTGTGTGTGTGTGTGTTCAATCATAAGTATTGTTATAAAGTTAATTTATTTATTTTCTTACAGTACGCTATTGCAATGTTGACAACTGCGATGGTTGAATTCGGAATGGCCAGCCTAGGATTTCTTTACAGCAAACAACTGGCTTTCGCTTTCAGAGAATGGTTTAGAGACTATATTATTTCACATAAAGACGGTCACGTTAGCCACGAAGTGGATACCATTCAGAAAATAGTAAGTACAACTTAGGTTTGGATTTATGGTAGGCTTTAAATGTGGTGAAAATACAAGTTTTTTAAAAATATTTCATCCGAAAATAATAAAAATATTACGTTGTTTATGGAATCGTTGAATTACAAATTTTTTAGCTTCGGTTAAACTCGATGATTCAGACAGTCAATGATTCCATTAATTTTAATCTCTTCATGAGCTTTAGCCTATTTTCTGGCTTTTAATTGTCAATAATTATTATTAATCAGAATTCATAAATCACTGAGTAATTTTAATGTAGATTTACAATCATATTTTCTTTTTAATAAGCTGCTCATACTGATCTTTCAAATGTATCTGTGCAATGTCCATTAACCATTGGTAGTACTCTTTAAAATTTCCTTTAACACAGCAATGGTTCAAAACAGTAGTTATAAACACCGACAAATTGTATTATGGAACATTCACATTCATCGTAACACTGGGTTAAAATATTATCGTAGCGAGGATGATCGTCTTCGAGAGACGTATAGAAGCATAGAAAATGAAACTACAGCTTTAAAGTCGTCCAGACAGTAACACATGGCTTCAAGGAATTCACCTCGATACAAACAGAAACAACGATACACCAGCACTGAAGGCTCCTATGGTGTTTGTTGGGCTTTAAATAGTTTTTTGGCTAACAGTATCTTGAGTTACAGACGGTACTATCAACCCAGTTTTCTTGAATTTAGATTGCTGTTCTCAACATCTCTGGCTTACGGTGATATATACAGGGTCTAAAAAATGTCTTATCACTCGCTGCAAGTTAGGTTTTTGTTTCCGTAAAGTTGGCTTCGAGACATGAACCCTTGGCTCCAGCCTGGCAGCGAGAACTAAGGTGAATGACTCCTAAGCGTCCACTTCCCAGCCTACAATGGTTGCCATACTGCGTATACTCTTACCTTCACAGTAAAATATTTGTTATTGCTCAAAATGTTCTCAGCCTCACTATCGCCACAAAAAGATAAACCGTTACACAATCTCCTATTAACTACTCAATTCTAAATCTTACAGTTCATAATTGTCTCCTGTAACTTACCTACCACGTGTAATGTCACCAACTTGCAAAAAGGAAAGTGATGTCCAGTAATACATGTGTATTTTAAAGCATTGTTTAGGTGTAAGACTAAAGTATTGATTTAATTCGATCGAATATTACAATTTTCTTGAATAAATTATCAAATTGAAACGATTTTCTGAGTCATTACATTTACCCTTCCCTTATAGGACTCAGCTTAAATTATTATTATTATTTCGGAATCACCAGCAATGTTGCAGTGTTAACATGTTGGTATTAGTTTCAGTTTCTACAAACGAAGATTCTTGTTACTCGATTTGTTACCACTTGTTGAAAACTACCTTAACAAACCACCTGCGCACGAAAATCACAGTAAAAACGTTAAATTACATTCAGGAACTTATTCCTAATTCGCAATGTGATGAATTTCATCCGAAATTGATAGGCCTTATATTTGACTTGCAAACTAAAAATGAAAAGTAAATTACCTTCCATTCAATGAGATATTTTTTTATGAATTATTTGAATAGAAGTATCAGAGATTAGAATTATCAATACTAATAAGTATATGGAGTTGTCTTGCTAGCCAGAAACCGGGAAAACCCATGACGTCACGAAGTGAGCAGCCAATCAGCGTTCAGGGTCGTATGACGTCACAAGATGGCGGATCGTTAGTTCATTTGGTGGCCGCTAGGTAGGCAGCACCGGTCGGGCTTGCTCATGCGATAGTTCTTTGACCGGCCGCGAGATGGCGACACCTCCCAAGGGCTTAATTTCTTTGGGCGCAGACATTCCACACCCCCAGGTGAGAGAAAGCTAGCGGGGGAATTCCGCCGCCTGAGGCGTGTTTACACAGTTTCGCTTGGTGAAATTATTTTCTCAGGCATTAAGCGCTCGCCTGCAACTATTTCCTCAACACGCGCATGACGTCAACATCCGATGGTGTGCTAGGTGAATTTCTGTTCTGGAATGCGCGCTCCATTAGACGTTGCGACAGGTGTCGACTTGCTCAGCCGAGGCATCGGGCGTCCGCCTTGCATAACTGTCACCTGTTGGCACCACAAGGCAGAGCGTAGTAGCCACTTGTCGCTAAATGGCGGGGGTGCCCCAATATGCGTGAAATATTTCGATGTTTGCGAAGCCACTCGCGTGTTTGCCCGGGAGTCCGACAGGTTACGAAATGGCTCCATTACAGAGCGAAACAGCGTTCGTATAATTGCAGAATTTTGTACAGAGTCTCAGGCTTGCAGCGAATTTCTTGTGTATTTGTTCAGGTGTCATGCTATCGATAAGGAATTCAGGTTGCGCCATATGCTCTTTGCACTGCGAAACCACCCCAGCAGGATACATTGAAATATTTCAGCATTCACTTCGGTTCAAGAAGAAATTATTACGAGATGAGAATAATTATTATATGTCAGTTTTCGTAGTACAAAACTAAGAATCATTTATGGTAACCTAATCCCTCGCTAGAATAACGTGTTTTCAAAACGAAAATTTTGTTTTCATTCTGGGTGAACAGAAAAACTGCTTGAGTCTTTGTATTTAATTAAAAAATAAGATATAGACCATGTGAAAGCGTACTTTTACGTTTAAAACGTGATAATGAACCATGGTATGCCTTGGCCTAGCTCAAATTCACATTTATACAATTCAGTTCTGATATTCGAAATTGGCAGAGGGTGCTTTGCACAAAAAATAACTCTGTGTGAATACCAAGAGGAAATAAGCGTCAGTACGGTGGGATTCGAATATAATTAAGCATTAACCGCGTTAATGATAACTCGCGAATTTCTGTCACATCGCCATTATTTTAATTTATTAAATTATGTTCAATGAAACAAAGCGAGAATCCAACTAATGTTTTAAACTCAAATAAGTGATTTCTTAATGTATGTGTCTACAACCTCTAAGAACTTTGTGTATTTTTTTTTTTAATTCCTTAACGTCTCTCTAACAACGTGGTCCTTAGAGACGGGAAAGGATGGGGGGCAAGGAATGGGAAGGAATTCGGCCATGGCCTTTGAAGGAAGCATCCCGGCATTCACCTGGAGTTATTTGGGGGAACCATGGAAAACACAAATCTGGATGCCCGGACGGGGATTCGAACCGCCGTCCTCCCGAATGCGAGGCCAGAACGCTATCCGTTACATCACCACGCTTGGTTTGTGTATTTCTATCCTATAGCTAAGGCATTAACTTCCCTGCCCATTTTATCTGAAATATGACCACTAAATTAGATTCATATGAATATCATTGCTTAATGCAAAGTTGCAGATGTGAAATCAAGTTTCTTTCCCTACAGACATTTCTGAAGTGATTACATGTTAATCTCTCCACTGATGTCAAACCAATCAGCCTGTAATTTTTTCAAGCCTGTTTCTCAACCCTAGAGACTCAGTCTTAGGACAAGAGCCCACATGAAAATACTTGTGACATGGTTAACAAAGCCTTTTCTACACCAAGGCTAGAAAAATCAAAGTTTCCAATTTGACCATGGCAAAACTCATGGAATGAAACGAGGGAAGAAAGAATTCGTATAAGCATCTATACGACACCTTATTTCTCTAATCTCATCTCTGGTGTCATTGGTATAAAATATTTCATCGCACTCGTAATTAAATTGAGTACCCCTAGCTATACTAAAATTCCAATCAATCCCTTGTGACACATCAGTGATTGACTAGAAACAGAGAGATATACGCTGTGGCATGTACTTACCCACCTTTAACTGTATGTTACAGCACAGCACGCATATTCCAGGAACGAAACACAGTCTGTTAATCTTACTAATTTCATCCCTGTGTAATCGAAGTACGCCAGTCCTATGTGATAAAAATCGAATCACCATAAAACAATGCTGAGCACAGAATATGCCTGAGACCATCGCCTGTGGCCAAGGTGGAGATATAGAAAATTTACCCACTCCCTTATAGAAGAAATCCAGTGCACTATTCCTAGCGCGCTCCATTAGACGTTGCGACAGGTGTCGACTTGCTCAGCCGAGACATTGGGCGTCCGCCTTGCATCACTGTCACCACCTATTTCTCAACCCTACACACTTATTCTTTGGACAAGAGGCCACTTGAAAATATTTGTGAAATGATTAACAAAACCTTTCCCACACCAACGCTAGAAAAATCAAAGTTTCCAGTTTGACCATGGCAAAAGTCATGGAATGCAACGAGGGAAGAAAGAAATCATATAAGCATCAGTATGACACCTTATTTCCCTAATCTTATCTCTGATGTCACTGGTATGAGATATTTCATGGCACTCGTAATTGTTGCCATCAAGGTCAAACCTTTGTCGTCTGTCTATCCAGACCAATCTATGTATCAATTCTGTTATGCTTTCGTAAGCAATCACAAATTGAGTGTCCTTAGCTGCACTTTGTCTA
Source organism: Vandiemenella viatica (assembly GCA_031002005.1). NCBI lineage: Eukaryota > Metazoa > Arthropoda > Insecta > Orthoptera > Morabidae > Vandiemenella > Vandiemenella viatica. The sequence continues at coordinate 294,060,400 of CM061920.1, read as the reverse complement.
AAATTCCAATCAATCCTTTGTGAGACATCAGTGATTGACTAGAAACAGAGAGATATACCCACCTTTAACTGTATTTTACAGCACAGCATGTATGTTCCAGGAACGAAATACCGTCTGTTAATCTTACTAATTTCACCCCTGTCGAATCGAAGTACGCCAGTCCTATGTGATAAAAATCGAGTCACGCTAAGGCAGTGCTAAGCACAGAACATGCCTGAGACCATCGCCTGTGGCCAAGGTGGAGATATAGAAAATTTACCCACTCCCTTATCGAAGAAATCCAGTGCCGGCTCCTACTGATAGTCTTTTAAGCAGTATTGCTAATTCTTTCACCAAGATCCACCCCTAGCCTCATCGCCAACATACGCCCAGCACTTCCTCAAACCTATGTATCCTGCTGGGGTGGTTTCGCAGTGCAATGAGCATATGGCGCAACCTGAATTCCTTATCGATAGCATGACACCTGAACAAATACACAAGAAATTCGCTGCAAGCCTGAGACTCTGTACAAAATTCTGCAATTATACGAACGCTGTTTCGCTCTGTAATGGAGCCATTTCGTAACCTGTCGGACTCCCGGGCAAACACGCGAGTGGCTTCGCAAACATCGAAATATTTCACGCATATTGGGGCACCCCCACCATTTAGCGACAAGTGGCTACTACGCTCTGCCTTGTGGTGCCAACAGGTGACAGTTATGCAAGGCGGACGCCCGATGCCTCGGCTGAACAAGTCGACACCTGTCGCAACGTCTAATGGCCCGCGCATTCCAGAACAGAAATTCACCTAGCACACCATCGGATGCTGACGTCACGCGCGTGTTGAGGAAATAGTTGCAGGCGAGCACTTAATGCCTGAGAAAATACTTTCACCTGTGTAAACACGCCTCAGGCGGCGGAATTGCCCCGCTAGCTTTCTCTCTCCTGGGGGTGTGGAATGTCTGCGCCCAAAGAAATTAAGCCCTTGGGAGGTGTCGCCATCTCGCGGCCGGTCAAGGAACTATCGCATGCGCAAGCCCGACCGGTGCTGCCTACCTAGCGGCCACCAAATGAACTAACGATTCGCCATCTTGTGACGTCATACGACCCTGAACGCTGATTGGCTGCTCACTTCCTGACGTCATGGGTTTTCCCGGTTTCTGGCTAGCTAAGACAACCTCCATCTACTCTAATAAAAGGCTAGGTTTATTACACGCTGTGACGTCACGTGCTCGGCGTCGTTACCGGACTATTAACGGCCAGAAATATGACTAAAAAATTATGGGTGTTATATAATAACAATTCTAATCAATTTTATGCAACTGCGAACAGATGAATTGCCAGAACACTGAAGGAATAGTATGTATTTTGTTTAAATTGAGACATTAATTATTAATTTCTTTTTGTTTATTTATATTCATTCGATATGGATATTTTCTTATATTATCTGCCCAGAAGTACTTGTGTTGCAGTAAGTAAATAAATATCTACAACATCACATCATTTTTATGATTATCAATATTATTTCATAATAATTGTATTTAGCCAAGCAATTGCATAGAAATTAATTGCCAAAACACTGTGTTCAATCATTTTGATAGGCTTACAAGCTAGTATTAAGATAATTTGATACACCATTGTTGATTATGAATGATAGTTAAACTATCTACGTACCACTCAAATATCTGTTTACTCGCGAGGATTCTGTTACTGTCTCCCACTGTCTTGCCCATTTGGAAATACTCGAATACAAAATGCAAATTAAACTGTGTATCATTTGATCCGTATTTAGATAACTGCATGGTTTAATTGCTTTGCAGATACATTCATCAAAGTATAACTTAGTTACTCAATAAATCGATATTATAACTTGCTTTCATAAACTGAGAATATAGAAGTCATTTCTTCTTTTTACTATTCAGAACGATATTTGTACTTACATATCAGATTTCTCAACGAAAGTTATTAAAGATACAGAAATCAAACAGTTACAGCATGTGACTTTGAAATTCATTACACTCGATCATACATACAGGTCGCCCTCCATACTTGAGAGAAAGAGGTTTCTGCTGGGTGCTTGGCCATGTGGGAATCAGGGGGAATTGAGGTAGCAGTCGAGGTGGCAAGTTAACCAGCACCAAGGTCTAGGTAGACCTTCTTCCAGTCTGAACTTTAACCGGCGATGGAACTAAAAATCTGGGTAGCTTCAACAGCTAAAAATCTAGCAATAAACTTCAGCTGGTCAAATCGCCAGCGAAGCGATGGAGTAGCTCCTTCCACCAAACCAGTAAGGATGAGATTCTACTTACACGCATAAGGCACTGCCCTAGGATGCATAGATTCCTTTCCCAGTATATCTCGTTTTAATACAATATTCTTAGTTTCCTGCCTTAAAGGACTTTTGGAAATGATTAAATTCCTGCGGAACTTCTAAAATCTGTGGGAAAAGAAGGAACTCGAAGATTATTCAAACTGACATCAAGAAGAAACAAAGGAGAGCTTAATCGATTTGTCGGTCGCAGTATGTCGTTGTTGACGGGGAAGCCTCTTCAAAGCTAGATGTTACTTCGGGCGTTCCTCAAGGATGTGTAATAGGACCACTTCTTTTCTTAATTTTTATAAACGATCACGGTGACTACGTTAATTGCAGGATACGATTTTTTGCTGATGATGCACTTATTTATAGGGAAGTGGGGTGCTCTGACGATTGCTTAGAAATACAGCGCGATCTGGATGTTATTTCGGAATGGTGCCGTAAATGGCAGCTTACACTTAACTGTAAAAAGTGAAAGGCAATGCAAATAAGTAATAATAAGACCCCATTTGCTCACGAGTACAAAGTTAACAATTCAGTTGTTGACACGGTCGATTCCCTGAAGTATCTAGTCGTAACAATACAAAGCAACATGAAATGGGACTTGCACATAACTTCCGTCGTAGGCAAAGCTAATTCTAAACTACTTTTTATAGGTCGTATTTTGAGAAGCTGCAATGCTCATACAAAGGAAATAGCGTACAAAACACTAGTGCGTCCGCATTTGGAATACTGTTGTGCAATTTGGGATCCGTATCGCAAGGGATTGATTGACACGTTAGGGAAAGTACAGAGGAGAGCCGCTCGATTCGTGACCTCTAGTTACAGTCCTTATGTAAGTGTCACAGAGCTGATACGTGGGTTAGGCTGGGATTGTTTGGCGGACAGACGACGTCGTTTTCGTTTAAATTTGTTGGAGAATATGCGAAAATCTCTAATTTACGAATGCAGCGAAATACTTCTTCCGCCAACCTATTTAGGTCGCAATGACAGAAGGAATAAGATTCGAGAGATAAGATGCCGTACTGATACATTTATGTATTCGTTCTTTCCTCGTTCTATTCGGGATTGGAATACTCTAAAATAGGATTGGTGCTTAGCACCCTCTGCCACCCACAGTAATTGTGAATTGCAGAGTATAGATGTAGATGTAGATCATTTACAGACTCTCACTATAATTCTAACAAAATAACTGACTAGAAGAATAAAAAGGATAGTAGAAGAGATATGAAGTGAAAATCAGTTTGATTTTAGGAAAAACTGGGATAGAAGAGAGGGACGGATTAAGAAAAGTAAGGATAATTTTGTGGCATTTGTTGACTTATTAAAACGGTCTGATATCGTCAGATGGGACAACGTGATAAAACTCAGTCTAATGTACCGAGATAGAAGAATAATTTCTATTCTGTAAATGAATTAGTTGCCGGCCACGGTAGCGCAGGGACTAGAGTACTGGCTCCTCGTGCCGAAGGTCGCCGGTTCTAGTCCGGCCGAGGGCATGAGTGTCTAAGTGTTGTCAGTCTTAATGTCATGTCCGTCCTGTGGAGTCCATACTTAGTTTCTACAATCTACTCGGAAACAAATACACTGTAAAGCCAGCCACACACAGAACCGGCGGGGCAGGGCGGGGCGGGGCGCGACGAGTCGCCTGACTTGCCCTGTCGTGCTGCTGTCACACACAGAACGAGGCGGGGCACGACAAGTCAAACACTTAGCAAATTTTCTTCATTGCCCAGTCACCTGTAAGTGAACTCAGTAGGAGCATACTGGTGTGTAGTGTATCATTTTGAAATGGATGAAGATGAGGAGACCGTTTTGTTAATTTGGAACTATCTGCAGCTCTTGGACCACAATGTGAACAACAGAGAGATGTAGGTATACACCCTATAAACCTGAAAAGGAATATAGGAAGTTTAATTTCTGAGCTTCCAGCAGAACCCAGACAAGTTTTTTAATTATTGTCGCATGTCAATTTTGACAATCGACTTTGTACTTGAGAGCATTCGGAGCAGAATAGAAAAGCAAAATACCAACTGGAGAACAGCCATACCCCCAGAGGAGCGGCTTTTGATAACCTTAAGGTCCTCTTTTTCCTGACCATTAGTTATTCAACCATATAATAACCCTGTATAGCCATATAAATTTTAAATCTTACAGTCATACATGGCACACATACAAATCAGTCGAATATTCGAAACATAACACAACCAGACCGCGAGATAGTGGAGCCCGGGGAGGGAGGGTGGGTCCCATGACAGCGCATGCGCAGAACGTTCTGCCCGGCAGCGACTTGCCCCGGGGCATAATTTGTTTCAGCTTCGCATTTTGCCCCGGGGCGTCTTTTCGACGTGCCCTGCCCCGCCCGGTCCTGTGTGTGATGCTCCATAGGCACCCGTGCGTTTCCGGTCGCACAAGACGCCCCGGGGCAAAATGCCCTGCCCCGCCCTGCCTCGCCCGGTTCTGTGTGTGGCCGGCCTAAGAGACATGTTAATCACATTCAACTGGCTGTATGGTCCAAGTTGCCAAATGCCATTAAAAAAATATATGAATTAATTGGGTACAATAAAATTAGAAAATCACGTTAAACATGAATCAGTGAAAAAATTGTATAAATTATATTCTATCTCCATTAATATTAAATTTGTCTGTGGGAGGATCAATTTAGAAAATAAAGTAAAATTTTAGTGTTGGAATAAAAACAATTAGCATGATGCTATTTTCTGAAAAATAAATTTGCTGTCAGAACAGATCGAAGAAGATATTGGGAAAATTACTAAATGACTAGAACAAGATACTGAGGAATGAATATTAAATAAATATAAACCAAAGCATGTTAAAGTTATTAAATGTAGCGGAAATAATAATTCCGTGTGGCCGTAATGACATGGTGAATGGGTTTCTATTGGCTGCGCATTCCACCCCAATCGTAGCCGCCTTAACCTAACCCGGCAATCCTACCGGGTACAAGGTACCTACACTTTATCGTGGAATCCGAACCATGGAAGCGTTCTACCGTACTTCACATCACATAGCAAGCTATGCCAGAGGTGACGTTCCGGTTAAGAACCTATATAAATCCCCGCCATGACAGGGATTCGAACGAGGTACTTTACGATCGCCAGTCAGACACCTTTACCACTCAGCCACCAGATCGCTCGTAGCAAAAATGATAACAGTAATAGTAATTAAATATGAAGATAGGTTAAGATATAATAAAAAAATAAGTGTATAATATTACTTAGGAGGTAAAATTAGACCCGGTAACGGAAGCAGGAATGATTAATAAGCAGAAAAGCACTAGCGAAAAGAGCCTTCCTGAAAAAAAAACTTTTAGTTTCAAATATTAATCTAGCACTCAGTAAGAACTTTTTAAAACTTTATGTGTGTAACACAGCACTTTATGGTAGCGAAACATGAACTTTATCATAAAGAAGGGAAATTGAAGTATTTGAAATGTATTGCTATATAAAGATGATGAAAATGAAGTGGACAGATAAAGTATGGAATGAACGTATGTTAGAAATGATGGACGAGGAAAGAAATTGGTCGTATTCTAAAACATGTGATATTGGTTAATTTGTTAGGGGGAGTGGGGCAGTCAATGATAATAACTGTAATGAAAGGCAGAGGTTAAACAATATGAAGCAGATAGCTGGGGAGAGAAGTTGAGATGAAGAGGTTAGTTCAAGATAGGGAGAGATGGAGGATTATATCAATACAATCGAGACGTTAAAACTTTTCGGAGAATTAATTAGCTCTGTCAAGAACTAAACAGCATTTTTGCTGTATTCCCATTGTGGTTTTGATTTATAACTGCAGTCGACTTTCCTCTGGAAATTTAATGACGAGCTTTTATCTGGAATCTCCTTATAAGGAATTAAACAGAATTATTACAGCATCGATTTCTTAAGCTGACACTCTGTAGAATCAAGCAAAGGCTAGAAAGTGTCTTAAATTAGGATATTCCGATAATTACTTTGTTACTAATTGAAATTAATATCGTATTTCTCATTTACAGCTTAAATGCTGTGGAGCAGACGGTCCTGAGGATTACAACGTGGCACTGCCGGCGTCTTGTTGCATCTTTGGAAAAGTCTGCAACAGAACACGTCTTAACGATGTCGGTAATAATCATTTAAATTATTATACAGCTGGATGTAATGGTGCCCTGGCAAAGACTATTCTCTCTTCTGGCAAACTGCTAGGAGCCTTGGGTGCTGCAGTCATTCTTGTACAGGTACACGAAACCTAAAGTTATACCGCTACTATCTTGAAATAATTTAACATTTCTGCGCTTTAATCCAAAACTTTACGAATTATTTATGTATTTTATTTTTCAACTTAGATTGTACTCATAATGATTCTGTTTCTTAGATAACCAAATAATACAAAGCAGTTATTGTATCTTATCCCAGAAAATAATTTTCATGTTCTATGCAAGAATAAAAAAATTACCACAGTTACGTAGAATATATTACACTATACGCACTTCAGACTTACTTATGTTTGAGGTAATGTGTTCACCTTATCTCACGGTGATTCATTCCAATCAATTACTCTCTTACGTAGGATATTTTCCAATTCCTTTATGCCTGAAATCAGGGAACAATTTATGACCGCGATCTTCTATTCACTCGACGTGGTGCCCCTAATTTTTGCACCTATTTCCATCAATGCCCTCTCTCCCGAACAGCCTTCTTTTTCCAATGACTCACAGCCTAACTCCTTTATGATTCAGTTACCGACTGTCTTCTATAGTAATTTCTACAAAGAGATCTAGCTGAACACCTTTGTACACTCTGATCTTGTATTTGATACCCGCAGTTCGGATCGCATACTACCAAAGTATGATCAGTCAAAGGTCTGACCAAAATTTATAACCCAATTCTCCCGCTTTCCTAATACATTGTCTCATCACCAAATCCAGTAAATGTATTTTTTTTTTAATCAAACATAACAAAACATGCATTTATTAAAAGAATCATTCAGATTTATTATAAAATCCTTGACTCGTAAATTGAAAAATTTTTACATCACATGAGCAAATTAAATTTCCAATGTATGTGCCATTTTCAAAAGCCCTCATAAGATTCCAAGGAACCCTGCTCCCAGGAAAAATTGCTCTGTTGTTCTAAGCATCATCTACTTCAGCTATTTCAAGTCCTTTTCTGCATAGAGAATCAACCTAGCACTACGCTGTGGCTCACTATGACACTTTTCTAAAAGAGGTAATGAGATTGTATTAAGCATTCGTCATTTATGCAGATTGGAATTCTTCTGTAAATGAGTCGAAATAACTAGTTTCATATCAGCTAAACACAACACACATTACGAGTCCGAATAACTGAGATCCTAACGGCTTCCAGATATGTTTCTTAGAACAGCTATATTACCCTCTCACTAATAATCTTCCTGACAGCAGGCTACCAAGATCTACACAGTATCGACTCTGTCACCAAATAGATCATTGATCCAACTATCTTGCTGCATACAGGCAAGGCGATCCCTCTCCTCCAGTTAATAATGTATTTCCTACTGGCTAAAATTATGCCACCAAGTTTTACTATGTGAGATTAGCCCAGCCTACCTCAAATATAAAATGTTCACTCCACCATGACAAACCGCCGATTCGCATGATTGGCTATACAAAATGCTGTGCACACCGATCAGTGATGCAGTGGTGGTTGACCAGTCTTCACAGGTCGGGTTTCCAGATGGTTGATCCCGTCTGATTTACGCATCGACTGAGACCACCAACATAGTAGGAAGGTTCCACCTTGCTTCTCACAGATTGCCATTTACTTTAGGTTCTCAAGGTCGTTTAGGCTGAAACATTCGATTCTACGGGCAGCAGATGAGAAAGGTTACCCATTTATCATCTAGTGGCCATCAAATGACTGGAACATTACATGGTGGTAACAGAACTTTGTAATTATAACCCTGAAACTGGTTTCAAAGGCACTCAGCCCTTCCTTTCTTGTGGTGTTACATGGATGAGCAGGTTGATAGTTGCCCGCCGCATAGCCTCTGTCCCCAATGATATCACCCTTCTCCAGGAGCAGAATCTTGAACCACCGTTACTCACATTAGTGGTATCAGTATATCTCTTGGTTACTGGACGCCTCATCTTGTTGGTGGCCCATGAATAATTGCTCGTGACCAACTGTGGAATATCTAACACGAGTTTCACACCTTCTGAATCGCTGTCCATCATGAAAACTCAGAACGGGAAAACTGCTATCTTTGATCATTTTAATCCACGCGCGCAATAAACAGATTCCATTTGGTGTCGCTTTTTCGTAAGACCTCATTGGCCGAGTTGAAAAGCAATTTTACGAATGACTCAGCGTATCCAGTTTAATGAAGTGTGCACATACAGCCAAGATCGCAACCAAAACAACATATACCGAGACAATTCGTTGCTAAGTAAATTAGACGAATCCAGTTTTATCGGTGTTAGAGCCTTACAGTTAAATAGCTTACAAAAATATGTTTGAAGAAAGCTTTTATTTTGAATATTTAGACACGTCTTGCGATAGGATTGTCTGTTACAACTGTTAATCCCTGAAAACGTCCAGAATCCGGTTGCGACGCAACAAGTTGAGATACATTTGTAAGTGAGCTAGAAAGCATGTATTTACAGAATACATGTTTATTTTTTCGGTGTGTGAAAGACAAGTCAATTATATGCCACCTCTCCTACACTTAAACCAACTAATGTTCTGAATATAACACGTTCTTGTAATCATGTGGCCTAGTTATCAAAGACGTTCCAATCTTTTTATGTTTACCATAAAAAGATGACTTCTCGATTGAGTAAGCTTATATGACGGTATCATCTTACTTGAATTGGAAGCATTGCAGTCTTGCCACTGGGAAACTTTGAAAGAATTGTCAAAAGGATATAGTAACTATTGGACAATTTTTCGCTTTCCCTTGATAACAAAACTTGCTTCACATTTTTATCATAATATATCCACATGATGCTTTTGCCCTTTTTCAGGACATATAGAAACAGGAAAGCTTCAGATTCCCAAAATATAGAACCAATCACTTATCCTGCAGAAGAAACAGCGCTGGCTTACTCTGCAGGTGAAGAACTGGCGTGCTTCCACTTGATTCTGGGCTAAGGGATGGGCGCAGGTTTTATACATCATCTCAACCCGTTCGACACAACTTCCCCAGAAGATGAAGTCGGAGAACGATTTCGAATCGTCGCATAAAATTGAAATGATGCTCCGGTGGGAGGCCCGAGAACATTTAATATAGTTGATACACCAGGAAAACCTCCATTCATTATTAACTTATTATATTTGCTTGAGAACTACTTTTTTTGCACACAACTGCTTGTCACCATTTGCAGTCAAAAGTTTCGGCACCCAAGGGGCGTAAACCTAAGAAGTGTTCAAGAACCCTTTCAGAAGGCAATCAACTGCTCCTCTTGGAATGCATGACATCTCCTCAGTATACCAGAATGTTACGATTCGGTTCGTCATGACCTCTTCATTTCTTGACTGGACTTCTAGTTTTGGGATCATTTTCACTAGTAATTCTCCACCGTTTAATATCAGATGTTAACTTTTTAATTACACCGCAGTGTCTATCGTCAACTAGAGCAGCGGTACTTTTTTCATCCTTGGCCGCATAAGCCCTACTGCTAAATCAAGATGGGCCGCAATAACCTACAGTAAAATAAAACTCCGCATTTAAAAGTAAGAATTTATTTAACATTAATGGAATTGTTGACATTGTTACAAATTTATGACAATTTCCGATAAATCCGGCTTATAAGTGCTGGGCATTTGGTCGCGGCCCGTAGTTGAGTATCAATGAATTAGTTTAGTGAAGAGTAGATACTGACTAATATGTGACTGGTTCTATGTCATGATTCTATGGTTCAAAAACAGAACAAGTGAAAAAAAAAACTTTATCGTTTACAGTAGGTTTACAATTATTTTCAGAATATGGTTTATAAACGTGGAATGCAGTACTTATTTCATATTCTGAACCTGATTTACTTATAAACTTGTTTGATTATGCAATTATGTTATAAAAATTTATTTTAAATATCCTCTGTTCCCAGCTCATTATTGGAATATCTGCATTATACATGGCTGCGAACCAGGTTCCAAAAAAAAATAGAAGAAGGAGAATGAATGATAAAAACCCTGTTATTTCATATTAACCTGGCTGATCTCAGTGAAGCAACATATAACTTCAAAATAACAAATTAGATTTAAATCATCTGTATGAGATTAATTATTTTGTATACCTGCACAAAATCATTAAAAAGTAGCTTGCTTACAACATTATAACTCTAGTTTATAGTATTATGTATGAGTTATTAACGAAAGAATCCTTCAGCGAAGTTCCCTTATTTTCGCTAGTCTGAAGAAAGAGCAAGTTACAGGTAAGCAGGTACTCCTTTCTTCCTTTTTATCTCAAAACAAGTCTCAATCTGGTACTGGAACAATGTTTTTCTTTCTAAATTTCTATTTGCTTAGTTTATTCTAAAATGAAAATATTTCATATGAACTGTAATTTTACCGTGACATTTCTCGACAAGACGTTCTCGCTCTTCTAACCGCGTCAGTAATGACATAAAATTTGACAGCCATATCGTTGTGGTCTCCCTCAGATGCCGAGCCACTGAACAGCAGTGCGTTAACAGCTTTATATATATATATATATATATATATATATATATATATATATATATATATATATGTTCGTTGGGGTCCAATTAAACTTTGATAATACAACTACCACCTGATCCCAACAGTTACTTAGCTGTAGCTGGCTAGCCTTGTTGAATGAACATAGATTACAGATAATGTTTTATTGAATTTTTTGTGTGGTTCTTGGTTTTAATTTGTTGCTAACCATGGTATCACTGAAACACAGAACTGGTGAAAGCCCGGAATTTGTCTCACCACATGGTTTTATTTAATTAAACTAAGGCAACCAGTCCAACAAGTTTTATTCAATGGTTATTCATTTATAATTCCTCTAATGTACATATTCACTAATTAACCCATGTGTGTGCATCTACTAGATGCATTCATGAGTTTCGGCATCTGAAGGCAAATGAAAAATATGCTATTTGACTGTATTTAAAATATATTATAAAGTGTTGTTATTTTTATACATTGATGCTTAAGGAACCTATTTCATCTAATTTTAATGAGATACAATAGTTATTATTAATGTAAACATAAAATAAAATTCAGTGTAATTTGAACTGCGCTCACGTGATCGAAAACGCTCGGTGATTGGCAATCGCTTCTGTGACGACAACTACCCCAAAATATGGCTGGGTTGTGTCATTATCGTCTAAGCTTTTACGCTGATTGATAATACGCGTGATACGTTAGTGTTTAGTTTTTAACGCGAAATGGAGAAGAATTTTGTGAAAGGTAACGGCGGAAATTTACCCAGAATTGACGCATTAATGATTGGACATTTTTTCAAAAAGAATCCAGACTTAATCTTGAACCATGTTTCACTTACTGATACCAAACATCTTTCGACGTCACCCTTCTTACAATGTGGAGCATGCTGAGCTTTTTTAAAAAAAAAAAAAAAAAAAAAAAAAAAAAAAATAGTAGAACACACGATCAGGTACATTTCCCCTCAAATTTAAACATTTAAAGTTTGTCGATTGCATTCTGTTTCAGTGGAAAATTACCCTTTTCCACTCATCAGATTTTCGTAAGTAAAAAAAGCTAGAAAAATATGTTCGATTTTACTTTATTGTTTTTATTTATGGACATTCGCTCAGGTTTGTTTTCCTCAAATTGATCATCTTTGGGTTTCATAGATATTTTTTTCATTGGATTGTATCCATTATCCATTCATTAACTTTATTAGGTAAAAAATTTGGAGAAATATAGATTCTACAAAACAATTCTTGTAAAAATAGGCCAGGTCTCGTGCTAGCGTAGTGACAGAAAGTTATGAGATCTTCTTCTGAGCCAAGTCTACAATTTACATGGTTTAGTTAACCTATATAAATACCGTAAATGTGTTGCTTTTTTAAAACTTACAAATATATAAAAGCAAAGATTTCCCTCACAGTTTTTCGAGTTTGACAAGTATATATAATATATACTTGTAAAATAATATTATTATGCCTTCCATTTCAGTAAAAATTATGACGTGTATAATGGTCAAGCCACCAAAAAAAATTTTTGTTCTAAATTATCGAGCTATAACATCGAGAGAAACCATTCTGTTTCACAAAATGAAGTGAAAACACAGAACTTGGCTCAGAAAATGATCTTATAACTTTTTGTTACTACACGAGCATGAGACTTGTCTTATTTTTACAAGAACTGTTTTTATGGGGTCTAATTTCTTTTTATAAGCTTATCGCTTATTCTGAATCGCCGCTCAAATGTAATGATTCCATTTGAAAATCGGTGAATAAGAACATTTCAGAATTAAAGACAGCAATATACGTTACCAACAATGCCCCACTATCTGGAAACAATGGGTGTGCTCCGTAGCCGAGCAATGCAAATGGCCGCTGGTTTAACTACAACCATAAATAAAAAATAAAAACTAGTAACTTCCAAACTAATCATAGGAACAAAGTAAACTTTAAGATAATTGCTAAATTTGCTGATCTCTAAGCATTAAACAATTCTCAGGCATATATCGCTTCATCCGGAGCATAGCAATTATGTCTCAAATATGTGCCAGAATTTTTCATGTTTGGGATTGTAATTAAATAAAAAGGGGAAAAAACTCCGATATTAGACTTTTCTTATGATTTAGGGATGAAACCATATATGTGTACCAAATTACTTGTTTCTAGGATTACTGGAAGTACAGTGGAGTTTTGATAACGGGGTGTCGTGGTAGAAATAACTTCCAAAGTAATGAAAGGAACACATTAGTTAAACTAAACAAGCTTATTCTACAATGAAAATCTGAGGCGTATAAAGTTATTAGAGCATAAAGCGATTTCACATTAGGGGTAGGTAAGGGGTATGTATATAGAACTTACGAATTCCAGACTATTCTTATAATATGTGGGTAAAATGTGATCTGTGTGCCAAATTTTAGCTTTCTACTGGAACGGGAAGTACCTTGCATGGAGGAAGGAAGGTTTTTGTACATATACCCCCGTGTCTGTAGTTTTAACAGTACCGTTAGAATGTAAAATATGATGGAATGTGGACCATTTACTCACATTAAATGATCCTCACAGAAGAAGATGTTTGTTTTATTCGAAATATCATCTGGATTCCTGCGGGCGAGCTGCAGCCACTTTTTTCGTAGTTTAGCGGGTTTTGGAACACTGACAAACAGTTTTTCTGGGGTTTTAATCGTAGTGTTTGTACACTGCGGCACTGCACGGTATTTATAATTCATACTTCCACAAATTTACACACAACTTCAACCAACAAACGACACGTCACTCATAGATAGAGAAATCCCTTACGGACACGGCCAACGATATAGGCCGTGCCGCCATGCTTTGGGGCAGTTGACGTCACGGCCGTCGTTGACATGCAACATGTTGCGAAGGAGCGTTTTGGCGAGCTTTTAAACGCTTTCAATTTTAACAATGAATTTTGCGTAAAGCAAGCACTTTATTCAAAAACTAAAAAGTGTCCTGTGAATAACGTGAACCAATAAATAATTTAAAACAGTTTTCTAAAAACAGTCAAATAGCCTATTCGATTGAACGATAAAAAATTATGGGCACCTTCTTAAACTTGGTGTGTAAAACTGTGTTTTTTATACTTTCCAGTGATAGCATATTCTAAATTGTTTAATAGAAACTGATTCTTTTTTATGTACGAAACAAGCAACTTCGGAGAACAGCTTCACAGCCTAAAAACAATTTCTTGACATAAATATTGTATATAAGTATATAACAAATTATTTTTAACAAAACGCACCAATTTAAAATTCAGTACACACTACTTTGTATAATTTCTAGATATCGAATAAATTTTTAAAAAGATACTACGCTTCTTACTTAGAGAAGTACTTAATTACAGCACCACACATCAAGTAAAGCATTTACTGATTAAAGAAAAATCGTAAATCTCTAACTTTTCTCTGTAATAAAAACAATTTCAAGAAGTGGGAAAGAAATGCTTATGGTGTCATTCCGGCATGATTCTTTGTTAAATTTTCTTGTTAGAGAAATACTTCCTCTCTTCCACACACCACAGATGCAAAGATACCAACTATGTTATGCACAACTTCCTCACGTATTCAGTTTATTCATGTTCCATAGACAGAAATGAATGTTCTGAAAAAGAAAAGATAATATTTAATGGCACGGGTGAAAATAATCCTTTTCACCAACGTTAAAAAATTTTTACCAAAAAAACACAACAATTAACGAATACGTAATACAATCTTAGTTTAAATTCTGATAAAGCCGAAGACTTTTTCTTCGTAACAGACACCGTCATGGCTTCCCAGCGCCACCCAGCCTTCTTCCAACTAGCATCAGGAAGAAAATTACTCGATTGTAGGACGATCAGAATGTGACACTTATCACTCTACTTCCAATGTTTAGTTCGACTAAGAGCCTCAGAATCATTCATTGAAATAGTTACTGCTTTCAGTTCTCATACCATCGATTCACATTTTTAAGCTATTCTGAAGTATAAAACTGATAAATTTTTATAATACCATTTTCGCTATCGACAATATTCTCAACAAAGTTTTAGAGAAGGAATGATTGCAACAGTAGTAATAACATTTCTAAGATATCTAAAAGAAAAAATAACTTTATTTTAATGGAAAAATAATTGTATAATGTTAAATGAGCGGGGAAGAATTTTTGTAGAAAATCTTGCAGTGTCTGTCTTAAGTGTACTGGGCAAGGTTTTAAGAAAGTGACTAAGTGGTATCGTTACGTCAACCTACTAATCACCTCTTATGAGCTCCTACGTCTGGAGTGGTTAATTAACTGTTTAGTTGATTAATATAGAGACTCACGAAGAACTACCACGAAGTAACATATTTACACTCCAAAGATGTAACAGCGTGTTATGGACGAGTAAATAATTGCCCACTCCGACAAGAACAAATTTAAGCTGCTGCTTATTTCTTTAAAGAATTAAGTTAATTATGATGTAATCTGAAATGAAGGAAATATAGTTACTAATTATCCACAAAACAATGCTTCGTAGTGTTATCTTGGTTGTACGGGTTGGACCGCGTCAATTTATGAAAACCTAACGTTTCGGCCAACATTTTGCGGCCTTCTTGAGAGGACTTTCGAGGCTGGTGTCGCCGTCGTCTATATATATCTCCCCGAGAGCGCGTTAACCGTTTGGAGTGACGTCACTCAAGTTACCGCCATGACGTCACTCCAAACGGTTAGTACGCTCTCCGGGAGCTATATATAAGCGACGGCGACACCAGCCTTGACAGTCCTCTGAAGAAGGTCGCAAAATGATGGCCGAAACGTTAGGTTTTCATAAATTGATGCGGTTCAAACCGGACAACCAAGATAACGTCGACAACGACCGCGGAAGTCTGCGTTTGTTTCGTAAGGCTGAGATATTCTTAAACCTCACCACACGTAGATACAGACTTCGATCAAATGTAACTGCTGATGGAAACTAATTAAAACATTCCTGCTTGCTTACGGTCTTAACAATCACCACCCACACAGTTCTCAAGTTACCGACAAAACATAAAAACATCATTTGGTAAGGGATTCTGTTCCTATTTTACCTGGCATCCCCCTTTACAATTCACTTATTATAAAAATAATTGTATCTACTGCGGTATCGGATCTATTTGATAGGTCCACATTCGTCATCTATACGTCAGATTCCAAAGTTTAACATCCAAGCTGTAAAATTACCTGAAAAGTAATAATCTTAGTACATCAATGAAACATCCATATGCTCTGGCTTCACCAAAAATCGGCAATACTTTTACAAACATCAACCCAAATATTTTATTCAGAGATTTACAACTCGACAACAATTATCGATTATTTATCTTCTGAATGCTTTCAAAACATATGTCTCTATTCAAAACATTAATGACAATTTATTCATACATTCATGCTTCTTCATTGTCCTCCAGCTTATACTTTCAAACAGAAAGTGCAGCCCAACAAAAGCAATTCTACGGCCATCCCTCCAAGATTAAACCGTCTACATTAACTTTCTGTAACTATCTTTTCTGAACAACAGCCAACCAAAGGTGCTCTTTCTCTTGAGTCTTGACGTTCTTTGCGCTTTAAAACTCAAATATCAGAGTTATTTTATATAATTACCAATAGGTATTTAACAAATATGGTAATAATATTAAATTTCATGAATAGTGAGGTCATGTATCACACACTCTACTCAACGATCGCTACACGAATTTCTTTGCCATACTATTAAGCAACCAAAGATACTATACTAACTTAGAGCTAACGGTCTACTGAACTGTGGAACCTTCTTATATAACTTTAAATACACACATCTTTGCAATACTCCATATACACATTTAAAAGAATAGTTGCTGGGCTGAGATGTTGTCACACTCCTCAAAAAATTTGACTGATATGAAAGTCACAACTCGACTGAAATAATTCTGTTAGAATCTACTTCCGTGTCTATCTAGTTAAACAAGAAGGTTTTGCATAACCTGTGTCAGATGACGTCGGCGTAGTAAGTAATGAAGCCGCCCTTGCAGAATTTCAGGGAATTGTGTATCCCAAGTCCCCACTCTAAAAATAATAACAATAAAAAACGGCCTGCTGTAAGGCCGGAAATAGCTGCGGTTTCTTAGCTCACGCCATTTACTTCGTAACAAGAGATTCTTCAGACACACATTTTGGACCACAGTTGGTGCCTACGAAAAATCGTAATCGCATCAGAATGAACGTCTCTTGGAAAAGCAACATTAATCCATCTTCTTTTAAAACAAGTTAACAGGTGACGAAAACTGCCGATGTTATACTTAGGCAATATCAACAACAGTTTGGATCAAATCACGTACAGAAATAAATACATGTGATTTTCCAATATCTTCTGTTGTGTGATATGCGAATAAAGCTTTTTCACCTCTACCTCTTGTAACAACACTCTCATTTTACTGTTTATTCATAATTTGTTATAGTTAATTGTGTCTTTAATTATTTATGTTCATTAATATTTATCATTGCAGAAAGAAATACTACGCTCATTCGGTAGAGACCCCGAATGTTGAAATCAGTTAACAAAATCATGAGCAAGGTTAACCAAGAAAAAAGTCTATTACAAATGTATTATGTTTATTCTATAATCAGAGTCTATATTACACTATAGCACACTACTAAATGTCACTCACTGATATTACATAAATCAATTGTCCTATACTTTCTAAGTATTATCCAAACGCAATGACACTATTTTCTAAAATCGATATTGTTCATGAAATTTTAGTCCAATCCAAGTATGAGAGAGACATTTTCACTCACTATATCATACAATGCAGTAATGGCAGCTGACTATGATCAGATTGCTCCTACATGGTGCAATGACGCAAAGATCATAGATGAATTTTAAATATATCTGCTATCTGAAATGTTTTTCGTTCTACACTGTTGACTTACATTAAGAACAACTGGTGCCAAGTATATGAGGAGCTGACCCTTTCCACCCAGGCATGCTACTCGTATATGTCTGCCCGCTTCTATCGCCCTTCCTGCTTATCTCTTATACCGTAATATTTAATAATCACACCTTAAAATTATGAAATGAATACTGATTATACACTTTAACATACTAAAAATACAAATATGTAGCACTCGTATATAGTGTTGTATTTAACTTTGTATTATGAAAATCGCAATTGCAGCTTGTAGTCAGTTAGGCCTATATGTAATGCTACTTACTTCAAGTTATGATGAGGTTAGAATTGTGCTTATTAACCCAGAGGCCAAAATCGAACTTGTTACAGGTACTATTACAAAAAGGTACATATATTAGACTTGAAGGGACATTTAACTTAAATCGGAAAATGTGCTATTATTTTAGAGATTAAGGTCTCAGCTTTTGTAAAATCATATTTTAAGAAAGGAATTTTTCGAAATTCGACCCTTAAAGAGCAAAAGTATCAATATTTCTTTTTGTGTCACGAGCCATTTATCTCCCTTGATTTATAACCGATATAAATAAAAGAGGTCTCATTTAAAGATTAAAGTATCGGCGGTGGTCACATCATATTCTAAGAAAGGAAATTTTTGGAATTCGACCCTTAGAGAGCAAAATCATCATTATTGCCATAATTTTTTTTTTTAATAGTAATTTATCTCCCTTGATATCTAACCGAAATCGGGAAATGAGATATTATTTTAGAGATTAAAGTCTCAGCTTTGGTAAAATTATATTTTAAGAGAAGAATTTTTCGGTATTCGACCCTTCAAGGGAAAAATTATTATTATTTCCATAACGTGCTTTTTTGTTGTTGTTGTTTTTACGAACCATTTATCTCCATTGACATCTAACATAAATCGATAAATGAGGTATCATTTAAAAGAGTATGGTCTCCACTCAGGCAACATTATAAATTAAGAACGAAATTTTTCGGAATTTGACTCTTAAAGGACAAAAGTAGTAACTTTGAATATCGCGCGTATGAAACAGTGGAGAGCCAAGCCGCTAGATACCAGTAGCACATATCACAGAGATATTAATAAACTGCTTCACTGGTGTCAACTTTTGTTACATTCCTATTACACTAAACAAATAAACAATTGAAACAAATGAGGCAGTTCTTCTTTCATCCTATTACAAATTCCCAACCTTACTATTTATTGTATTCGCGAAATTTTCGCATGGGTTATCTAGTAATAGACTGAATCTGCAGACTGCTGGATAACAGTGGGATTAAAAATTTCAATAGAATACTGGTCCTTAGAAGAGGGAAGACAAACAGGGTTTACAATTACAAGAAGGTTATTTTAATATCAGTGGTTGGTTAGTTCATGGAGAGATTGGTATGCAAGAACATCAAAACGTCATTGAAAAAGAAAACAGTTTGAAACACGGACCGACAACGATGGGTAAATAGTAACGCCCAGTCCTGGCTTTCAGCAGGACGTGAGTTCAAATCCGGTCTTCCACATTTCGATTTTCCAAAGTTTCCAGAAGTCACTCAAGGCGAATGCCGGGATTGTTCCCTCAAAATTTCTCCTCGTACCTCATTCCCAATTCTCTAATAACCTCGAGGTCGTCGAGGTGTAAAGCCATAATTATAATAGAAAATATACACGGCAACATGGTTTTAGCGAAGTATATTCATGTGGATCTCGATTAGTGAGCTATATGCTAGATATATTGGATGAAATGTATAAGAAACGGGCGGAGGCAAATTTAATTGTATAGCACTAGATCTCTCCGAGGCATGTGGAGTGGTACATTAATTCATAAAACTGTGGTAAACAAGGTGAAAACCGTTCGGGAAGATAAAAAAGTTACTTG
Source organism: Vandiemenella viatica (assembly GCA_031002005.1). Lineage (NCBI taxonomy): Eukaryota > Metazoa > Arthropoda > Insecta > Orthoptera > Morabidae > Vandiemenella > Vandiemenella viatica. The sequence goes on along the minus strand of CM061920.1, from coordinate 294,040,664 downwards.
CTTGGTAGAGGTATTAAAAAAAAGTTGGGTTAGGAAATGCTGTATTAAAAGAGGTGGAAGTGAAAAGGGGAATCCAAATGGCAGTGTATGTAGGAGAACTGAATGGAAGGAGATGAGAATATGCTAAAATTGCCTCCAGTTGCAGTTTCTAACTATTCTTATTCTTATTTTGTTCTAGCTTTTATCTCGCAGGCGCAATCGACAAACGCCTCCCATTGATTCGTCACTTGTATAATAAGACTATTCAAAAGAGCTTAGAAATTACTTTTTTCTTAAGTTGAAAGTTATGAGGTAATATTTCTGGATATAGAAATATCTTTAAGACTGGAATATTATATTCGAATGTGCATGGTGAATGGCGAAGCCCATGATATTATTTTCCCAAATGACCCGCTATTCGATGTTCTAAATCACAAGTTGTCCCCAGGCCATTAACGAGGAATAAATTACGAACTGGCTGGTGATTTCCGCCAGGTATAATTATTGTGCTGCCTTCATTATGGCACACAGGTTGCAGTGACGATTAGCAGAGCATCGGAGCGTGGAGGTCTCGGTTCGAATCCCAGCGGGCGCCAATGGCAGTACGTGTGCAGCCGAACGTGACGACGTCGACGGCCAATAGCGACGAGTGTGGGAGGGGCTACACATTCCTTACCAGACACACAAGGACACAGTGGAATGTCCCACACAGCGGAGCTCTCTCTATCATTTATGAACACTGTAAACAATTTCCGCAGTCAGAAACACAGGAGCGAGTTTCCCTAACAACTGAAACAGGATTTTTAATTTCAAACAAGTAAAGAGGGAAAAGAATGTTAATTTCGAATGCTGTATTTAAATATTAAATAGCCTGATATAAAAAGTACGGATGAAATCTGAGAAGAAATGTTTAATCTATTAGGAATGTGGAAATTCATAAAAGTACAGAAAGAAAAGAGCTTTGACGCGTCGTACAACACAGAGCCTAACCTTTAAGTAAAAAGTAACAAAAAAACTAAAATAAATGGATTAATCAAACAACATAGGCCATTAAATGGAACTGCCAAACACTTCTTACCTGCGCTCAACATATTTTCTGTTTGGAGTAGCTGGAAAGAACAAAGGACTAGGTCAGTTGATTGCTGAAGAATGATTAGACGTGATATAAAAAATTAAATGATTTAACAAGTGGTACCTGCATGGGATGCATTTACTCTTTTTCTTATGAGAGCATAGGAAGAAATTACCTGAAATATAATTTTGTGAAAGTTAGATTATGGTTTCAAAAAATATCATAGAATCAGATTATGCCATCGGTCATTGTTACAAAGCCTTACTGATCTGCAAAAGAAATCACTTTGAAAAAACACTAAATTGTTGTTCTACAAAGAAGTGATTGAACTCCAAATAATTAAGAACCAAAGAGGATTTCTGAATTTCTGCATAATGATGAAATACGAAGAATTGCTTAGCAAGAATAAGAGAGATTCGTTTCACCCTGCCCCCCTTACCTCAAGACTCGTTATGCTAATGAAGGTACAGCACTGCGAACTCAGAAATAGCGAACAAAGGCTGCAAACGGAACATAAAGCTTTTAGAATGTTGTATCAGGTTGTTCACAAGGACCGTACACACATGCTACGTATGGTGAGCTCTCTCACACAACTTTAGAACTGTATAGTTCTTTTAAAAAAAAAATTAATTCTTTTCCTAGTTTTTCAAGGCGTATTACTATTTTGTAATCGGTAAGAGATCTTACAGTGATTTTTTTCGGTACATGGATGATTTAACTTTCATAGAATCCGTTGATTCCAACTGTATTGGACCAACATTAATTTAAAAAAAAAAAAAAAAAAAAGTTATAGTCGTTTAAAGAGTTGCCGATTATATTTATGAATGCAGCACTTCGCCGGTTTCAAGTGTACCTATGTAAATCATTTTATTCAATTCCTCATCATGTTTAGTACTCAGTAGGGTGTTGTAAAATTTCTCACGATCGTTTAGCTACGGCTTTTTACATACATCTCAGTGTAACCGCTTTAATAAATTGTTTTAGAAATTCTGTTGCTCTCATGTCTACAAACAACATACTAATGATTCGATGTAAGGCACATAAGTAAGCAAGTACCACACCATCCATTACAGCGAACAGCGTGTGCACTTAAAAAAGCCTTTCCAATTAAAATCTCTTGATTTGTCACCGTGTGTCTCTAGTATCTTTCCCCACTCTCGACTGCCGACCAGTTATCTCATGGTCTTCCTCTTGGTCTTTTCCGCTTAACGATTTTTCAAAACATGGCGGAGATTATTTGACGTCAATTTCATTTTTTATAGTCCTTGTTGAAATTGGACGGTTAATTTGAGATTCTGTCCCATCTGTTCTTCTGGGCTACTTACCTAAGAAACATCATTTCAATAGTTTAAAACCAGTTATTGTCTTAGCCCGTGAAAAGCTTTAACCAGTATTATTCATGAAATAGAAGATTTAACATCACCGAAGGATGAAGTCTTCGAAACCTTGCATAAAATTGACGTGCTCCCTTGGAGGAAGGCCCCTGTAGGTGCGTTATGATTTTGTAAAAAGTCGAGATAGATTTCTCCTGTTAAAGTTTGTGGCAGCTCATAGGGGCCTATCACTTGCCCGTTTAATATCCCAGTCCAAATGTTGACTTTAAATTGTGTCTCGAAAATGGTGAGACTTTTACTAAAATAAAATTTTGTCATATAGTAGGACATGATGTTACCTAACTGCGGTTACAGGATTTTCCATTCATTCCTGGACATTCAGTCATGTGTTATTATTATTATACACTCATCGAAATTGAAATAAGAACACATTGACGCCGGTGTGTAAGACCCACCTAACTTAATCCGGACACTACGAGAGGGCTGTACAAGCAATGATCAAACGCACGGCACAGCGGACACACCAGGAACAGCAGTGTTGGCCGTCGAAGGGCGCTAGCTGCGCAGCGGTTGGGCACCGCCGCAGTCAGTGTCAGCCAGTTTGCCGTGGCATACGGAGCTCCATCTCAGTCTTGAACACTGGTAGCATGCCGCGACAGCGTGTACGTGAACCGTATGTGCAGTTGACGGACTTTGAGCTAGGGCGTATAGTGGGCATGCGGGAGGCCGGGTGGACGTACCGCCGAATTGCTCAACATGTGGGGCGCGAGGTCTCCACAGTACATCGATGTTGTCGCCAGTGGTCGGCGGAAGGTGCACGTGCCCCTCGACCTGGGTCCGGACAGCAGCGACGCACGGACGCACGCCAAGACCGTCGCATCCTAAGCAGTGCCGTAGGGGACCGCACCGCCACTTCCCGGCAAAGTAGGTACACTGTTGCTCCTGGGGTATCAGAGAGGACCATTCGCAACCGTCTCCATGAAGCTGGGCTACGGTCCCGCGCACCGTTAGGTCGTCTTCCGCTCAAGCCCCAACATCGTGCAGACCGCCTCCAATGGTGTCGCGACAGGCGTGTATGGAGGGACGAATGGAGACGTGTCGTCTTCAGTGATGATAGTCGCTTCTGCCTTGGTGCCAATGATGGTCGTATGCGTGTTTGGCGCCGTGCAGGTGAGCGCCACAACCGCAATCAGGACTGCATACGACCGAGGCACACAGGGCCAACACCCGTCATCATGGTGTGGGGAGCGATCTCCTACACTGGCCGTACACCTCTGGTGATCTTCGAGGGGACACTGAACAGTGCACGGTACATTCAAACCGTCATCGAACCCATCGTTCTACCATTCCTAGACCGGCAAGGGAACATGCTGTTCCAACAGGACAATGCACGTCCACATGTATCCAGTGCCACCCAACGTGCTCTAGAAGGTGTAAGTCAACTACCCTGGCCAGCGAGATCTCCGGATCTGTCCCCCATTGAGCATGTTTGGGACTGGATGAAACGTCGTCTCACGCGGTCTGCACGTCCAGCACGAACGCTGGTCCAGCTGAGGCGCCAGAGGAAATGGCTTGGCATGCCGTTCCACAGGACTATATCCAGCACCTCTACGATCGTCTCCATGGGAGAATTGCAGCCTGCATTGCTGCGAAAGGAGGATATACACGGTACTAGTGCCGACATTGTGCATGCTCTGTTGCCTGTGTCTATGTGCCTATGGTTCTGTCTGTGTGATCATGTGTTGTATCTGACCCCAGGAATGTGTATATAAAGTTTCCCATTCCTGGGACAATTAATTCACGGTGTTCTTATTTCAATTTCCAGGAGTGTAATTTTCGCATGGACGTTTTTTATCATGAAAAGCCTCGATTATCATCATGGCTTGTAATTAGGAATTTGTCCGATTTTCTAGTGGGTAGTTAGAACCAGGGATTGTAAGTTCCTGGAGGAATGGGGGGAGCTTAAGTGTCACCATCTGTCTGTGATTCATGTAACTTATCTTCCCTATGATAAGTGTATTTTTTGTTTGTGAAACCTCGTAGTAGACTAGATGACCCGAGCGAAAATTTCCCGAATACAATAAATAGTAGGCTAAGGTTGTTGGTTTGTAATAAGACTACCTCATCCATATTAATTGTTTATTTGTCTAGTGCAGTGTTTCTCAAAGTGGCGTACGCGAACCCCTAGATTTCGCAGTTGATCGTAGGGGGTTCGTGACAAGTTTTACGTAATGGTAGACTGGCTATTTCATGTATATAATACGCATAATGGTGAATATTGCTTATTGTTGCCCATTGTCGCTACTAGTGGAGCTAAAAACAAAATGTCGCAGTTTTTTCTAAATGGGTTTCGCCATTGTTTGGAAAATTTTATTGGGGTGGATGGAGATGAAAAGTTTGAGAGACACTGGTCTAGTACGAAACAAAAGTCGACGCCAATAAAGCAGTTTATTAATATCTCTGTGATATGTGCTGCTGCTATATAGCGGCTTGCCTCTGAACTGTCTCATACGAGCGACTTTCACAGTTATTATTTTGTCTTCAAGGGTCAAATTCCCAAAAATTTCATTCTTAATTCTAATCTGTTGCCTGAGTGTACATCATAATCTTTTACATGATACTTCATCTATCCATATCGGTTAGACATCAAAGGAGATAAATGGCTTGTGACACAAATAGGCGTTCTAGAAATATTGATACTTTTGCCCTTTAAGGGTCAAATTCTGAATTCATTCCTTTCTTAAAATATGACTTGACCAAAGCGGAGACCTTAATCTCTAAAATAATACCTCATTTTTCGATTTAAATAGCAAGGGAGATAAATAGCTCGGGTCAAAAATTTTTTTATGGAAACAACGATAATTTTGCCCCTTAAGGGTTGAATTCCTCAAAATTTCTTCCTTAAAATATGATGTGACCACGGCGGAGACCTTAATCTTTTAAATGCTACCCCATTTATTTGTATGGGTTAGATATCAGAGGAGATAAATGGCTCGTGACACAAAAATGTGTTGGAGAAGTATTAACACTTTTGTCCTTTAGGGGTCTAATTCTGAAAAATTCCTTTCTTAAAATATGATGTGAGCACGGCAGAGAACTTAATCTTTTAAATTCCACCTCATTTATCTATATCGGTTAGATATGAGGGGAGATATTGCCCTGTGAAAAAAAAAAAAATCTTATAGAAATAATATACCTGTATATGATTATGTAGAGATTGGGGATCATGATCGCGGAAGCCACTACTCGAAACTGGTCCTTGAACCTCGCCGATGATGTGTTATGGCACCTTGACACGAGTTGTTACATAGTAATATAGCTGTAGAACTTTACGATTCAGTTGTACCGTGGATAACATTTTGCTTTGTTTCTTATATTTTGCGCTCAGAGAGCAATTTTTGTTGTACTTTTATGAATTGTCGAATTCGAGATTATTACAGGTAGTAGAGGACTAAGGACAAGAAACGTGAAGGAATTCAGCTATAGAATCTTGAAGCAACCATTCTTCCATTCGCTTGTAATGATTTAGGGGAACCATGGAAAAATTAATTCAGGATGGCCGGCCAGAGATTTGAATCAGCGTCCTGGTGAATGGTATTCCCAGTGTTACCAATCACCCTTCGAGCTCGGTATTTGGAGAGAAGAGCGTTTCTCGTTCATAATCAGACAGTATTGCGTTTCATGCTCTACTTCTATTTCATTCACCTGCTCAATTTAGTAGCACCGAGCAAATAATGCATACTTAAAATGACTGGTGGTTAAAAAATCAAGTGAACTGATAGCAAAGAAACCATTAACAAGATGTATTTCACATCAGAAAATTATTCCTTTCAAATCATTATGAATGCATTTTTGATAGTTTGCGTTATTGAGAGTTAGTTTTTAGAGACACCACTGTTCCATTTTTTTTATATAGCTTTACGCCTCGTCGACATCGAGATCATTAGAGTCGGGAAACTACTCGGGGCAAGGAAGGGGAAGGAATTCAGTCACGGCCTTTTGAAGGAACCATTCCGGCATTCACCTGGGGTGATTTGGTGAAATCAATGGCCTGACGGGGATTCGAACCTGTATCCTCCCGAATGCGAGGCTAGAGCATTATTGCTCACACACTACGCTCGGTACGACCTAGCTAACGCCATGTCGTGTGCAGCCTACCGCAGGAGGAATACACTTGCAGGATAGCCGCTAGCGTTATTCCATGTGTTTTCAGTTTTGTTGTACATGACTGCCATTAGTATTGTTAAGTTTAGTGTGATGTTTTGTGTTGTATATGCCTATCTGAAAATGGAAGTCATATAAAACACGGAAGACGCCAAACAGGTGACGGCTCATTCTAACCCGTTCTTTCGTAAAACACTTATTAATAGTAGCAAGTCCATATCTCACTGACGAATCAGCATCAACAGCGTCGTATGTCCTCACTCCAGATCCAACTGTTGAAGATGTTTGCAGCTTAAGCCAGGCTTTTGATACAAAATATGGTGCTAAGTAATTGTATACCTCCATCTCTCCTACCCCGCCGGTCAAATCCCGAATGATAAAAACTTATTCCACCAGCGGGAATCGAACCAGCTGACTCTATGTGTCCAGTACCAGACTCCATGATTGTGGCTCACTGACCTCGCACTGCTTGGATGATCAGTAATGGATGCTGCTCATAACGGTATGCCATCGAGAGCGAAGGAAAGCAATTGATTTATTTTATGGAGTGATGAATCATTTCAGTTTCACAGATAAGGCAATGGTTGTCCAGCAACAGTTCAATCTGGGGATCTTGGTATTTTGAAATAACCGATCTTCGTACCTACCATTTACAAGCAAGTATGCGGATGATTTTTTCTCCTACAATCTATCTCCTTAAACAAACTTCCTCACTTTCTCATTCCTATTTCTGTCCCGATTTTTGTTGTCTTGCCAGACATCGTATTGTCAAACCTGATTTTATGTTAATGGATTGTTATGATCTCTTCGGTGTGGGCCATGTCCGACAAAACTAATAGGTAAATTTAGTAGATGGTTGTTTGCATTTCAGTGGAATTTTGGTATTCGGTATAAGGTCCCTTATCACTTACTAAAAATTTTCCCCAACTTAATACTGTTAATATTTTATCAACGGAACCGTTGGCTAGCACTTAAATTTATTCATATTCAGTCGTGTTTCCTCCAATTTCACTGCATGATTATAACATGACTTTTTTCCTGACTGAACGTGAGTCAACACACTTTTTTATATTTTTGTACGGGCGTTGACCTGATCCTGTACTTCTGTTCTGGAGTCTTTCCATATAAGAGTGTCATTAGTAAATCATATAGTTTTTAATTTTGCCATTAGCAGTGGTTGTTGATAGTGGTTTGTCACTGAAATGTAGTGAACAGGTGGCAGTACACAACCATGTGCCTTTTTTTTTCCATTCTCAAAGATTTTTTCATTCCTGCGATGTTACATCACGATTCTTAATCCTTGTATAGGCTACATGTTCATAATTAATTCGGGTCGCTATTATTTATTGATATATTCATCAACGCAGGCCAAACTTTATTTATATATACTAACTTTGGTTATTTCATATCAAGAATATCTATATTTACATTAATATTATAAATGTGAAAGTAACTGTCTGTTCACAACTACGCGGCAAAACCGATCTTGATGAAATTTGACAAGTAAAAATTATGTTTCTTTAGGAAGGACACTTTTTTCGAGATAAATACAATATTTTGTTATGAAATTTTGAAACTAATCGAACGGTGACAGCCAAACAGATAGTGTTTGTCAGTCTCTGTAATGTATCAATCGCTCAGTCTGTTTTACCCTGTTCAAATATTTCATGTACAGACACAGTATAGGCTTGAATTTTTATTATTTTGAGTTTACCTACAAGTTTTTGGCACGAATATGTATATGTTATGACTCGCAGTCCTAAATCAGTCCTAGGACGCAGCTCTAGCAGAGCATCAAAAACGTTGTCTACAAAACGGTATTGACATACAATGTCCCCAGAAAATGACATAATTTTAAACCACAAATATAACTATGCAGGAAGAATTGTGGTAGGAACTCTTCCACAGTTAACCCCCCCCCCCTCTCCCCTCTTAGTTTGTTGCTATTTTTAAACATGTTGCAAACTTGTTCTCATCATGAGACAGGCTCAGTGGTAGAATGGTACAATGATGACTTCCCTGTCATATTATCCCACTCCGTGTTTCTTGGGACACCGTTTACTTAACTTACAGCTTTCTCTATCCAATTCTATCATTAAAATTTTAAGTCTACGCGCACGAAGTTGCAGGTAAAGCTAGTAGTCCATAAATACATGTTAGGTTTCTACTACTTCTCCACCTTAACTCAAATACGAAATGCACAACAGATATCCCCTTCCTATTACTAGTAGTTGTTCATAAAGTTAGTAATGGGAGCTCTGTCGTACGGAACGGTAAAAAGTAACGGCGCTGGTTGTAATGTAGTTCCCACAGTCTGATGTCTGCGTACTTAGCCCCATCCTGCAGTGTACTATTAGCATACGTAGTTAGCTTCACTTATTTACGCACCGTGAATGGTGTTCCTCACATGCGCTGAGCAGCTGTTAACAGTGTGTTGAAGGCTGTCGTCCTACTCCCAAACACGGACCACAAAAACTCGCGAGTTCAGCTTGGCCAACGACGACAGAAATGATTTACGCCCGCAAGCCTGGCATTATTCTTAAATATCTCTGTCGGCACGTGATGGATGTGCACAAAACGGACCACGTATTTCGATTACCGGCGCACGCAGAGCACAGAAAAAAGGTCGTTAATGTGTTAGATACCGGGGGCTATTCGACTTAAAGCAGCTTCCTACAAACGTGAAACGTGCGCGCTTTCAGAATATTTAAATGATCTATGAGTGTTTCTAATTACTACTTGACCTTCAAATTAATTTCCACCTAGTAGCTGTAAGCCATATTTCATTTCATGGGAAAGCAGCGTCTTCCTGAGGTGAAGATAAGTCATCAGCAATTTCACTTTATGTCGATGTCTTGCACAAATATTTATAAATGGGTTAAGCTGCTATGAAATTTTGCACGTTTTATATTAGCTTGACCTGTACGAATGTAACGGAATTTTCGAAGTCAATTTTCACCAATTCCAGATATCCGGATCGTTTGAAATTTTGCAGATGTATTAAGATCAGATTACAATACAATAATTTCATAACTAAGTCCTGCAATTGTCATTACTTTGACAGTAACAACAGAAAACTGTTTGAATGTGAAGGAATCTTTGAATTCATTTTTCATCCACTACAAACGTCCAAATAGTTTGAAATTTTTCCCACGCATAAAAATCAGATGACAATACAATAATTTCATAGCTATGTCCTGGTATTCTCATTATTTTGCAGTAACAACAGAAAAATGGTTGCATGGAAAGGAATATTTGATATAAATTTTATCCGGTTCCAGACGTCCGATTTCTTTGAAATTTTGCACACGTATTTACAAACGAAGACATTACAATAATTAAATAGCTATGTCCAGGTATTCTGGTTACTTTGATAGTAAAAATGTTTCAAAAAAACATTGCTTTTGTAGCAATGTGAACTAAAAAGTTAAAAATAAAATTATAGCTTAAAAAATACGCTTTTCGTAGCAATGTAAATTAAAATAATCTTAAATAAAGAATTTGTTCAACAGATATAGGATGTCCTAAAATTCATTATGACTTAATTAAATAAGAATAAAGTCAGTGGCCAAAAAAATTATCTTTAATTTTTTTTAAAAGCGTAAAGTGCTCTCTATAACTTTGATAATGACTCTATGTATACAAATAGCTAGTGATAAAAGGTTTAAGACAACTGATATCTAGCACCCCACGCTTTTTTATATTAAAGTTATTTTTTTTTCTTAGTGACTGTATTCTCATTTTACGCTTATTAAAAAAAAATAAGAAATACTGAATTGTGGGGCATTCTATCTCTGTTGAACAAAAGCAGATTATTTTAATTTTTAATTCACTTTGACACGAAAAGCATGTTTTCATGTTTTTTTTAAAACTATACTTTTATTATTTTTTATAACTTGCTACCCTTTGCTTATCCTGAAAATTTATGTTTATGCAAATATTAATAACTGGATTCAGCTGCTATTAGATTTTATAACCTGTAACCCTTTACTTGTACTGTCATGTATGTTTATAGTGCCTATGAAAAAACTGCACGATTAAATAACAATTTTGAGTACTGTGACCTGAGTTTACATTTTCCATTCTCCAAAGAGGTTAGCCAAAATGTATTATAGCATGTTAAAATATCATCTCTTTGTAGCTTTCATACAGCTCCATAATTCAATAACTATTTCAGTTGTTATAAATGAATTTAATACCAAAATTTCATTTTTCTTTTAAGAATATATTGCTTAGAGTAATAAAATAATACTAAGCAAGCTAATAAAGCAAGAGCTAGAAAGATGGAACTAGCATATAAACTAGCGAAAAACAGATACAACAAAATAAACGATCTCATACAAAGCAAAGATTAGACATTATGCAACAGTTGTCAAGACAGATGCAAAGTTCAGCTCAGAATGGCTGGCACTGAATAAGAAAATGTAGAAAACAGAGGAAAATTTTAAGGAAAATCTTAGGACCAATAAAGGGAAAGGAACGGGAAAATGAAGATCTATATAGGTATGCAGAGAAAATTACAGACACCTTGTACAAGCGAAGGCTAAAATTTTATGGACATCTTGTGAGAATGGGGGAGAGTAGGCTAACAAAAAGAATCATCAACTATTATCTTGGTTCTCCGCGTCAATTTGTTGAAACCTAACGTTTCGGCCATCGTGCTATGGCTTTCATCAGAAGGCTGCAGTCCTCTAAACGTTAGGTTTCAAAAAATCGACGCGGCTTCACCTGGAGAACCAAGATAATACTTACGGCGACAGCGGAAGCCTTGCGTAATTATATATTCAACTACATCGCTTAGTTAAAGGAGACAACAAAATGTGTTGAGGAAACGAGAAACGATTTGTAATGTCGGAAACAATCCAGATGAGATAAAGAATCTAACAGTGTTCCAAACTAAAATTCATAAGCTCAAGGGTTTCCAGGAACAATGTACAAAGGCCAACACCACATGATCTGAAGAAAAAAGGAGGAACTTCAGTGAGATAATGAAAAAAATTCTGATAGGAGAAGAAAAGGTGAACTAGTAAACCAGTTTCTTTCCGTGATCCGAAGTAGGCCAAAATCGAGAGAAGAAAAAAATTAATTTAATTTACTAATAGCACTCTTATTTCTTCTCGAAAACACATTTATGTTAAAGACACAATCATTAAATCCAAGTCAGTAATTAATCATTTCCTTATTAGTTCCAGCACTTTTCAGTGGATTTTAGTATATACAGATAATTTTATCCTTTTTGTTAGCCAGAAGATTACCCGATTCTTGCTCTTTAAGTACATGAAGGTCATAGAACTTGGCTATTAATATTACTTACTGTTATTTCCTGTCAATTTTACCTATATAATATTAATAAACATATTACGATTCACATGTTATCACAAACCGAGCGTGGTGGTGTAACGGATAGCGTTCTGGCCTCGCATTCGGGAGGACGGCGGTTCGAATCCCCGTCCGGGCATCCAGATTTGGGTTTTCCATGGTTTCCCCAAATCACTCCAGGTGAATGCCGGGATGCTTCCTTCAAAAGGCCATGGCCGAATTCCTTCCCATTCCTTGCCCCCATCCTTTCCCGTCTCTAAAGACCACGTTGTTAAAAAGGGACGTTAAACTGTTAAAAAAAAAAAAAAAAAAAAAAAATGTTATCACAAATCAGACCAAAAATGAACAAAACAATTCATAGGACTCTAAAAGTGCAGAAAACCAATATCTATCAAATCTCTGTTTTAAGTATGTTTTAAATGTTATGATCCATATTTTGTAAACACACCTTTAGGCAATATTTGTGTCACTAGAAGTTGATTATTAGTGTTAGAGTTATCAGTCACAGTGGAGTTAACCATTACCAACCGTCAACCGATAAATAATAAACCATTAAATATAAACTACACTGTATCTGGGAGGTATAACAGGACTGGGTTCGTGTCCTGGCCCCTGCATGCCCTGACTGCGGTTTTTAAGAGGTTACCCGCAAACATCAAGGCTATTGCTGGAATGGTCCACAATTTCTGCCTCATAAATATACGTTTTACAAACTTATATAAAACACAAGCTATAAATTTCGCTGACAGATAGCAACATAAACAGTTCTCCAGTAGGTTAAAACCTCCAGATCTTACAAATCCCGTTCTAAAACAAGGGTAGAACACCCGCCCTGCCACCCTCATGATTTCATACTCAACGCCTGAGTTACAGGTGGTTGTTGACTCGTGGTCCTCTGAGGACGATCCGAGGGGAAAAAAATTCTGGTGATACACCTGCCAATGTGGCTGTGCGTGTTGAGGCGCCACCGCACTGGATCGGGGAGGTACAACAAGACCAGGTTCGTGTCCTGTACATACCGTAACGGCCGTCCCGATTGCAGTTCGTGGCGGTTTTCTGTAATCACATAGCCCACGGTCCCCAATGTCTGCCTCATAAGTACACTTTTCTTAAACAAAAATATAGTCTTCATACAAAACGCAAGCTACACGTTTCGCAGAAAGATGGCAACACAAACATTCCACCGTTAGGATAAACGTTTCAGATCCTACAAACCTGATTCTAATTGTGAAGGTGTCTTCGGCAATCCTTCTTCTTGACTAAAGGTGCGTACCTACGGTGCGTCCCTCGGCGCGTGGTTGTGGACGCCTTTCATCTTTGCCACAGGAACGGCGCGTCTCGGCCCACCGCCAGGCGGTAAAAGATGAAAGGCGCATACTGCCTCAACACGCGCGTGGGAATGCGGCTTTACACTAGCTACCTACGCCAAAAGATAACTGGCGTCTACGTAGTCCGATATGGCTGTAATGAGAAGGCTGCTTTTTTCCTTACGGCTTTACGTCTCGTCAACGTCGAGGTCATTAGACCCGGGAAAGGACTGAGGATAAGAAACAGGAAGCATCCCTGCATTCACCTGGAGTGATTTGTGGAAACCATGTAAAACTCAAATCTGTATGCCCGGATGGGAATTCGAACCCGCGTCCTCCTGAACACAAGGCCAGAGCTCATCCACCACGCTCGGTATGACGAGAATGAAAAAGAGGTATTGGTACTTTCCTCTTACAGCGGAAATTCAAGAAGCATAACCCCTGTCATATTAGGACGTTTGAAGACTGCCACCTCTCAGGATGTAATCATGAAATATACAGGGTGTTACAAAAAGGTACGGCCAAACTTTCAGGAAACATTCCTCACACACAAACAAAGAAAATATGTTATGTGGACATGTGTCCGGAAAAGCTTACTTTCCATGTTAGAGCTCATTTTATTCCTTCTCTTCAAATCACATTAAACATGGAATGGATATACACAGCAACAGAACGTACCAGCGTGACTTCAAACACTTTGTTACAGGAAATGTTCAAAATGTCCTCCGTTAGCGAGGATACATGCATCCACCCTCCGTCGCATGGAATCCCTGATGCGCTGATGCAGCCCTGGAGACTGGCGTATTGTATCACAGCCGTCCACAATACGAGCACGAAGAGTCTCTACATTTGGTACCGGGGTTGCGTAGACAAGGGCTTTCAAATGCCCCCATAAATGGAAGTCAAGAGGGTTGAGGTCAGGAGAGCGTACTATCATACTAACGAAACTAATATGAGCTCTAACATGGAAAGTAAGCGTTTCCGGACACATGTCCACATAACATATTTTCTTTGTTTGTGTGTGAGGAATGTTTCCTGAAAGTTTGGCCGTACCTTTTTGTAACACCCTGTATACCCTACCCATCGCCGATATTTGATGCCCAACTCATTCTGCATTCGAATGGACAGAGTAGAAGTATCTTCCCCAGTAATGAATGCCAAGTGCTGATCCAGGAAATATCTCTTGAGTTCCTGTCCAGTGACAATAATCGTAATTTCAAGTCAGTATCTCGCGTATTATAGAAATTTTTTGACAGACCTAAAGCGTTTCTGAGAACGAATGAAAACTTCATTTCCCACGATACAATAGATACAGGTGACATGGTTGAGAGGTGGACGATAAGAGAATACTTAGAGTCCGTATTGTCGCTGTTATAGCTGTGTTTCTAAACAATAATCCAACAAACCCACTTTCAATATGTTTCTGCATAGCTCACAATCTCTCCAAACTACTAGAATAAGTGATGAGATTACCTTAGTATTTTTTATTAATATAGTCTGATCGTATTCACTTACAAATCAATAACCTCTTCGCAAAATTCCAGTTCATGATGAAAATAAAGTTTTACTGAAATTTTATCCATCTGTCTTCTTAGCACTCTAAAGATACCATAGCAAAAATTATCGGTTCTTTCTGTTTGGCATGATTTCCAGAAATCACTCCTTGCGAATACCTGTATGGTCTATTCATAAAGATCATGGCCGGTTTCCTTCGCGTTATTTACCCACAATATTCTCCCTTTTATGATGACCTAGTCGTTTACGGGCAGTAAAGCACCAATATTAAAGGAAAAAAGAATCTAACATATTCCACAAATGATTCCTAAACATTTTATACATATTTAAATTCACCATATACAAACAGCTAGGCCGTGCGAGGTTAATAACGTAGTGTTGGACATGAGGAGATCCAACATTCCTAGATTCAAAACTCGGTCCAAATGCCTTGAATATGGTGTATAGGCGATCTTTAATTTCCGTCCGAAAAAGTACTTCACAAACAATTTAATATGCAGAACAAAGTTTACACAGGCGGGTGAAGAGACAAGCCAGCAGCAAGCCACCTGGTGGATAGGGAAGCCCGAAAAGAGAATAATGATGTACTTTATTTATCTATATTTATCTGTTACATTGGGAATAGACTCCAGACTTTTATAATTATCTTCAATTTGATAGCTTTTTTCAACTGTCTGGGAAGCGTAACTTAACGCCCATGAAATTCCTGGGTGGACCGAAATTCAAATCAGAATCCTGAAATTTCTAAATGGCTGTGTTAACCACTGATTCCTGCTCGTTTATTGAAACAGACCTTTTTTTTAACTCAAGGCTCATTTTACGGACCGCTAAACTAATTTATTTGGAGCAAAATAATGTAAAAATAAAACCTCCCATCTTATTTTATCCAACACAATCTTCGTGGATAGTATAAAATAAGTTTACAAATTTTTTAATCGTTATAAGGGAGACACACATTCTTAACAACTTTGGGATCTCATAATCCGCGAAAAACACATCTAAATAAAAATGGACAAAATAATATGGATTGCAATTTGCAATACCTTTTTTAACTATACTTAACACAATTGGTTACGCGAAGAAAAAGGCAACCTACCAAAATTTTTGTAATATTTTGCTGCGGATCTTTTAGTGTAATCAATAATTTCCTCAAAAAAGGTGGTGGAATTAGGAATCAGTTTTTTGATGGAAGAATAATGATAAAATTTAAAAAATAAATCTTGTGAAACTATCTTATCAAAAATAATTTTCGTTGATAGTTCTTACTGGGTGTCATTTTTACGAGTTATAGAGTGGGATAAATTTTTAAAGATTTTTGGAGCCCAAATACAATGAAATTCACAGCTAAATTTTCTTTCTTATTGCGACTGAAGATGTGCCACTTTTTCAGCACTTGTTTGTGGCACAGTCGTTTGGTCAATAAAACAGGTCTCCCTGTGAAGTTTCATCACGATTTGTGGCGGAATAAATATACAGTGGCGTACGTACGGACGAACATGACATATTTATAACGATTCAGTTTTGCCATTCTGGTCACGGAACCCTTAAAACAAGCAAAGGAATTGTTGCCAGTAGTTCTGTATAAACCCTAGTGGAGTTCATTTCGCACATATTCTCATCAACTCCTGATTTTGACATGACATCCTTACCAGCAGTAAATTACTCTGTATTCCGCTGGCCACGAGGCTCCCGCAGAGGCCGAGTACGAATTCTGGTCACGGAGTCTGTTGGTCTCTCTGCTGTATACGGGCGCAACAAGAAGCCAGACCACCGACGTCGGCCGAGGCATGTGCCAAACGGGGAGCGTCGCTAGCCAACGAGCTGGCTTCCGACACGTGTTACGCAGCACCAACAAAAAGAACACCTCCGCGACGCCTCACAGGCCCCACGCAGCGTCCCGCGAGATCTCGGGCTAATCTGGATCACTGCTCTGCTTGCGCAGCATACTCACTAGTGTCTCGGATGAATAGTCTGGTTAACATGACTACAGGCAGGCCAACTGCGGTTTAAATGCAAGTGAAGCGAGGGTTTTCCGCGAAACAGAGCGTCTCAGAATCAGTCAACCTGTTAAAATGAGTACACCATTCGAGATGGTCCCGAGAGAGTGAAATATAACTGATTACACGTTGTTGTCAATTCTTCTTCATCATTTACAGCAGCTTCAAACTGTTGGCAGGGTCTGTTGCGAACAGAAGCCTCTTCAGCGCTTCCTGTCCAACCACCATATCTCTTCTTCCACTGGCGATCAGATTCCTCCCCATCCTTCCACACATTTTTAATACCTTTCACCCATCTGTCCTCGGTCCCCTGGGCCTCTTCCCTTTCAGCTCCATGCCCAGCATGTTCCTTGGTATCTTCTCCTCACCCGTTTTCTTTACATGCCCATACCACTGCAACCAAGATTTCTCTATTCTTTGTTGTAGCGGTTCTTCCTTGATTATCTCCCCGATTCTCTCATTCCTTATTCTGTCCCTTCTCGTTACTCCTACTGTATTTTAAAGGGCCACCCATCCTCTCCGGGGGTAAATAATCGGAAGGGAACATCACTGCATTCTGACGAAGAGTGATCTTCAAAGGCTAAGTGTGTAAACCCCGAAAGAAAATCATCAAGTGTTGGACCTAGAAAGCAAACGGTGCGAGTATAGATTGATTTCTTTCAAATATTAAAATGGATCGGAAACCTGGGTGATGATTGAGATGGTAGCCAAATATTTGGGTATTATTATTGGCGCTTACCATTTCTCAAAGAAAATAGACATTCTAAATCAACATGAACTAGGTGGCCCGCTAGAAAATTTAGAGAATGATATACAACGAATACGGAGGTTTTTTGCTAGGATGAAAAAAAAAAACGGCTCATTTGTAACAGTTGTTTCTTTGTCAGTTAGGTACGTAGCAAAACACAATCTTACGAAACAATTAGAAAACACTTTTAGGCATGTCACAAACACTTATTAATTTACAACCCAAAACAAAATGTAATTTACATTACAGTTTACATGTAAATGACATTACAAAATATTTACATCAGCGGTAATGTGATCATGGCCCGCGTGAAAATTTCTAATATGGTGCTGCGGTAATGCAATCACTCTTTATGGACGCCAGCGAAATCTAGCAGCTTGACTCTGAACTATTGCATACGTGTGACCTTGATTGTTCATAATTTTGACATTTACGAATTGAAGTTCGAAAAATTCCTTTCTTAATTAATGATTTATCGATTTTTGTTAATTATAAATGGTGAAAGATGGTTGGTCACCAAAAAAAAACTTGTAGAAATAATATATATGATGATTAAGATGATAAAAGAATATATTAAAGCATTACGAATGAAGCATACCTCAGGATTTTGCTTGATGTGTTGATAAGATCAAAACGACTTTCATCTATTGAAATTCAAATGAACTTTTACAAATAACAAATCTTTAAACTTTTTAAAACAAGATAATCATTTCAATGTTAATTAAACAAGGCGTTTACAGGTATATTTGTTGTGGACAAATATTCCACATCCCGACATATCACTGCATTCCTGAAGGTGAGTAACGGCGTGTCGTATGGCGGCGATTGGTAGCTGACTGTTCGCAGTTACAGAAGAAGATGCTTGTCGCAGGTAACGGATATCTGTTCTATGAGTGATCCTTGGTTCTTGCTATATTGTACGTGTGCCCATGTCTACTGCTCTGCGGTGTCTTGTACTTCTCGCCGTAATGACTAGAGACAAGTCATGTCATACAAGCCCATCAATTGTGTTTTCACGGCTACATGGCTATAGCTCGTTTCTCCATTGCTCAAATGAAACTAAAAAAAAACTCGTTTTTGCGCGAATTTTGCTGCTTACCGCAACTGCTGAAGTTATAGCATAGAACTGTCGCGGGCCCTTGGCCCCTTACAGGTTTTCTACCACACTAAAAGCCCTTCCGACACTGAAAGCGATCACTTCCTTTGAGTCGAAGCAGGGCATGATAAAAAAAAAGTCAGACAGATTATAAAACTTATAGAGTGAGAGAACTTCACATAACTGTTACTGTAATCAATTTTTTTTAAAGGTGAATAACACGCCAATGCAATTGAATTTTGTTTTATTTTTGTGTCATACGTGTTCCGCTCTATCTCCAGAGCATCATCAGCGACATCTGTCTGGTATTTATACATTTAATTAGTTACAATTGGTTTAAAAACGTTTCAGGTGAAATTAAATTACTTACATGTTACTTTTTTCTCATGATCAGGGTTAGCTTCTCTGTAGGTCTTGTAGAATCTTCTGAAGGTATAAAGCAAAATTTCATATTGTCATTACCCATTATTTACCGTCACTATCGTTTTCAAAACATGAGAGAGTAAACACCACGCCATGTTTTTCACAAGTCCATAGAGTGTGTGTTTGTTTATGTTTGATTAGACTTCCTTGGTTTTACAGTCTACTTTGTGTTATCTTTGATGGTAGGCGGGGATATGAATGGTTGTCTTTGTGATCTGTCAACTTAAATGGAATGACGTGCAGCATTACCGATCTAGACTCACACAAACTATGATTTCTCACAGCATTATTATAGTTATAACAAGGAGAATGAAAATCTGGGGGATAAAGATGCAGCATAGCTCACAAACTTCAAGTGCGAAAACTAAAAGATCCCCACGCTAATCAGAAATTTTAAGGGAGGGTGTAAAGGAGATCTGGGTATAAACTGCGAAGGTAACTCATTAAAAAAAAATAACGTAATGCATTGAAGAAGGAGCTTGTAAGATTCATAGTCCTTACCGTAATGTTTTGTTGTATTGTTAACATATTTCAAATGTAGTGATGTCATAGAGTATTCATTTTAACTTTGATATTTTATTTTAAAAGTCAAAGACGCCCATAAAGACAGTGCGGAGCATCATTGAAAAACAGATGAAGAGAAGAGACGAAAAAGGAATACGTTTTAATGAAAGCATGAAGGGACAAACGGATTAAATGAAAGAGGGAGTTTCGAAGATGAAACTCTCTATGAAGTTGTATTTTGACAATTATTGTGTAAATGTTAAATGTAAAGTATACCCGATGGAGTAATAAAAGAGAATTAATGTATGGTTTGTAAAACATTGTATGATAATAGGAAAGAATGTATCATCAAATAACCGAAGATAAGTATTGATTGTATATTATCTTGTAAAAATAAACTACCTCAATAAATTGTATGTTTAATGATTTAAGGAAACTGAACGAATTATTTCAAAAAGTAAATAAATGAAAACTTCAATAACAATAAAGATTTTTCATATGTTAAGGTGTCGGATTGAACCAGATATTTGAAGCAAACATGAAGAAATTATAATAACAGTAAATATCTGGTAATTACACAGAAGGAAGAAAGTAAAAAAAAGATATGTGAGACTGCGTAAGGAAATGCTGTAACGTACAATGCTTCGAAAGGAAGGAAGTAGAGCAAATAGTGCGACGCACCAGCAGCAATAACGCCTAACAAGTTAATTACAACAAGTAAATAACATAAGGAAACAAATCAACCAAAAAAAAAAAAATTCTAGAAAGACTCTGACAATATTGAAAAAGATTTGAACTCAAATTAGGTAGTAACAGTTAAAGTGATTCCTTCAGAACTTCTAATAAAAAGTAACGAATCAGAAGAGTTTCTGACTGACAGATATAAAAGCGTAATGTTCACACTGCGGAAGAAAACGCAGAGAAAAAATGTGAAATACTAATATCAGTCAACTTAGGATGTTGTGCAGAAATATCGAAGGTGGAAGAGAACTTAGATGAAAATCAGTTATGTTTTAAGGAAATTTCTGGAACGAAAGAAGTAATTCTAGCCTTAGGATTAATATTGCAAGGTAGGAAACCAAGACTTGGTTATGATGATAGTCGATTCATAAAAGTTTTTGATAATGTTTGAAAAGATTTTCTAAATTTGAAATGAAGTCATTTCCGATACATGGAAAGTTGTCTAAGCCTTTAATAGAAGCCAAAAATATCGACCGGTAGTCGAGATTATAATCTATTCCCACTAACAATCAAGTTGTCTGTCGAGGAGCAGTGAAGGAGTTGAAAGAAAATTTTCTCTGTAGTATGAAGATTCCAGATAAAATGATTAATAAGCTGCCATCTTCTTATGATATTTTCTGAGGATATCGAGAAATTATTGGTTCTAAATCTTAGGCCTGACATACTGCCCGTCGGGAAAGTGGTGTCTAGGTGGTTTTCTATTTTCAACTAAACGAATGTTGGTACTGTCCTCAAGTTCCGTCTCAGTGTCTTCCATAACACAGCTTGCAGATTTCATTGTCAAATGACGACAATTATGTAACCTGTTAAACCTGGATATCCAAGAGAGAGGAGTTATTACTTCTGACCTTTCGTATATGGAAGTGCCTCCAGAAACTAATACACAATAGGTAACAAAAAAATTTAGAAGATAGGGGGTAGGGGATTTGGTCTAAGTACAAGAAAAAATAAGCAGGGGCAATGATCATGAAGTGCTGGAGAAATGATAACGACAACAATACACCATAAATTTAAGAGCGAAATAAGAGAATAAAGTTATTTATAAAGTAAACTTATTACTTGGTGGCTGAAGAAACAGTGATTATAGAAACAGAGTAGCACTATCCAAAAGACCCTCCTTTCTTTAAAAAAAATCCTTAGTTTGAGAAATAGAGTTAGCACTCAAAAATAACTTTCTTAAACTGCGTTTGTACCCCAGCCCTTAAGTTATGGAAAGCACCATTTAAAACCTGTTGCTAAAAGGATATTGAAAATAAAATTGGTAAATAAAATACGAAATGAACATGTTCTATAAGAGGTGAGTCAAGCCATGACTTTGTCGAAAATGTTAACAGAAAAAAGAGACAGAATAGAGGGTCATATTTTAAAACAATGCTGGAGTGATTAATTTATGAATGGCTGGAAAAGTCGAAAGTAAGTGCTGTAGAGAAAACAAATATTAAAATACATGAAACATATAACTGAAGAGCCATGTTGTAAATTTGCTGCAATAAAACGTAGATATTAGCTTAAAAGAAATATCGGAAGACTGAATCAAACCAATCGAGAGAATTATAAAAAAGAAAAAAATGTTTTGTTGTTAGATACTTGTACATAGAAATAATTATTTTTCAGCAACTGCCATAAGTTTAAATTTTAATGACAGGAAATGGTCTTCAGGAAACTTAAGCGGGGAACGCTTACATTATTCTCCTGTCTCATCTGATATCACGGTATTCGTAAAAATGCGTAGTGTTTAATATGATAATCCTTGGCATTGAGGACCGCTAACACAGTACCAGTTACCCTCTAGCTCGTCAGCTCACTTCATTTACGACAGGACCTCTGGATTGTACACAGTCGTCTTACGTAAATCTTGTCTTTAAAGTACTGTCGGTACGTTCCCTGATCTATCGCTGATCAAGGATCTTGAGAATTAGACTCAGCATTACCGTGAAATATGCGCGAACTGCGTGGGAAGATGAAAAGATTGAAGCTGCGTAGGATCGTTTATCTCAGGGCACCATACAGACGTGTGGTGAGTGTGTGAGAAAAGATGAAGTAATAACTCGTGTTGAGAAACTTTAGTCGTTGGCTTACACTACATTATTTAATTTATAATGCACTCTGTAATAAAATGCACGTTTCCTAGTTAGTGAAATTCTTCAGATTGTTTTACAAGCTTATGTTTGCATGTTATAAACATAATTATTCAAATTCAAGAGTAGAGACTGTAAGACTACATTAACAACAAACCAAAGTACATCACATACAAAGGCCTTTCTGAAATGATATTACGTAATTATCAATTGATGATGTTTACATCTACATCTACATTCATACTCTGCAAATCACAAACATTGTGAGTGGCAGAGGGTGCTAAGCACTAATCCTAAACCCGCCCATTCCAATCCCGAATAGTGCCAGGAAAGAAGGAATACATATAAGCATCAGTACGACATCTTATTTCTCTAATCTTATCCCTCCGGTCATTGCGACCTAAATAGGTTGGCGGAAGAAGTAATTCATTGCACACGAAATTTCAATTTTTTCGCATATTCTCCAATAAATTCGAACGCAAGCTACGTCGTCTGTCTTCCAAACTATTCCAGCCCAATCTATGTATCAGTTCTGTGACGCTTTCATAAGGGCTGTAACAACAAGTCACGAATCTAGCCGCTCTTCTCTGCACCCTCTCAACTGAGACAATCAGAACCTTGCGATACGGATCCCAAACCCCACAACAGTAATCCAGATGCGGACGCACTAGTGTTTTATACGCTATTTCCTTTGTATGAGCATTACAATTCCTCAAAATACGACCTAAGAATCGTAATTTAGAATTAGCCTTGCCTACGACGGAAGTTATGTGCATGTCCCATTTCATGTTGCTTTGTACTATCACCCCCAGATACTTCACGGAATCAACCGTGTCAACAGCTGAATTGTTTATTTTGTACTCGTGAACAAACTGATTCTTCTTTTTACTTATCCGCATTGCCTTGCACTTTTTGCAATTAAGCGTAAGCTGCCATTTACGGCACCAATCGAAAATAGCATCCAAATCGCGCTGAATTTCTAAGCAATCGTCGAAGCACCTTATTTCCCTATAGATAACCGCATCGTCGGCAAGCAATCGCAACCAGCATTTGACTTTGTCACCTAGATCGTTTATAAATATTAAGAAAAGAAGTGGACCTATTACACTTCCTTGAGGAACACCCGAAGTAACATTTATCTTAGCACAGGCTTCCCCGTCAACAACGACATACTGTGATCGACCAGTTAGAAAATCACGTATCCATTCGCAAATCTGAGCCGAAATACCGTAAGCTCGAATCTTCGCTAAAAGTCGGTTGTGTGGCACAGAATCAAAAGCTTTCTGAAAATCCAAAAAAACTGCATCAACTTGCGAACCTGCATCGATAACTGTCATTATGTCATGGGAAAATAGGGCCAATTGTGTTTCACACTATCTCTTCTTCCGAAATCCGTGTTGACATGGTGTAAGTAACTCGTTCTCATCTAGAAACTTCATAATGTTCGAGCATATGACATGTTCCAGAATTCTGCTGCAGACCGATGTTAGAGATATGGGTCGATAATCCCTAGGATCACTCCGATCTCCTTTCTTAAAAACGGGAATTACCTGGGCTATTTTCCAGTTAGAAGGTACTTTTCTCTCTTCTAGTGATTTACGGAATATATCTGACAGAAATGGTTCAATATCCTCCGCGTATTCAGAAAATACTCTTACCGGTATCCCATCGGGACCCGGCGCTTTACCCCACTTCAGGAGTTTTAATTGCTTTACAATACCTACGCTATCAATTTCTATCGGATCCATCTCTAATTCCACACGATGTGGTAAAGTGGGGATGTTTTCCATGTTTTCTCGCGTGAAAATTTTTTTGAATTCGGTCTTAAATATGGTAGCCTTGTCGCGGCTGTCTTCAACTTCCCGTCCGTCTTTTATTAGAACTGGCTTATTGTTCCCACTACAACTAACTTTTTTTACATACGACCAAAATTTTTTAGGGTTTTCAATGAGGCTCTTAGAGAGAGAATTGTCACGAAAGTTATTAAAGGCCTCACGCATCGCATTCTTAACACGTCCCCTTATCTCCTCTAACTTATCTAAATCAGTCCGATGCATCGTCCTTTTTGATCGTGCATGTATCTTCCTTTGCTTCTTGAGTAATCTTTTAACCTCCCGTGCGTACCATGGGGGATCGTTCTCTTCCCTGATTGTCCGTTTCGGTATATGCAAGTTCATACCTTCCCCGACTATATATAGGAATCGAAGCCACCTCTCTTCAACGGTGCCTCCTGCTACTAAGAAGGTGTGGTAATTATGCCTCAAATACGTTCTAAAACACTCTTTTGAAGCCTTTTGAATCTGTAAACGATTCTCTCTTTTCTCTTTCTGCGCGTGGTTGTTAGTTTTACTGTAGCAATTACAGCTTTGTGATCACTTATTCCTGCGGTGGTAGAAATATCCGTGAATAATTCATGCCTATTTGTAACAACTATATCTAAAATATTTTCGTTACCGTTGAGGCATCGCGTTGGTTCAGTTACCAGCTGTTCAAGATTGTGATCTGAGAAGAGGTCTAGAATGATTTCGCAAGCTGCTTTATCCCTGCCCCCAGTAACGTGAACGTAATTAGTCCAATCGATATCTGGCAAGTTAAAGTCACTCCTAGCATTATTGTATGGTCCGGAAATTGCCGTGCTATATTTTTTTACATTATTTCTTAAGGCCTCGGCAATATTTACGCTTGCATCGGGTGGACGATAGAAGGAGCCTCTCACAAGTTTTGTCCTAGCTACGTTGAGCTTGATCCATATGATTTCGCAGACAGTATGGACATCTATTTCGCTACATGGGAGGTACTTACTAACAGCTATAAATACACCACCTCCTAGGGAATGCAACCTGTACTTACGGAAAACGTTCATATTACTATTAAAAATTTCGGCGGAACTTATATCCGGTTTTAACCAACTTTCTGTGCCTATTACGATATCAGCATCTGTACTACGAATAATGTTTTCGAGTTCAGGCTGTTTATTACAGACACTTCTGCAGTTAACTACTACAACTTTTAATGTTCGGGATTCTTTTAAGCTACCCCTAACACGCGGTGCTGTTTAATTAGTTGATCCGTTGGCTACAGATTAAATCTGTCACCTCGTGCTTTATCCTTCCATCTGAATTTTCTTAACTCCAGAACTTATCTATATGTGACAGGAAACTATTTCATCAGAAATAATAACTCAATGTTCGCCTGATTCCAGTTTCTAATGTAATGTCACCGAATACTGGATAAATAACTTTCACTCGCATGTTAAACCATAATGAGTCAGGATATTTTATCTTCGTAAAATATGGACGGAGAGACTAGTACTGTGGAATAGTTCAAAGAGAGAATAGTAATGGAGGCAGATATGATTCTTTATTTCAAAAATAAAAAATTAAGAAAACACAGAACGTACTTAATGGGAGGCTTCAAAGAGACTGATAACAGGGAAAGTATTTAATAAGAAAGGCATAGGAGAATTAGAAGCACATGAAACAATTAAACAGAAATTAATATCATTGAAGAGGGCAGATAAGAAAACAGGCCAGTTTGGCTCAGTGCTCTGCGGCGCCGCATACTGGGTCGGTACGGTCCAGCGGACCAGGCCCTCTCGTACCGGCCGTCCTGACTGTGGTTTTTAGGCTGTTTTCCGCAGCCACCAAGGTGAATGGCGGGACGGCCGTAATCTACGCCTCATAAACTACACATTTCACAAACAAAAAATACACTTATCACACGCTGAACATAGTACTTTCAGAGACAGATGGTGACAGGAGAGGAAGAAGAAATTAACTAAAAATAATGTGTTTTGAGAGGGAACACTGAAGACTCTAGCTTGTATATTCTATGACTAACTTTTTAAACTACAGGCTAGATAGAGAGTGCTCAGAACATTATGAACAATGATGCCAAAGGGTCTAACATTAGAGAAGGGACATAACAGAGCAGGAGCATTTCTACATATATCAAAATGAGAAGATCAAGGAATTAGAAATAAAACCATAGTATAATTTCCATTGATAATACTTAACATCATTTTTAAATTCATTTTAAAACATTCAAGAAGGCGTAAATCCGTTTCGTCCTATGCATTGTATTAACATGTTAAGAAGTTACCCATCACTTTCAATCGCTGCAACAAACGGAATGTCATTCACATTTTTGATGAAATTTTGCTAAAAACACACAGTGCAATCACATACCGTAGAAATAATCGCATATTTTCTAACAGCATTTCGTGATCATAAAAATAATTGCTCAGTGTGAGATAGACGGAATACAAATCCGATTTTTATAAATTATTTTCTTGTGTGTGATCTAGTTCTTGTTCATGCAGCCAGCTCTGAACTATTTTCTCACCAACAAATATATTTAATCTTCTGACGGGAGTGGTTACTATGCAGCGACGTAATTTTAAAAAGAAAAAGGAAATGAACAAGCACTTAATACGCGTACATACAACTTACACGAGCTCCCATCCATTATAGCGTGGGAACACACTGTGCTTGTCATTATGCCTGCAAATCTCATTCTGGCAATTAGCCGCCAATGGTTAACAACAACCCACTTCACTCTCCATTAGGTGTGAAGAGGTTACGATTCATATGAGGGTCATTTTTCTGCTAGGTAGACAGCGAAGTCAATTAACATGCTGTGTGGCTTGCAATAATGAATCTGCTTCCACCGAAAATGACAACAATAAAAGGAGACTGCCAGGTCTATCTTAGGAGTTTAAATAAGCCAATGATATAAATTTAGGGTGACAATTTTTTTCCCTCTGTGCATTTTTCTCTAACAGGAGAATGTGTTGGAGTGATTTGGAAGGTTAATGCTCTCGACGATAGGTAGGGACACACCAAGCAACAAAACATGTAATTTTGCTAAGTTTCTTATCAATTTTTTTTAATAACAACATAGTTTAATGTATGGTATCAGCAAAATATATTATGGAGATGAAATCAAGAGGGGAAAAATACAACTCGATGCAAAAAACTTGGGTTGTTCTCTACGGGACGTACAAAGTGGACAGACAGGTTTACCTTCGTTATCTCAAGGGTGAATCAGTATAAGTATTACCAAAGCCCTAGCTCCATATCAGCTTTATTAATAATATATAAATCAAATCTTTTGGTAAACAATCTGGTTACTGCGAATTGTGGATCACCAGTCTCCTTTCCTGTTGTTCAAGTATTGGAAGATGCATGGGAAAATAAATTGGTGTAAAATATTGATAAATGGTACAGAATTCCCCATTTTCATCTCATAATACACGTATCAGTGGACAGCATTTACGATAAGCACAGAAATTGCAATATTAGATAAGATCGCCTTTAACTTAGCCTTAACTGTCATACGGTATAAGCTCAACCGAAGAAAAAAGATAAAAAATTTCTTCCATCTAGGTGAAACGAAAATAAATCATAAAATTTTTTTATAAGATTAAATTCATACAAAGGTGTTGTAAATTGTTGGACAAATGTTCAAACCGCGAAGAAACCGAGGATATTTGGTCCGGTACGACATCCTGTACCCATTCAGCCTGTTGCCAAATGAATAATTAAACGGTAATCAAACTTGAAACTGTTCCAACACCTCATAGCAGTCGTAGTATACCTTGTTACACAAATAGGACGACAAGTATTTGTGGGTTTTCCTATTCATGTATAGACGACTTTTATTTAGTATAGTGCGTTTCTCGTTTTGTGTAGACAAAGATAAAGAAAAGGGGAGAATGAAACCGGTTCCGGCTCATCCAGTAATAGTATTGCGAAAGGCAGCTATCAGTTCACCAGCTTTAAAGTCTCAACCCGACTGATGATTCGTCATTAATAGTGACGTTTGCCTGTACTTCGTACCCACCGCATAGAGGCTTAGATTTAACCCGGGACCTTGGTACCCAACCAGAGCTTTAGTCACACAATCTGATCATTAAGAATCGTGAAGAATCGTGCACTACTTCTATCCTTTTGACAAACTCCCAAATACTGAAAATTACTTAAAACCAGGGGATCAAACCACCTAACTCTATGGCAGTCGTCAGACATTGTGGTGTTGCAATGATTCAGCCAATGGAGAGAGCGTTAAATGAATAGAGGGGAGGAAATTACTTGTGGAAAAAGCGGCTGGACGTTGACACCTAGACTTATGCCCATGGCTTTGAAGGGAATGCGGAGCTTGGGCTCCTAATATGCCGCTGTGATTATCTCAGAACCCTGTATGAACAACCTGTAGAAGGGCTCACTTTAGTTAGAATGCGTTCACTTACAGAGTGCAGGTGAAATGAAGGGTTCTTCGTAGGCGATTTGCCAAAGGCAAGATCCGTGTCTGGTAAATCGTCCGTCAGATTGCGGACCGAGATGCCTCATTAATTACCTCCGTCCATTTGCAGTTAGATAGACTGGGTGGCCGCCAGACCTTGGTATAATGGCGACTCAACACAGCAGAAATCGTTTAAAGTCTCATCATCCTAATTATCTAATTAATCCGTCGAGTCAACCGACCGATTAATGCCGTGATTGTGGGTCATTAAACTGATTAAAAGATGCAATCGTGGTTGACAGACATTGACTGTTTTGTTCACGGATGTCTACAATAGCCAACTAAGAGTTGCTTGGGGCTGGCTACCCACAGATTGTCCGATAAAATGGATTAGCTGGAATTAATTTTCGTATTAATTAATTCTTTTTTAACAAAATGACAGGATCACAGATTACCTACATCAAAGCCATTAAATATCCAAGCACATAGAGCAGCTCGTATAATAGATGGAAAACATGCTAAGCAGTGATTTTTAATGGTGACAAAATATGGATGGGAATGATTATAGTGAGTTTCAGTACCTGTAAGTGTCAACTCAGACACATTTCTAAAGTTAATCTGGAACCGGTTTACGGAACACTTACATAATTCTTCTGAATTTATCATTTTACTCTTTTGCCCTATCACACATTCCAGTTTTGCTTTTCCACACAGAGTTCGAAGTTGTTTGTACGTATCTATACAATAAAATTGTAGAAATGTTGTATCTGTACATGAAATTTATTTCAAAAATAGTAATTTCAATGCACACTATATATAATAAAAGTGTAAAATTTGGAATTTTTGTCTGTCTGACCGTCCACTCATCACGCAAAAACTAATGAAGAGACTGTAACGAAACTGATCGTAATCATAGATAATGTTATGGCTTAACATATACGCTACTTTGTCTCCAGGATAGCAATATCCCTCCCGTTGATACAAATTCCTAAATCATAAGTACTGAAATATTTCTTCCTCCCCGTATCATGCAAAACCTAGTGGATGAATTTTAATAATGATAGCTTATGCCATAGGTTAACATACAAAATACTTTATATACAGCTAAGTTGTTTAGTTCCTGAACACATAAGTGCTAAAAATGAATATATGATTTGTTTCTTCTTGTGCGTGTATCCCGTAAAAACTAATTAACATGTTTCAACGAAATTAAATGTAGTAATAGTATATGGCGTCAGTTAACATTCCAGACACGTTATAAATCAATAATTTAGAAATCTACTCATGATACAGAGATTAAAGGAATGATCTTAATTCATCCTTTATTCAAACCAGGCAAAAACTTGTAACTTATGTCATCGGTTAACATGCAGCATACTTTCTGCACCAATTAGTTTCATAGCTGCTTAACGCGAAAAATCCTATGTACCCCGAAACAGTGTAAGGATTTTAATATTTATGGCTTACATGGATACTAGTACCTTCGATCTAAGTAGCAACGAAAAGCTCTGTGCTCGTTTTCAACCTTGTATAGGTACGCATCGTTCCCTCACTTTCATACATACCTAAATAGCTCAGTTATTTGAAAAAGATAGCCACATTAGCATTTTATAGGTAGTTATGCAGTTTCCAAATCATAAAAATTTTAACAGCTTAGCTTAGAGAATTAATTACGGGATTTATATCATAATTGAGAGAACACCTCCGGAAGACTGGAAGAAAGGAATAATCGTACCCATCCTCAAAAAAGGAAACAGGAAGGACTTAGTGCGATCACATTGATGGGCCTCTGTGCCAAAGTTTATGAGGAGATCCTTGAGGAAAGAATACGTGACAGGGTGGAAAAAAGAATTAAGGGAAGAGCAAACGGTAAACCTGACATCTGCGGCAAGACAGCGGCAGGAAAGGATCTACTGTTGGTATTCCATAATACTGAGAAAGTCTATGATTATGTACACAGAAGTAATGCATGGAAGGCCATGCAAAAGGGAGCAATTCCAAAAGAAACCATCAGTAGAGTGATTTAATTATACCAGGGAAGTGTAAGCTATGTGGAAATAGGGAGAGAAAGAATAGAGTGACTGGAAAAAAAAGAAACGGACTAAAACAAGGAAGTGCCCTGTCACCACTACTTTTTATTGGAACATGGATGATAGAATGGAGAAGCTGGTAGTGATGACTGGAGAGGAAAAGAGATGAAGGTGATGATGGATTTTACACAATGGGTGAGCGGTAACCCTCTGGACTCGCATTCAACAGGATGCTAGTTTGAATCCCCCTCCGGGTAGCCAGATATGGGTTTTCCATGATTTCCCCAGTCCATTCCAGGTGACTGCCGGGACGCTTCCTTCAAAAAGGCCATGGCTGAATTCCTTATTCTTCCTTACCCCCACTGCTTTTCCGCATCTAATGACCACGACGTCTACAAGGCGTAAAGCCATAAGCAAAAAAAAAAGCAGAGTTTTTGCACAAGCCTTGTTTGAATGGGGGTGTGATAAAGAGGAAGTTCGGTGGCAGTTAGATGTATGGGCAGACAGTATGGGTAAATATAGTACGAAATTTAATATGATAAAAGTTAGTAGTACATATTAACAACCAGAAAGAAGAACATGATAACCAGGGAAATTGTGATGGCATCTGAACAGTTGAAGCAGGTGAATAGTTTCAAATACCAGGGAAGTATTATAGAGTTTCGAAAGGAACGATGGTGAGGTAAGTGAACGAGGGAGGGAGACAGAAACATTTTCAAGAAACATCAGAAGCTTGATGTGGAACAGGGATGTGCCACAGAGAAGTAAGGGAGTAATCAATCACACATATTATGTTCCTGTCCTAAGGTACAGTGCACAAACATTGAAGAAGCGAAACATCGCAGAAAATAGAAGAAAATATTACTCCCTCTACTCCTTCTGAATTGACCTCGGATATAATTTTATGGGAGAGTTGGACTCGAGATATTGGAGTCACCGATTCAGGCCCAGCCACAGGCGTGGGAGTTTTTTTTAATTAAGTGTCGGGTCCATTCTTCGTTGTCGAAACTGTTCTGCGGATGAAATTCAAGATGAATCGGGGGAAAGGGGGGGGGGGACATTCTCTTCGTCGTGCCCGGTCTATGCCAAACGCATTTACTTCTTTTATAACTTCATCCTACAAAAATCCTCAAGCTAACATTAATTTGAAACTTATTATTATCTGATAGAATATATAATATCTCCAACATTATTCAAAACATGATGAAATACAAACTTGCGTGTAGGAGTTCAAGTATTATTTTATTCTTATCTGAGTTAATTATCAGCTCTGCTGGACTTGGCCTACAAAGAATGATAAATTACGGCTAAGGTATTGTTCTTGGCTTCATTCATTTAGGGGGATCAGCTTGTAACTCAAGATAACTGGAAGATATCGTATAAGATGACTGGAAGATATCGCATGGCACAATTTTGCTCCTTATATGTTTTATAAGCTACATTACAGCATAGAAATGAAGTAAATTGTGGCAGAAGTAAATAAAACTAAGAAATTACTAAGATAATATAAAATACACAAAGCTCTCTAATCTACGATGATTACCCAAATGAGTCAACATATAGTACTATTCCAGCTATGAGCTAAATTATCAGGAACCATGAACAAACTGTCATTAGGTGATAACTTTCTGTATTCTTACGATGCGCAAAATTAAAAATCTGGATAGCCTGGCGAACCCGAATCCTCCCGAATGCGAGGCCAGAGCGTAACCGCTCACCCACCACGCTTGGTGTGAATTCGTAACTCGGTTATTAATGATCATAATTTACAAATCTTAGTGGTGGACTTGTCTTGATGATCAGATGATGCTACCTCCATTTCAGTTTTCAATATATATATGACAGAGTGTAGAAAATCAAATTATATTAATCTTGAAATCAACGCAACCCGGACTGACCTGAATAAGTTTAGCTATTTTTTTAAAGCCGCAGGTTTTTTTTGTGCCTGTTTAACAGAAATTTTTCTTGAACACCAGAACAACAATATGAATCATGCCATTAGTATTTCGTAGTCCACAGAAGATTATTTCGCAGCTCGTGAAATAACAAGTGAAACTTTCTTGAATCTTTCGACAGGAAACGTAGCTGTCAGTCTTCAGCTACTACCGTTTAAGGTATACGATCTAAACAAATACATCAAGATCGCGTCACACAACCACTCTTCTTCAGAATAGATTCTTTGTCCCCTTCGTAGAGCAGCACAGTCGAGGTGACCGAGACGGGTAAGTGAGAGGTAACATTCTGGCCTTGCATTCAGGAGGACGCACGTTCGAATCCACATCAAGCCATCCTGATTTCTGTTTTTCATAATTTCCCCAAATCACTGCGAACGAATACTTCCCTCAAGCGGCCATTGCCGAATTTCTTCCCGTTCCTCGCACTCTGTCCTTTCCCGCTTTTAATTACCTCGACGACGGCGAGGCGTAAAGCCATAAAAAAAATACCATTCATGAAAATTACAGAAAAATTGTTTACTACAAGAAAATATATTTTCTTCATTCATTTAGACATATCAACAAATAACCATCCACTAGCTCCAAAAACAAAACGTTCCTTGTATGGGGTGGATCTTTCCTTGGCCATGCAGAGAAAAAATTTTGATACAGTAGAAAAGAATTTAGATATTGCTGTTGAAAATCTGTCTAACTACTACAACACAAACTAATTCAGACCCATTAGTTCAGATGCTCAAGTGAATGTTTTTAATGTGAATAAAATGTAATCTTTTCCGATATTATAGATTATTTGGTAACGTATGAAACTAGTACACATCAGCCACAGTACCTTTTTTTTTACTTACGGCTTTACGCCGCGTCGACATCGGGGTCATTAGAGGCGGGAAGGGACGGGGGGCAAGGAACGGAAAGGAATTCGTCTATGGCCTTTCGAAGGAGGCATCCAGGAATTCACCTGGAGTGATTTGGGAAAATCATGTAAAACCCAAATCTGGATGTCCGGACGCGGATTCGAACCGGTGACGTCCAGAATGCGAGACCAGAACGTTAACCACTCACCCACCACGCTCGGTGGCCTCAGTATTACATATAAACAAAACATTCGGAAAGTTTGCAAGATATTGTTTATTGTACAGAAAGGTAGGACCTACGTTAATAACTAGTTCTTTAAAGTCTCGATTTAAAAAAAAAAAAAAAAAAAAAAAATTTAAAAAAAAGTCTTAATCTTACAAGGCTGAGGAAAGAATAATAATACGAGACCTACGTTACACACTTTAGAAGTAATGGCTGTAATAATACCCGAGAAAATAGAAAAAAATGAGTCATAGATACAAAAGCAGAAATACACAGCAACAATTCTGAGGTTACCGGTAAAGTATGGAAAAGGCAATAGTTCTGTTTTGTGGTTGCAGGTCTTAAAAACTTTTTGTGGAGAAAAAAAATTTAAACACTTTTTAGACTGCAGAGCTTAAGTAAATATTCCTTAAAATGTTTTCCAAATCCAGTAAAACGTGACCGTACGTCTCTTTTCGTTGACGATTTTATCATTCAGGTTTTATGGCTCGTCGACGTAGAGGTCATTAAAGCCGAATGAGGACAGGTGGAAAGGAAAGGGATTTAATCATAGTCCTTCGAAGGAACCAGCCCGGAATTCGCCTGGAGTGATTTCTGAAAATCATACGTGGACTTGAATCCACATCTTCCCGAATTGCAATGCACGAGGGAAACAGCTCATCCATCGAGCTCAGCGGGTTTATTTTTGGAAGCTTCTAAACTTACTGAGTGTCCTGGTGGCTCAGTGATTATGCAGTCTGACTGGCCTGGCACAGCTTGGTGTGTAATGTGAACTATGCCTGAATGCTTCCGCGATCGGATTCCACGTTAACTGTAGGTCCCCTACACGTGATAGGATTACCGTGTTACGTCAGATAAGGAGGAAAAGAACTGACCACCTTGCTTTCAATACCAAGCTAAGTTTACCTCCTTCGGGAGGATTCAACGAACCTTCGGACTGAATACCAAATTTTAGGAAAACTTAATATCCTGTTAACTAAATGAGTAAAGATAATTAAGGGCGCGTGCACAAGTATTGTAAGAAGAGATTAGACGAAATATAAACAAAAGCAAAGCAAGCGGATGAACAATTGCAGAAATAAAAATATTAATAGTGAAATAAATGTCACAATTATAACAATGGAGTGTAAGGATGTATAGAATTTAGTTATTTAGATATTTAATTACTACAAGTAAATCAGTGAAAACAGCAAAAAAAGTTTGGTATAGCAAAAACTGTTTACCAAATAAGAAATAAAAGAAAACAGTATTTGATAACCATGAACTGTTATGGAAAAACGGTCGGTATAATAACCAGAAAGGCTATAAACAGAAGAAATCTTATGCTACGGGAGAAGGCTCGAAAGTATATGAAACGAGGTAAATATGGAGGAGGTATGAATTTCTTGGTGAGTCATTGAATCGTATAAACAGAAGAGATAGGTAATTTACTAACAAGACAACAGGAAAATAAAAATCAGCTACTATTCTACTCATCTGCGTACTTTTATACTCACGTGCTTAAGTATCTTTTATATAAATAAAGGAACGTTTTCATGATTTCCCCTAACAAAAATAGTTACTTTGGTTGTTTTTTAGTGTCTGAAATAGTCGAGTTTATATCATTATAATATGAAATCAGAAAGGTTCGAGAGGTTAAGGTAGTACATGTCATTTTTATTTTATTAATAAAAAAACAAAGATTCTATTTAGAAATCAGTGAGAGTCCTCAATAATCAAGTACAGATTATATCTCTCCATTGATGCATTACATGTTCTTGCTAGTCTTGGTCTGTTTCTCATTTGTCATAGGAAAAAACAGATGCAAATTTCGGTGTATTATCTCTTCTTCTGGAGCCTTTATTCCTCTTTTAGAAATTGATAATTTTTATATAGACATGCCAAAGTGTCATAATGATGGAGTAAAGTCTAAGAAATAATAGAATAATTCTTCAGCCTCTTTCAGGTAGTACACAATTCCTCAGCGATTTAAATGAACTGGCAGATGCATCAAAATGCTGGTGCTTTGTTTTGGAGAATATGACGAGCGCGCTTCATAACATTCCAAAAGACGACTGCGCAGCCGATGGCTACAAACGAGAGGAGTTATTATTCTCTTCCAATGCCATCACCTACACTCGCGATTCACTCCCTCGTCGCAATAATTAGTCCCGTAAGTGAAATTACCGCTCCGGAAAATTTTGCCTCATTAAGTTCGCAGCGGGGCGTAGGTTCGCTGTCATAAGCATTTCTAAATCGACGTACGTTTCCGGACGGAGAAGGCGATTGTGTTAAGGCGTCCGGCGCACGTTCGTAATGATCCCGTAACCGGCTGCAGTCATTAGGCGTGGCTGTTAAGGGCGTGGAGCGACGCGGGGGCGGGGGAGGGGTGTAGGAGCTGGCGGCTAATGACGATGACGTCATCGCGGGGAGGGGTTAATTGTGCCGGGGGCGTGGCCGACGGCGACGACGCCATGGCGCCGGGTATCGCCAATCATAAGGGGGCGGGGCCACTTCGTCATGGTGCGACTAGACAGAACACTCCGGTTGGCTGCCAACAGACTATTATCGCCACTGCTTCCGCTTGTCCCACGGCACCTGGGAAATCTGCCACTGCACTGACCTTCAGGGTCTGCCGTCAAGGACTTGTTTCAGATTTCATTTCTCGTGAGAGGCTCTAACCTGCATTGTAGTAGAGCCAGTACTTGGTTATCAGTACATCTGGTAATATTTGACATGACTTGATTACCTGAAACAGGAAAGAAGTGATTATGTCATCAACTAAAATTATCTTACACCTCACTGGATCTACAAGAACAATACCCTCAATGCCACAGAACAATAAAGTACTCCGTTGTCATGGCTTTACTCTGGATAACATCCAGAGGAAAATCAAACTATATGGCTTTAGCTGCACTAGCTTATACTATTTTTAATAAAGGGGAAAAAAGTGTATCCCGCTTTCCAATCGTTAGCAAAATAATGTATATAAAAATAACAGGGCAAGTCTAAAATGAACCTCGTGCAATCTGGGTTCCGTACGCTAATGATCTAAACCCACTTACACACTCCATAACGCCGGGAATTTAAGTACTATTTCAGAATATTTGTCACTGTTCCCTTCCATATAATACTCCTAATTCTTCAGTCACTATTTGTCCGGAATTCATTGCCATTTTTCGTCTAGGTCTACACATCATCTCCTGTTTCACACTCACTTTTAACACACCCCACTTGTAATTTTAATTACTGACTTCCTAAACGACTCTAGCTGCTATCCTTTACACCACACCCGACTTTTGTATTTGATACTCAATACTTCCACACTAATTGCTGTGAGTGTGCAGTGTTATGTTAATGAAAACTGGAATAGAAGTTGTAAATTACCTGTATTTGGTTTTCCCAAGGACTAAAAGTAATTTTAATCCAGTAATAATTCCTCTCGAAAGTATCATTTCAATGTTCACCTTCATTTTGCCATATAAAACGTGCAGACAGAGTATTAGGACCTGCAAATTGAGTTTTCTTTAACAATAACACGTTTTTGCCTCAAGAACTGACAGAACTTTTTAAAACGTAATTTTTAGAGCACAGGACGTTGTGAAAGTAAACGTTCTGTTTGGGGAGATAAGGTAAACAGGAAAAATTAAGTATATACAATGTGATACTGCGTAAAGATATTGAAAATTTAATTGGCCTATAAAGATCAAACAACCACTTTCCTAAATTAAAGATGAAGAATGGAAATTGTGGTAGAACATTCCCAAAAATATATAAGATCCATGGTAAAGTTCCGAAGCATACGTATTTAGTTGCTATACAAGTTGAAGAAAAACCTGCTTATGAAACTGAATACTGCTGAATGACTATAAAAGTAAATCCTTGTGATCACAATGACCCTGTTTTTTATCGGCTGCGCAATCCGTCCTTATCGTTGCCGCATAACCTAACCAGGTAGGAGACCTACAGCTTAACGGGAAATCCGAACTAACGGAAGCGTTCTAGCGTACTTCACTTAACACAGCAAGCTGAGTCAGATGTGAAGATCGGGTTAAGGACCTATGTAAATCCCGACTGAATACGTTTTGATCTCCTGTCACATGCCTTAACCACTTGATCAGAGATTAGGTTGTTTACAGATGACACAAGATCGCATAATACAATAATATCGCGGAGGAATGTAACTAGTTCTGTATTTTGTAGATGAGTGTGGCAGAATGTACTGAAAAAAAATCGAAAATGGGCAGATTATTAGGTACACAGAAAAAGTAATGGTTTCTTCTGATTCTACATTGGATGGAAGATTAGTAGAGGAAAGTCATCAAACACTCATCTCCTTGTACATACTCACACCTGTTCAAACACTTCCGAAATATACTGAGTATATTGTACGACAATTTGATCCAAAACATTCATCTGGCTTTCTTGGTACCGACTCAGTCCTGTTTTTGATACCCATTATTTGGTTCCCACAGTATTCAACCATATTCAAGCCAGGGCTAAACCTAGGTATTATATTCCAGTTCTCTTCCCTGGTACATCCTCTCGAATATATACAGAACTCTGACGCATTTCCCTACCGCGTTCCCAATGACTTGGGCAAATTAGCTCATTATTACATCATATGCTCAGATAATTACATCACTTCCAGTTTATTTTTTATTATTTACGTTGTTACTTGTACTACCATGTTGAAATAACATGAAGGTCGCATCAAATTTGTAAGCAATAAGGTCTTTTCTCAGCGATCATAAATTACAAATAAAATTCAAGCTTAATTTAAAATTTATTTCAAAGTTTTGTTGGGAAAGTTTACGATTTCCCATGCAAAAAGACAGTCAACTCTCTGAGTAACAAAGAATCTAATTCGATTTCAGCGATTCTACGACTTCGTTCAAGATAAAAATACTTTTTCTCCACTTTCCTGTCAAAACTAATGATTCATTTTTCTACAACTTTGTGCAAAAAAAAAATCATAATTTTTTGAGTAGATTTAAATTTATGTTGAAATTAAGACATAAATTATGTTTTGAAAAGGAGCTCGTAAATTGTATTGAATAATAATGAATGTGTTGAATTGTGTTTTTTTTTTTTCCTAATGTTAATTATCTAAACTTCTAGCCCTTCTTAAGCATAATCTGTTTTAATTGCGTATAAAATATGCAATTACATTTTTTTAATACAAGCAGTTTGCACTTAAATCAGCTACCAACAATTTTTATACCATTCCTTTTTTACTGGAAATCTGAATCAAAGAAACTTAACAGTTATAAATAATCATATCTAACCGTAATTACATTTGCCTTGGGTTATTTATTAACATTCGTGCCAATTATGCCATGACCAATGTACAGGGTGTATCAAAAAGAATCATCCGATTTAGCACGTCTATATTTCTGAAATTAATAAACATATACAATGAATTTTGTTTTTGATGAACGGGAAACTCAAAAAGATTTTTTGTCACACCTTTTCATAGGTGATCAATATGCCCCCCCTTGAGATGCACGGCATATGTCAATGCGGTATTCAAATTCCTACCACGCCTTACATTAGTGGCCTCCAAAGTCACCGGACCTGACTGTATGTGATTATTTCTTGTGGGGGTTTATAAAAGACTCTGTTTATGTGCCTCCGTTACCAACAACAATGACTGAACTGAGATATCGCATAACAGCAGCTGTGGAAGCTGTCTCTCAAGACAGGCTCGTGCAGTGTGGGAAGAATTTGAATACCACATTGACATATGCCGTGCATCTCAAGGAGGTCATATTGAACACCGATGAAAAGGTATGATTTTTTTTTTAGTTTCCCGTTCATCAAAAAACAAAATTCATTGTATATGTTTATTAGTTTCACAAATACAGACGTACTAAATCGGATGATTCTTTTTGATACACCCTGTATAATACTGATTATATGTCACCTCTCCTTTCATCAAGACTTTTCAGACAGTTGCGTTACAAGCATTTAATAGCAGTTTCGTTCTAGCGTCGCATTCAGGAGGACGGGGGTTCGAATCCAGATTTTGGTTTTTCCAAGGTTCCTCCAAATCACTCCAGGTGAACGTCAGGATGGTTCCTTCAAAAGGCCATGACCGAAATCCTTCCCTTTTCTTGCCTCCCAGTCACTTCCACGTCTTTAATGACCTCGACATCAACGAGCGCAAAGTCAAAAAAAAAAAATCAGTATCACTCCATCATGCTTGATATGCTAAATGATGTGACCCAAGACGGGCTTGGCTACCTTAGAACGTTCAAAGTCTCATTGCAGTGTTTCGCGGTTGGAGCGTGACTTGTGTTACCTGATCGGTCAGAATTTTTTCATGGGACTTGTTGCTGAGTTTTACGGTTCGTGCGCAGTTTCCGCAAGATAAATCAGAAATTAAAATGCAAATGTATACAGAAAATGAGATAATTGTTACAACTCATTTACATACCTCGCCTCAGGGTCGTTGAAAGCCCTCTTTGTCGTTTCTTATCAATGACCCCCATCTCACGGAGAACTGGAAACAACTAAATTTCGACGAGCAAAAAAAATATTGAGACTTCTGAATAAATGCATGATGGAATACTAACAGAAGACAGCTAATAGACTTGTAAATTTAAATCCAGAAACTATACGAGTAAATTAAATTTAATTTGTCAGAGAATCTTTTGTTTTATGTGAGTCGTAATATTGGGAGGTGTAGGTGTGTTATTTTCTTTCTCCGGACTTTATAACTCGTCGATGTCGAGGTCACTAGAGACCAGAAGTGATTGGGGACATGGAACGGGAAGGAATTCGGCCATGAACTTTAAAATGAAAAATTCAGGCAAATGATTGGAGTGATTTCGGGAAATCATCGAAAACCTAAAACTGGATAACTGGATGAAGATATGAACCAATGTTCTCCCGAATGCCTGGCTCCAGCGTTACCGCTCACCCACTAAGCTCTGTGTCTTCATGTGGAAGAATATGTGGTTACTAAAAATGAAATTGGCACTTTTAGTCTTGTATAAAACGAAACTAACTGTGATACGAACATGAAAATGCGTCGTTTGTTTGAGAAACTGTGGAAATTTGTTGGAATTCACAAAATTTCTATATATGTACTGTTTGTCAAAATAGTACATTGGACAATAGTCTAATTCATCCTAAACCTTGTGTGACAAATCTTCACCGAAATTACCACAGCTCCTGTGATGCGTTATTTCAAACACAGCGTTACAATCATCAGGCAGTGAAAGTAGAAACAGTTGCTACTAAAAAAAAAACCACAAGACGTGAGATGTGAATTTTTTACGCTGTTACAATTGTTACACTGCCCATCCAGCGATGCTGAAATATTTCATTCGATCATTTCTAACAGACTTGCGCCAGTGAAACGGTGCCCCCTTCTGCTGGAAAATAAAGGTTTCCTCATCCTCTTGCTAAAGAAATATCGTTCATTTTAGAAGACGCGGTTTCGAATCCCCATCCGTCCATCCAGATTTGCTTTTTTAGTGGTTTTTCAAATTACTCCAGGTGAATGGCGGAACGGTTCCTTCGAAATGAGATGGCCAAATTCCTTTTCGTTCCTTGGCCCCAGTCCACGAGGCGTAAAGTCAGAAAGAAAACAAAAACACTTATTTTAGTGGATTTACCTACTTGCAACATGCATCGTCGCTAGAATGACTCCTTACTGCATGACGTATTCGCAACGTCACCAGACTGCTTTCAGTGACTGTGGCAATGTTGTAGCTCTTCACTGTCGGTATGTTTCATTTTGATACGAAGTCGAAAAGCTGAGAAATTTAAGATACAATGGGAGATAGGTAGATGTCGGAGCTACTTCCGCAATGTTAACGCCAATACGTCGTTTTTTTTAGCCGAATTCGCAATCAAACAAAAATATTGTTGCTACAATACGTATTTATGAAAATAAATATGTTATTTGTAACTTAATATTTTATTTAGATACACAAAAAACTATTGATAGGTCTTTAACTGGTAAACATTTTATTTGGGTACATAAGAGAAATTTCTGCTCAGTACTTGGCCGCTACAACAGGTGTTTCAGAGTAAAAAATACAAGGTTGATCGATTGTGGTTTCATTGCGTTCCTCTGGGCAGTTCAATGGCAGTTCCGTTGCCGTAATTCCCCCTCCCGCATCGCTGTGTCCCATTGCTCATCGAGGCTGCGCCAATATCGTACGCCGCATGGGTTTCCTCGTTCAGATTTCTCAATTGGTAGAGCCAATACCTCTCTGTATTTCCAATTCTACTTGCGTTTTTCTGATACTGCTTCCAGTTCTTACCACGAACTTTAGTATTTTCACTATCAAAGTATGACAATTTTTTGATCTTGAAACAGTGTTAACTGTCCGCCGTGGTTTATTCCTTTTCCGAATCGCGCGAGGGTTGGGAAAGATGCCGGCTAATATACTTGACTGTTTCAATCTTTCTCTGTCGAACGTAATTTATAAATAGTCTTTCAGTTCTAGCCATTTGAAACTAGCCATTTCGCTCTGATGCTTCCAACGACCAAACTTGGCAGATGTATTCACTTCAAAATTGTCCGCAAATTAGTATCCCCTTTTCGTTGAACGCGATTCACACAAAAATTACTGGACCGGTTCACTGTCCACTGTCTCAGGTGGAAATAGGGTATGTTTAATTTTGTTGTGACGTAACAAAACTTGAAAATTCTTATAGCTTCCTTAAATTTGTGTCCATTTAAGGATATAGTACTTTATTTGGTTCATAACATCAATAAAAGAAAGTTGTATAGGACACCGCAACATAAGAAATTTAAATTTATTTTTAGAGAGTAATAATCATCATTTTTACTGAAAATTTTAAGGTTTTATGGTTATCAGTTTGCTGCTGGCTTCACCATTTATGTCGACGCCATTGGAGAATAGTGGACTAATCATTTGTTACATGCTGTTCGCATGGCAATGTAAAATACGAATGAATATATACTCTTTGCTTTTGGATCCATTGCTTGGTAGCCATCTTTTTTTAATTGTATTTCAGTGGCCAGGCCATACACCAACATCAAGTTTATATTTACTTCTTGAATATGTGGTTATCTTTATTCCCACTCTGCGAAACTGCACTATACACACATTTATTATTTAATTAAATGTTTAAATAGAAACGTGCATTGGCTCTAGGAATAAAAGCTTCGTAACGATGTAAAGAATATACAGCTGTATTACCTGTTAGACAAAATAACTATGAAACATAAGTAATACATAAAAAAAACAAGTATATATCTTTAACCAATCACAAAAATAAAATAATACTTCACAAGGCACAAAAAAATCAATAATTTTGCATTTTCCCCAGTTTATTTTTATACAGTGATAAAATGTTAGAATATTTTAATATACATCTTATAAACTACCAATATCAAAGAAATTGTTACCGAAACTTTAACAAAACAGACAAAACTTTCTGACATTACCTACGTATAAAACTTATCTGTTATGCTTTTATAACTTTTCTCAATTTCAAAATTATACACATCATGTACTGTACATCACAATGCGAACGTAATATAATTTGCTTCAGGACCAAATCGAACCGAGAATGCTTGCAAGGAGGGAGCCCGGTTGGTAAAGGTAATACTTGTGCCTTACATTATAAGAGAAGCGGATTCAAATCCCCGTCCCGCCATCCAGATTTCGGTTTCTTTGTTTTTCCAAAACCATCCCAGACTAATGCCTGCTTGGTTTCTTCATAATTGTCATTCCCGAATTCCGTCCCGTTCCTTGTCCCCAGTCCTTTCCGGCATAAAATATTAAATTGATGTTCCATACTGTAATATATCATTTTCTTCACAGTGCGGTACTGATAAAAATACATCGCAGATTTTTGTTCCATTGACGCAGTAAATTTTCCGACCACTATATCTGAACCAGTTATGAATAACAAGGCGCAGAGATGACGCTACGAGGCGTTCGTTATAGAGTCGAGACGTATGGGAAATAGTCTGGCAGATATACTGCCTGGCCCTTCACGATAAATTGCTAGCACCCCTCAGGAAGAAAGTAACAATAGCCGATAAGAAAAACCAGCACTTCGACAAGCAAGAGTAGGCACAATCCAAACAAATATAACCAGCCAGTACTTTGTTTTGAGATCGTTAAGGTCCCGTCAAAGTTGACAGATTAGAATGTAATTTTATTTTCTGTTATTTTCGTACTCTGGCATCGCTAGCTCAAATTTAATGAAGTTCTGCCTAGAAGCTGAAAGACTTTTACGAGCGTATTTTTATGGGATAAATGTGGTGTCGTTTGTTCGTGCATTGCATAAGTTGTTTGCTGTATGTTGCGTTCATTTGTTTGTGCGTAATGTGTAGAAATAAAGGCTGAAATTAGGAGCCGTCCCAGAACTCGATGACAGTGAAAATCAGCCAAATGGCTAGCACACCATCTTCGAGGTTTGAATCAAGGCTCGTTTTATCTCGCGCGAACGGAATGACAGAGCCTTAAAACGCAAACAACAAAAAAACCGTATACTGAACTGACGCACTGGATGTCAGAATAGGGGAATAATTAAGATAAACTAATTACAAACTGTAATGACGATATGTCGTTCTCTGGCTATAGAATTACACGATAGTTTGGCCGAACACATTGAAGCGTACTAATAGGAAACGTTGACGTTATCCCCATCGCTATCCCGCTGTAGCAACCACTTTGATTAATGAGGCAGGCCATTTATGTAATCTCCTTAGCGTGAAAATCCCATTTTCTACTTCAGGACTACAGGTTACTCATACATAATAAAGCATTATCATAAAACTTTCTTTGACGCATGGCAACGTTCAAAACTTTACTCAATCGAGAGACTGGAACAGTGCAGCTCTTTCGGTAGAAGTTCGTTCCCTCAATTCCTTGTGATTTCATCTTTCCTTGATGTATGTTCTTGTCTTGTTCTTCCTCCCTTGTGACGTCGTTCCATTAATCCCTTGACCAAGATGGTGAACCACCTCAGCTTTCGCAACAAATAGACAAACCTAACGCTTCTCTTTTCCACAGCAGGGTTTAGCAACATCCTCCATTCACCTGTTCTTGATAATACCTTCTCGAGTATTATTCTCTTAGTCCATGGCATATCATCGTTTGCCTAGTTTCTAGTCCAGTGACGTAAATATGTCCGTTAACTCGGCTTGTAATGTAAAGTGACCGTAGGTGAACATGGGTAGATACAAAAATGTATTACCTGATTAAGTTACGACTGGGGAGCCTGCATAAACAAGTATTTGCCTCCATAAAAAAAATTAATAAACACGCCTACATCCACTCTTTATTACTTCGGAGTGAAAATTATACACTGT
Source organism: Vandiemenella viatica (assembly GCA_031002005.1). Taxonomy (NCBI): domain Eukaryota; kingdom Metazoa; phylum Arthropoda; class Insecta; order Orthoptera; family Morabidae; genus Vandiemenella; species Vandiemenella viatica. Next base: position 293,995,795 of record CM061920.1, on the reverse strand, counting down.
TTAAAAAGATCGTAGTATGATAAGATTAATTTTATATGAGCCGACTTGTTTAAATATGTTGTTTTACAACATGTGACGTAACTGTGACTATTTTCGGCCTTCTAAACTACTTAAATTTAATAAATCTGTTTTATAACCTTTTTGTAGTATTTTTAAAAGTTTTCATAATATCACAGAGCTTATTTTTCATAATTTCGCACTTTTTTTGAAGTTTATTTAATTCCCAGCATTTTTATTCAGTATTCGATAGTTTGAATATCCTTTAAAATTAATTTGTATGGCCACCTTAACGAATGTTTCAAAGCGAGCGGGGAGGAAGAGAAGTATTTTCACTCACAACCCTTACATCTATGAATAGGAACATAGCTGCCGCCGAATTTCATCTTTGTGATGAGTCGTTCACAATGCTCCCAGCAATGTCGGCAGGATTTCAAGCATATGGTGACACGGTGTCAGCTGGTTTGAGTATTGGTGGTGGAAGAAACACCAGGACTTGGCCGGCAGGACAGGAGAGCAGGTGCTGCACAATTCCTAATCACCAGATTGTGCACCAAAGTCCTGGGTTTAATCGCAAACCTATGCGCATGAATTGAGGGTATACGACACTGTAGATAGTAATTTGTCCATCAGTTGGCGACGTCATGCCTGATGGCCCTGTTGGTGACTTCCTGAAGAGTAGACTTGTATGGGCCAGAAACCAATTTCACCTTCTCTCTTCTTTCATCTCTCATCGACAACTCAAATAACGCTCTACACTGAACATACGCACTACGACAGTCCTCCCCACTATCAACAACAATTACGAATACTGTCACACCTGTGAAGGCAACAAGAAAACACTCCAGTTCATCTTCCCACATGTTGCCATGAAGGGGTAAACATCCCCAATGGTAGCCGCCTACCCATGGAAACGGATAGGGTACGGGTACAACAGGGCACGTTACTTTCAATTATAAGTAAAAAAATAAAAATAAAAAAAAACTTTCAATTATTTCTGTTGACTCTTCAATTTAGGGATCATTATAGATCTCAGAATTACACCGAATGGTTCGCTTAAAATGATACATTCACTGTACATCCAGAAGTTCATTTTCACTTCCGTAGTGAAGACACATCGTGTGATGTCACTAACTAATGTTGCCGATCACGTCGCGATAACACTACTGACTGGGAAGAAGGAAGTGAGGCAGTCGTAGTGGTTTGGCCATAAACACTTCACAAACCTAATTAGTTTCCACTCGCGTTGCCAGAAACGGCGAAAGAACGTCTGTCGTCGGATCGCACACAAAGTTGCTTCTGGTCCCCTTGTCACTGCAAATTTAAATGGACAGACAGCCCTGAATGTTACCTGCTCCTGCCACCTGTTTATATGCAAATCGCCTTCTGCAAAATATACATTGCCCCCTCTATCTGTACGGATAAGTGGAATCATCTTAATTTTTTACCTCTTTCTGAATTAATTCAGGGTGAAACGCAGGTATTTAGGACTAACACAGGAAATATAAATTTGTCTCATAAACGAAGAACTTAATATGTAAATCTGATGAAGGCCTTAAATTATTCGTTCTAAGACAGAAGATGAATGCCAAATGGAATTCACGATATCCTCTGCTCTACACCTGCTTACTGCTTGCAAATTAGCTAAAACATATCGAGGATCAGTAAAGGCTTTATGCTTTAGTAATAATCTCACGTAACAAACGATTCTATTACTACATATCCTAACCATTTTACTTGTTCATTGCTTAATTTATTAAGATTTCTGTATGCAACAGCTAAATTTATAATGGAAAACTATTACAGCAAAATCACTAGAGGTTATCCAGAGAAATTATTACTCATTCAAATCACTTATGTTAGAGAACAGTGGCTTCTTCTTATGTAAAATATTCCGGAAATAAAACAGAACCCCACTGAAAAAACAAAAGAACTGAACCACAACGCAACAAATTTCATGAAAATCTGTGCAATATTATTGGAGCTCTCATATCCATAGGAATAAACGTTTAATGGAAGCGGGCACCTGTCAAGCATATTTTCTGTACAATTTCTGAAACTTTCTTTTCTCTGGTAGCAGAAATTAAAGATTCATGTATTAACTCATAGTTTTTATTTCTAATTTTGTTGTTGTTATTTCTTTACGCCTCGTCGACGTCGAGGTAATTAGAGGCGGGAAAGGACTGGGTATAAGAACTGGGAAGGAATCCGGCCATGGCCTGTTGAAGGAACCATCCCGGCATTCACTTGGAGTGGTTTGGGGAAACCACGGAAAACCCAAACATGAGTGTCTGGACGGGGATTCGAACCCGCGTCCTCCTGAATGCGAGGCCAGAGCGTTACCGCTCACCCACCACATTCGGTATTTCTAATGGATCTTCCAGCCTAATAGCTAAACGAACGTGAGCTCCAAGGTGTACGCAACAATCACAAATTTAAAAAATAAAGAATTAACCTATGTTTTGCTCATTGATATAAAAAAATGGTTAATACAGAATTTGAGTAATCAGAACATAGGCTTTAAAAACTTATTGAATTGAGCAGAAAATTTCGTTCCAATCAGACAAATAAGCCATGTGAACTGGTGTTCATCACATTGAGCAAACAAATTTTGATTTCATTCTGTAAATTTCCCATTAAAAAATAAAGTACAAACAATGTTTAACATGGGGAGACCACCAATTGTGTAAAATTAAGATTCATTTTTTACTGTATATAATAAAAGCTCATAGCCAGTGGTGTAATGTGGCAAAAGCAGTAACATGCTCTTCTTCGCCGTTGACGATAAAATTCGCATTGAAATCGTATATCGCTGCGTTCAAATAATACGATACGCAGGGAAGCGTGGCGCAGCGAGAAGCTGTGTCTTGAAAGCCCGTACCGAGCGGGGCGGTGTAACAGTTAGCGTTCTCGCCTCGCATTCGGGAGGACGGCGCGGCGGTTCGAATCCCCGTCCGGGCATCCAGATTTGGGTTTTCCATGGTTTCCCCAAATCACTCCAGGCAAATGCCGGGATGCTTCCTTCAAAAGGCCATGGCCGAATTCCTTCCCATTCCTTGCCCCCATCCTTGCCCCCCATCCTTTCCCGTCTCTAAAGACCTCGATGTTAAAAAGAGACGTAAAGCAGTTACAAAAAAAAAAAAAAAAAAAAAAAAAAAAAAAATGAAAGCCCGTCATCGCTGGATCGGTTCTCGCTGCGGGCAACTTTTTATATTTATTCAAATGCCTATAAAGATAGTTGCCGACAATCAGTTTCAACAACTATGCATATAATAGGTTTTTTAAATGCTGTTTGTTATGAAAAAACAGACCCTTTTTACTTATTTATGTTATTTCCTTACAAAGTTATATTTCAAAAAAAAAAAAAATGGTTGCGGCAGGTATGAAATACAAATATTGTTACGCGACCGATGCAGTTGAAGGACAGATGTTCATTTCGGCACCAGGGGACAAGAGGATCGAAACGAAGTGTGGTCGGTTTTTCCACGAAGAGAAAAGGCATTTATAAAACTTATAACATGTAAAATTGTTAAAACTGACTATCGGGAATTATCTCTATACATATTTGAGTGTATAAATAAATAAATAAAAGTTGCCAGCAGCGAGATTCGACCCGGCGATGACAGGCTTTTGGGGCTGGGAGCTTGCTCGCTTTACCACGCGAACCCTGAAATCTGCATATTGTAGAAAGTATTTGAACGCAACGAAATATTTCAGTGCCGATTTTCTCAAAAACTGCGAAGAATCGCATGTTACTGCTTTGGCACTTTTCACCTCTGTCCATGAACTTTTGTTACACACTGTATGTATTGAATCTGAATTTTACTAATGGCGGCCTCCCCTTGTAAGAGAAGAAGTTTTCTGAGTGCCTTAATATGGAAACGAGGAAGCTGGTATATTTTCTTTCTTCTCAGTTATGACTCTCCTTCTTGGAAAATACAGATGAAGAACGTATTTAACGCATAAACTTCGTCTAAGATAGACCTTCGCAAATTGTGCATAAATTTGTATACAAATCTAAGAAAACTTCCAATCATATACTTCCCAGTCTCATTTGAAACAGGAAAACCTTAAAACTATAGTCTCAATGTTGACATGCGTAGCTATAGTACCATGAACAAATGTAATATTTACAGAGATTGTCATTGTCGATTGTAAAAAGCGATACAACATTTCATGCAGCTTCTTTGTTCCATAACATGTCTCAGGAAATATGTTATATACAAAAACCTGATGGGTCTAATTCCAAATTGGATAAGTTTTTTCTTCAGAACCAGTCTTCTAATGGGAAAATTTTCATCTTGAAATATGGTTGATGGACATCAATCAGCAAACCTTTGCTTGGGTTATGGAAGGGGAAGGGAGTAAGTTATTCACAGTTACTGACGTGGTATATGATTTTTAATAAAAAAAATTTAACTATGTGTCAGCAATTAAAAAGTCTTCGGAAATTGTATTCTAATGTAGTAATTAACGTGAGATGTTACTTTTAGCTAATACTTGAAACTGTGTGCATCTTTCTAGTGCTAAGTAACTAATCTGCAATGAGTAGTTAGTTGGTTAGTTAATGCTTCTTTAAGAATGACTCGTTCTGATCCATGGCCTCGAAAGTGTTCGTTCTCACAAGGTATCAGAGCGAATATATCTAATTAACAAAAATGTTTATGCTGAACAATTTACTGCTAAAAGTTAAACAGCTTAAAGTGAAAATTAGATGTGTACGAAAATTATCACTGTAGCATAACTTCATAGCAGTTACTAATTTAGTAGGTACTAACAACGTTTTTCCCAGTTCATGTACACCTACAATTACAATTAAATCCATTAAATTTGTCTTTGGTATTCTTGAACTGTTACATGAAACTCGACTAATGTTTTCCTGTTTAACACAGTTTTGTAGAAGGTTTCCGCAATATCATTCCATTTACAAGTGGTGGACTCAATTTTATCAGTTTATAGGACATCGCACAATACCGCACTACAATTCTCTTAACGGAAATCAACTCCCCGATTTCACTTTGAAATGTACAGATTTTTTTAAGCAAGATGGCTGTAGAAATAAAACAAAGAGTATATGCAAATCCTTGCCTAATTTATTCCCATATTCCTCAAGTGCGATACTGCTTTTCATTTTACGTTCGTACAGCTATACTTCAAATTCATAAATCATTTCATAGGAAAAAAGAGACAATACCAGTGATCCACAATTTATGTACTAAATCTGTCAAACATTCATACTGCAGTGAATTACAGCACATTTTCTTACGTTTTATGCCAGTTATTATCTCCAGCTATATTAAGTTTATGTGACCGCTGGATGTTATTTACGCTCAGAGATAAATCTTGCGAATCGTAAGTTGCGCTGTGGGAAGTAGGCTTTCCCAGTAAATATAATTGTACCTTTCCACATAAACAAGAGAGAGGCTGAAGGATATGAGTAAGTGAAAGGTGCACACCAACGCTTACAGTTCCCACGCAATGCGGGAATCGCGTTACTTCCTTGTAAGAGGTATCAGACAAAGAATCTGTTTACGTAGATGTTTCTGTTAAACGTTTCGTCACGTATAATCTTTATAATAAAGTAAGCACTGTAGGCGGATATTTCACCGAGTGTGGTTGTGTGAGCTGTAACACTCTGGTCTCGCATTCGGAAGGAATTTACTATCTGAAATTAGATTGTTTGCAGATGACATAATGCTAAATAAAAGGATCAAAACGGTAAAGGACTGTAAACAGTTGCAGCGTGATCTGGACAGGATATCTGATTGGGTTGGTAAATATGGGATGAAGATAAATGCAAAGAAGAATCAGCTGATTAGGTACACAAATAAAAAAACAAAAGGTTGATTATAATTATAAGGTGGAGAAAGAATTGCTCGCTGAAGACTTGAAATGTAAATATCTTGGCATTACATTTGATAACAAGCTTAACTGGGCTGGACACATTGGACAGGTGGTTGGAAAAGGTTTCAAAATTCTGCACTTGTTGGAGAGAGTGATGAGGGAATGTACGAGAGATGAAAATGAATTGGGTTACAAAACTTTGGTCAGACCATTACTCGAATATGGTAGTGTAGTGTGGGACACAAATTTTGAGTATCAAATACAGGAGTTGGAGAGGGTGCAAAAAAGGGCTGCTAGATTTGTTTCTGGAAATTATCGCAGAATACAACCAGACAAAAGTTCTGGAATGGGATTCATTGCAAGACAGGAGGAAGGTGAAGAGGGTCATGGGAGTGTACAAGGCGTATACTGGCGTTGAGGCATGGAAAGATATTGCAGTAGGTATAAAAAGTAGTGCATGGAAGGGAAAAGATGACCATGACCACAAGCTGGCACTCTATTTCATGCACAAATGTGTGGAAAGATTCTCTTTTTTAGGTAAGTGTGTGAGGGATTGCAATAAGTTACTAAGAGAAATGATGAATAATTTGCCAAAAAGTTGAAAGAATTTAAAGTTAAAATTCGTAGAGGGCAAATGTATCCGGGTGCAAAATAGGGGGAAGATGGGGGTGTAGGGAAATTGCCACCGGAACGTGATATCCATTGCAATTAAATTAAATTAAACACCTGTCCAAACATTCAGATTTCAGTTTCTACATCGTTTCCAGAAAATACTCCTTCAGAATTCCATGACCGAATTCCTTCCCGCTCCTCGGCCTTGAATCCTTTTCCGCCTCTAATGACCTTGACGTCGACAAGTCGTAAAGCAATAGCAAAAAAAAAAAAAAAAGGCTCAGTTAGGCACTTTATGCTCGGGCCTATCATCCGGGGGGACATTCATTCAATCCCCAGTCTAGTCATGCAATTTTATGTTTACCATGGTTTTCCATAACCCTTCATAGTGTTATCCCTTCCTCGCCCCCATTCCTCTCCCTGCCCTAAAGAGTTCGACCTCGACGAGCCGCAAAACAGTAACATAAGCTAGAATTACCCTGCCGTAGCTCTTGTCGTGATAAACTGTGATGACATGTGTGTAAGGTGGGAGGATGTGTTACATAATACATATGCTTATGGAAACCAACAAGTGCAGACAACAATGTAAGTAACGGCACATTTCTCATTCCTAAACAACTAGACACTGTCTCAGTCTCGGTTCTGGCAGAAACTTTAACTAAACGCTGAGGATGTAAACATTTCAAACAATAAATGGGAGGTTGTCGCTAGTATTTCACCAACCGGCAGCCGTGATGCAAGATGTGGATTAGCAAATGGTATATGGACCACACAGAGATTCACACCATACAAAAAAAACTATTTCAATTTACCTTCCATTGTTTAAGAAATAATATATGCTTCAGAAGTAGTTTTTGGTAACTAATAGCAATAGATTAGTATTGAAGCATAACAGGTATAGATCAGAGCGGAATACACTTGTCATTCTTCATATGAGAACATTCTCCGTAATGGACGATGCTGGTAGAACATTCTTAACTGTGCTGTAAGTGTATTTTTAAGTCATGGTTACTGTTAACAGATATTTAATATAAGTTCGATTACATGTTCTTTGTAAGGAATTGTACATAAATCGTTGTTTAATCTTCCACGGTAATTGAATCTGGAGAAGAAACCTCCACCCATAGCCTTCCAGTAAGTTAACTCGTTTCTCTATCAATAACCTCCTAAAAGAAACTCAATTCGTCTAACTGAAATCAGCTATTCAATTTTCCTTCGACGAAAACTAACAATGGAAGATCAGAAATTTATCTCACCGATTTTGGATTAAATTTTTTAAAGTTGATCTCGACCATTAAAAACTGACGTCTGCAAGGCCGCACGTTACGACTACCGGTATTTTTCTGTGAAAAATTAGTTTTTAGTTTATAACGACGCGTAATAGATAGTGATTTCAGAAAATATTGAAAAAAAAAACGAAATTTCGATCGTAGCAGATATCGAACCCACTTCCTCTCGAATGCGAGTACTGAATTTTAACTTCCATGTAACTATCAATGTATTGTCACGGAAGAGTGCACAAGTTAAAAAAAAGAACTATATCTCAGTTGTCTGTGCGATTAATGTGTACATATTCATGCAGACAATGTTTTGTGTATGCAGAATGACATTGCTAATATCAGATTGTCTAAAGACCAGCACTAAACCATGAATCCGTAATCTGATTGGGTTCCAGACTCAACAGTAGACGGACAGAAACATGTGCTGAGTCACGAACCAGGATCGATGAGACCATAGCTCATAAGCCAGGCATCGTCATTTGCAAGGCAAATTGCAGTAAGGACAAGCACTCTAGACCCACTTCTCGCCAAGACAATTATACCCGACACCTCGGTCTGATCAATGTCTCTCTCAACATCCGATCTCTGACTTAAACAAATACATAATTCGCCAAAAAGAAAAACACATAGAACAGAAATAACACTTGTCGTACATAGCATAGGCTCCGTCGAGGCAATTGGTAGTGGAAGATGTTTTGAGAGAAGGAATGGGAAAGATTTCGGCTATGGTCTTTCAAAGAAGTGATTTAGGGAAATCACAGAAAACCAAAATCTGGAAGTATGGACGGTGATTCGAACCGCATCCTCCTACATGTGAGGCTAGAGGGTTTCCTATTTTCTGTTGGGCTAGATAACTCACTTGGTGACTGACTGCGGTGTTCTGTCGTCTATGAAGCAGAGAATTTTCTGCGAAGATGAATGGCTTCCCATTCTTACGTAGCCAGTGGTTCAAGAAGTATTGAGGGCGAAGTTCGTTGTAAAGTAAACAATTACCAAAGCTTGGCGCTTGACAGTGTGTAAAGGTGCGTTTCTGTTGGAGCTGGCGATATAAACTAAGACAAAAGCAGTGCTCAATTTCTATCTTTATGCAGAGTTTGCATTGGAGCTTCGATAGTAGCGTCGATCAAGTGAAGACAGGTAGAGCAATGCTTGAAAAATTGAGTTATTTTGAAGAAGAGATACTTTTTATCCTCAATTGCTGTTAAATACCATATTGCTAATCTACGTTAGGAAAGCACAGGTTTTCTACCCATACTATTAATAAACAAATGTATAGTTTCGTAGCATTCATCACCTTTATAAATAAATGTAGCAACATCCAACAAAATTTGCGTAATATAAGAGAGTGGAAATAGAAACATTTGATTACATATTACTGAATATTCCTCAAAGACTTCAGAAAAGATGGTGCAATAGGCATAGTTTCTTCCTTTTTTATTATTTTGTTGCAAATTTTACATTTTCTCTATTTCTGGTTCAAATAAAGCCTGACCTATATATGCCTGATTCATTTTTTTTCGGTAGTTTCGTAGCAGAGCTACACGCACGGCAGTGTCAAGATCGTGAATTTATCAAAGAGTCTGTACACACAGGTGGAGGAGCCCAATTATGTCATCTTGCACTGACAGAAAATTTTGGCTTGTCAAAAAAAAGTTTTGTCCCTAATTTTTCTGGAAAATTTCCCTCGGATATTATCATTCTCTTTTACCATGTTTTAATTGGGCGTCACCGGATTCATGTTTAGGCAGTACCGGATTAGCCATATAGTAGGAGTTAGCAAATGCTACGGGCCTCGCGCATTCTAGGGGACCTCGCGTCTCCAAGAGGGCCCCGCGCCTCCCAGAGGGGCCCCGTGCGCTAGGAGTCTCTAGAGCAGTGTTTCCCAACCTTTCTTGGGTCATGTCCCACTTTTAACATTTTTTTGCCCCCCCCCCCACCCAATACATAATTTTTAATAAAAAAAATTATTTGTTATTAAAGAAACTCATATAAGATGGTTTCTGAAAGAAAACACTTTAATATTGTCATAAAACACAGTAAGTAAAATTAAAAAACATATAATGAAATACTAAAATTCAAAAGATTTTTAATAAAGATTTATTATGGAAATTTAGTGTGATCCTTTTAAGAATTTGCTTTTTTGCTATATTTTGTACCTATATCTAGCATTGCATTTAAATAACCCGAAGAGAAAGCGGTAAAGTCGTATCAAGTCAATTTCTAAATTGCCCCCCCTAAAAAAACCAAATTGCCCCTCTGTGGGGCGTGGGCCCCACGTTGGGAAACACTGCTCTAGAGCCTCTTGGTCAGGCTAGATGGGCGATCTTTTTTTTTTAGCTCTACAATTCCCCCGGACGACAAAAACAAAGGGCCCCTTCTTCAAATTTGCTACGGGTCCAGCGCTGTTTTAATCTGGCTCTGAATAGATACCAATGTAGTAGAGACCATTTGTTTGCATCATAACGTTATTATTGACAGAGAAGGTATTGAAAACAACCTTAAAGGAACAAGCACTCAAACTCACAGTAATCTGACACCAAGTAATATACAAAGGAGAAACCAAGCTGCAGCAACTTATTTTGAAATCTACTTCTGCCACAATTCGATTCATATTATTACGAATATCTACAAATAAAGCATTTAATTTAATATTTCTAATTTGAAATACCTACTTGTAATTGAAATAATAAGTTATTAACTATTTCTCTTTTATTATATTAATAAATTACCTTTCTGACTTTAATCTTAAATTTATAATGTATAAACATTAAAATGAGTGTACATTACGTAAATCATACTAATTAGAAAAACTTTGTAATCATGTGTTGTATTACATTTAGTGACCATTTCATTCCAAAATTTATCTAGAACTAATCTGTCTTAGTGATTTTGTCTCTTTGGTACCAAAAAGAGGGGTGGGTGAGTGGTTAACGCTCTGGCTTCTCGTTCGGGAGGACATGGGTTGGATTTCCCGTCCGGGCATTCAGATTCGGGTTTTCCATGGTTTCCCCAAATCACCCCAGGCGAATGCTGGGATTCGTCCTACAAAAGTCCATGGTCTAATTCCTTCCCCGTCCCTAGCCACCATACTTTCCCGCATCTAATGACCTCGATATCGACGAGGCCTAATAATAAAAAAAGTTTATAAAAATTTCACAAAACAAGCGGCCGATGTCCATAGCGAAGATAACGCAAGCAACGCTTAGCGTCGCTCTCATCGATGCTCTGCTACTATGCGCTGCTCTTCGCGCTGCTCAAATATAAACACCTCCATTGTTAACAATGTTTCATTTTTCTTCGCTTTACTAGTATCATCACATATCCGACATAAACTCCAAAGGCACCTTCTACCTGGTGCCGAGGGTCAAGAATGGGAACAGCAAGTATAGGCATCCGCGATAAATAAGTCACACGGAGAAAAAAAATTAAAAGACCGTGTGTTGTAGGACGCGCAACAGAAGTGAGAATATGGTGTCTTATCTTTTTCTTAGCGATGCTCAGATTCTTTGTAAGAATTATCTGACACAAGTACGTGATAGTTACTCAAACTGGGTGATACCGTATCTGGTGGTAACTTTTTCTCGTGAGTGTTAAAGAGAAAACAAATGTAACACATACAGGCAAATACCTACGTCCACACAGTGTAGACAATTACAGCACATCCAAAATAAATTTTAATGTAAACATTGATTATACCGTTTGGTGAAATAATGAGAACTGATTCTGTTGTGTTTCAGCAGAAACCCTATCTAAATGTCCCTATCTTAATTACGTCTATCCATTCCTGTGAGTAGTTATTTTGCAGCTTTTCTTAGCAACTGACAAATGTTTAAAATCCGATAAACGTGCTCAGAATACCAACATGTGCCTGCTCTCCTGCGGCCGGCTGAATCAAGGCGACATTACATGTCGGTGCATGTGCAATTGCGTTGCATGAGCCCCAGCTGGTTGACGCACCAGTGAAACGCTCCGTAAGTGATTTCACTCCTCTACCCAGGCGCCGTCACAGAAGTTATCACTTCAAAAATATCGGAGACGAGATGCTGTCATTGGTTGCACTAGATGGAATGGATATTTGCTTGCGTAATGATTCTGAGTATGAAGAAATAAGTCAGCACTTTAAGTAATGCACAACATCGGTGAAACAGACACGTTACTACCCACATTATGTAAAAAGTAAAATTTTCAGACTACGCCCTTCGTTATTAAGAACGGTGTTCACATACCCACGTTATCGCCTTCACTGCTCCACTGTAAAGATGTTTCACTACTGTCACACCTTCTGCTGTTAAAAGCGTTGACTTCTTACCCATACCCAATGTCATGGAATAATGATAAATGAAACTGTGAATATATCAATCATTCTGGTATCTATCTTCGCAGCGGATATTTTTTTTATTTCGAAAGTGTAATACTACTTCCTGCGGAATTTTGTGTTTTCATTGTTCTGGGTGCCTTCGCCATATTGCCTGTGGTTCTAGCTAAGACAAATGTTTGTGAATGTGGATATTCCAGTGTTAATCATATTTAACCACATATTCGAATGCATCTACTTCTGCCTTCTCAACCAAATTAGACTCAGGTATTTGTGTCTTTATTAAAGAAAATTATATCAGTCGTTTTCTTTGAATAAGGCATGACTTAAACTTTATTCATTCTCAAATGCAAATAGCTGTGTACTTCTGTATATATATCATAGACATTTACGTTCTATCTCTAGAGTTTCATCAGCAGACATATTGTATACAATATGTCTGCTACTCGACCAACGAATAGTGTACAACTCCTAACGTGTATACTGGTGTGTCCAGGAAAAAACACATTTCATTATCAGTCTGATTTAACCAGTTACTCATTGTATACTTTCCTTTGCTATATCAATGAGAATAAAATGCTTAATACGTTATTCATTGCAACCAAAATCTTACTTGGAACTCAGTACCTAATTTTTTTTACCAGGATACAAATTTACTTACAAATTCGTGACTACCTTTATTTAGTTAAAATCCAACATCTTCTCCTCCTTCAAATTGTTACCACTCATATTTGCTTTATGTATATTAATTGTATTTTAAAGTACAAACTTCTTAGCAACTTTGTAAAATTATTTTTATGACAGTTTTTCTATTCATTTGTACGTAATTTTTACCTTGATAATTGCTCGAATTGCAGTAGGAGGTAATTTACCGCCAGACCATTTTAGTCTGTGCACCTGCTACCTCCGACAGGCCCATAGCTACGCTTTACATTAATGAGGTTCTAAGTGATTTGCGTCAAATTTGATTAAAATATGCTGTTTTAGAAAGTACACAGGGCGGTGTAAGATTTTAATGTTGTAGTGGGCCATTTAAATTTGTAACAACCGAACTACGGCTGCCCATAATGATGAAATGTTTGACATTAATCACGATTGCCACTAGATCGGGATGTCGTTAGCAGTCAACGAGGTGTTGTAAACGACCGTTTGTATGTACTAACTGCAATAGCAGTATTCCTAGAATTATATTTGTTTCATCAGATATAAAACACTATTTGGTACCGACTTATACGACGACTTCTGCAAAGAATATCAACCATGCGAAATTCGTAATATGATACGTCAGCTTTACAATTGCTTGTAAGAGATAGAGAAACATCCTTTTTACCTTCTATGTTTATGACATATATGGGCAACCTGCGGCCCCCGGGCCGGATCCGTCCTTCCACCAGCTTCAATACGTCCCGCGAGAGATTCAGAAATTTCAAATAAGCTTCCAACTCAAGTCTCTCATTAATTTTAATTTGATTTTTCTATCTGTTTTTGTTAATTTTCTTTTTGTATGTTTTATTATGCTATTTTAATTCTAATAAATAAAAAATGTGTGAATTTTTATCACCTTTTTATTCACTACTACCTACTGATTTCTTACCTACGGCCCGCGATTTCTTACCTACGGCTCGCGGCCTGATTAAGTCCCGAAATTACGCCCTCAGGTAAGCAAAGGTTGCCCATATCTGGTTTATGACATAACAGAGAATGTGTTGATTCAGTTTTTGTTTCAAAATTTTCAGCACGTTATTCCGTAGCTGTATGTATTGTACGTATTGCTACATGTTTGTCTACTGATAAAATTTCAACTATACTACCAAACATTAGAAATACTTTCGAATCTCTGTATTCAGCTGCATAATTAGAAGATCTCCAGTTATTTCGGTTTTGGAAGCTGTTTTTGTGCTTTTCGTTTTCTGGCTTCTCGTTATATTGAATTAATCCTTTGACAAATTACGTAAAATATGTTAAATGTGATAAAAATTAAAGAATTTTTCACTTCTGAGAACTAACCAATAGATATACGCCTCATAATAAACTGATAATTTTTTGCTATGTTTGATGACGTCAACTTCTTATGAACAGGTTACTAAGATAACTATTCCTCAGGTTTCACTAAAGGGAACTATTAGACATGATAATCATTTATTTCTATGATTCTTACCTCTTTTGTAGAGTAGTATCAATTCGACGTTAAGGGCTTTTATGCGACTGACCTTATTTTCTGAGATATTGTACCTCATAGTGTTCACAGCAGCTTAAATACCAAGCGTTCTGGCCCATATCGTACTGCAATATCACTTTGGAGCCAGGATAGCAACATCTTTTTTTAAATTATCTTTTCTATCAATTCTAATACCTCTATCATTATTATTATTATTATTATTATTATTATTATTATTATTATTATTATTAGGGCCATTTCAACCACCTATGGGCTGCGATTACACAACTTCCTTGAGTGTTTATGTTCTTTCCTTTTCGCCAATATTCCGTCATTCTATGGCTCATCCTTCCTCGTTCCCCGCAATGTTCTTGTTTGTTTCTCTACAGACGATTCGATAACTTCTGCTGTTTTTTTTCTGAACACTTTTCTGTTTTGTAACATCTTCTTCCCTAGCACCTCATTTCTTTAAATCCTGATAATTTATCTATAATTTTAATTTAAAATTTTTCTTGGTAATTACAATTGACGAGAGATGGATGCAACTGTTGGAAGGTAATAATGTAACTCATGAAATATGAAGTCGGAGATCGACTTCCAAATGTCTCATCAAACTCCCATAGTGGAAGATTTGAGGACGTTTTCACAATGATGTAATTTCTTCATCCTAAAACTATTATGATGGTTTATTGGAAAAATAGGATAAAAAATCATTTTTGTTTTTTGTGAAATGTACCAATTTCTACGTTCCACACAAAAAATTTCTTCACGTTAGCCTACACGTTCATTCGCATGAAAAACCCCAAAGATCATAGCGTCGCGTTTGGTTCCGAAATTTACCAAGGCAGTTCTTTATGGAAGTCATACAGATGGCTGGTGGCTGGTGGCAATTAAGCCCTAGGGCTTGACTTCAAAGGGGAAAAAATATTAAGGATCGGCGCGAACCCAATTCTGCAGCGTAATAATTAATGTCCTAGTCCGCTTAGCTACCACGATTTCTACTGCCACAGCTAATACTTACTTGATATGCCAGATGCTATAAAAATTTAAGTCCCATCATATAAAATCGGCTGAATTATAGCATGCAGAAGAATTATCGTAATCGATCATCAAGTCTGGTAGTCCCTTTATAAGGTATATATAATATTTATCAATTTTGGTTCAAATTTTCTCAGGTACCTCCATGTTCAATTTTAGTTTCTGTTTATTACTGCCTTAACCTAAAGACGCAGTTGAAAATGCAAAAAAACTTTCCGTAAGTTTGTTCTCGTGCGTGTAAGGTAACAGAGTATTTAAGCTACAAATTTTTGTTTATACAACACTATACCCGAATACTTTCCACTTTTCATATACTAAAATATCAAGAAAGTATATTTTAAAACACTTCTATTCTTTTTAGTGAGTTGAGATCCTTGATAGCCAGTTTGTACTTCCAAATAGTTGAGAGTCTGTAAATAAGTGATTTTTTGCCAATCTAAGGTCTCTAGTCGAGTAGTTAACAAGATACGTTACATTTTCCTTTACCTCCTGTATCTAAGAAGCACTGCCCTTGATTTTGTCAGAAACTAGTAGTAATGTGGCAGCCAAACATCCACTTCATTACAGTTGAGTACGTTATTCAAAATAGAAGGTCCCCGTGCTTCGATAGTGACCAACACCCAAGAATCCCTTAAAACTCAAGTATTAACTACAATTTTTTTTTTACATAATTTATGTTAAAGATCTGTTTCCTTAATCTGCATAACGCAGTTCTCATATCAAAAGCTATCGAGGTGTTAACAGTTAATCAAGGAACCTTTTTCCCGATGATATAGTCGTCACACGAACGTGCCAAGAATACCACATCAAAATAACTCAACGGATCTGATAAAATGGATTCCTTAATTGCCGCTATTGGCTCTAATCGCTTCGATACCACCCAAGAATGATCGAAATCGCTCTCAAGAAACTCGTTCTCAGGTTTTAAATTTTTCTTCCAATCATATGCTTCAAACTGTATTATTATAATTATAATGTGGCCCCTGAAATTGAAATTTTCTGAGGCACAAACTGATGTAATTTAGTTTATTATTCAAGTTAAATTTTCAAGAGTTGAAAAGAGGAAAAAAGGTTTTCAAGTAAAACAAGAAAAATCATCTGCCGAGATCTAATTAATACATTACGGAAAGAAAATGGTTAATACAACTTTATTTCGCATCTTGTACGGTAAAATCGCACAAGATAAATGATTCTGCAATTTCGATTAACACTAGAAGAATAAATAAGAGAAGTAAGGATATCTTTATGGTTTTTGAGGAAAAGATAAAAAAAAAAAAAAAATAGTAGTAAATAGGAAACCATATTTAGAATTATTAACTAGTTGGTACTGCAGTCAGTATAACTGTTGTTTTTTGTAATGTTTAATCATTTTTATTATGATCATTATACTTCTTGCTTGTATACACATTGACCATGTCCTGTTCCGCATAACAGATGTACTTCCACAGCAGGGAGCAATGGAAAAAAAAAACAAGTAAAAAATAAAATAAAATTAGTTAAATTAAATGCTATCAGAAGTATCAATACAAAGTCAGGTTTTTAGTTCTAAATGAGCACTCCCAAGACGTATAATCAAACGCTGGCTGAAAATTCAAATATGCCTTTTTATCAAATTTTGGTTTTGTGGTTACAAATTTACGAGACTGTAATTATTTCCAGTGGACTCTATGGCAATACCACCAATTATACACCGCGAGTTCGTTTTTCACCTGGCTTTCTTTCAAATCAACATAAAACAAAAACAAAATATGCCCAACAGCTTAATGAATGCGTAATCAGGCCTGCTACTTCCAGACCGCTGAGAATTACTGAGACGCGTTCAGTGACTTCCATTAAAGATAATGACGGAGGATATTTTCGAGAACGATTTTTTGCCGAGTGGGTAATCATATTTCTCGAGTTCACAACTGGTACAGTTAAAAAATTTGCTTTCAATCAGAAATGTAATATTAGAACACACATTAAAAAATATCAATGTTTCAGGAATATTCATTTACTCTATAATAGATCTCTAAAGGTGGTCAATCATACACGATCGCTCCATTTGGATGTCATCCGTATGGATGATATCCAAACGCATAGCACATACACCATCATTCCATCACTCCAGTCAGTCACGACAAAGAAAAACTAGGCAAAGCAAACAACAATAGGTTGTTAATTTATTATACAACAATTTAGTTTTGCCAAGTACAGTACTAAATAAAATGAGCCTGAATTAATTTTAAAGGCTATTCAAACTATCGAATACTAAATACAAATGCTGAGAATTAAATAAACGTCCAAAAATAGTACGAAATTATGAAAAATAAGCTCTATGATATTACGAAAACTTTTAAAAATACTACAAAATGATTATAAGACAGATTCATTAAATTTAAGTAGGCCGAAAATAGTGACAGATACGTCACATGTAGTAAAACAACAAGTAGGCTCATATAAAATTAATCTTATCATACTATGATATATGAGGACGTGGGTTGTAAGGGGTATGTAGAAACGAAAAGGTTAGCACAGGATAGAAAGGGATGGAGGATTGCATCAAACCAGTCTAAAGACTGAGGACAGCAAAAAAGAAAAAAAAAAAAAAAAACTATGATCTTTTCAAAAAGATCGCAAAGAAATATCTTTTTTTTTTCGACACTGTTTCTCTGTTGGCGTTTATGTCTTTATTTTTAAATAATATTAGCAATTTATCTATTGCCACATTTATTTACATTTTGTCATGTAATCAGGATTAGAGAACCTACAAGCATGGTAAGTCTTCATGCTTCTCAATAATCTCCAGCACACAGTCTGATTGGGACTTCTTTTTTAAGTAAAAAATAAAAAAAATCCTAATTGTTACTTAATAATATTTAAAACTGTATTATTTTCAATTCTACATTCAAAATAATATTTAACTAGTAGCAAAATAAATATTTCTATACCAGATTTTAAATAAAAAAGAAATGGTACAATGCTATGCAGTCCACTCAAGACACTGATGTTGCCTGTTCGGTGACAGAACGAGAAGTGTTTGGACCACGGTTTCTCCGTACACGACGTTCTGTCCTCGCATTCGGGTGGACGGCGCGGTTCGAATCCCCGTCCGGGCATCCAGATTTGGGTTTTCCATGGTTTCCCAAATCACTCCAGGCAAATGCCGGGATGCTTCCTTCAAACTGCCATGGCCGAATTCCTTCCCCCCCCCCCCCAATCCTTTCCCGCCTCTAAAGACCTCGCTGTTAGAGAGAGGTTAAGCAAATAAACAAAAAAAAAATCTCCGTACACGAGCTGACTGGAGTGATGGCTTGATGTCGCTCCACGTGGTTTTCCCCACACACCGTCAGTCGGCTTGATGGCATGATGGACGAAACTGATGGATATTGGACTGACCGGATATCCAAATAATCCTGTCACTCCACGTCATCCACATCAGTTTCCCCACACATGACGCGATAATGGATTGGCGTCGCTCCATTTGGACGGATGGAGCGATCGTGTATGGCCACCTTAACGGAGCTGTGACTCTGCGTTTGTTCAGGCATCAGGCAAAGATTACGAACAGATTGATATGCGATTTTCATGGTTTGATAGCTTATGGTCTGTTCTAAAATTTGATGGGTATTTCATAATTTTACATTAACTTTGAACTGAGAATAAAATTAATGTCTGATCCCTACAGCATCAAAAAAAATGTGACGCTATCAAAAGACCATCTAAGGTCTCTCTAACGACCGGGAACCAAGCCTCCAATTTAATTTTTAAATTACACTTTTAGCATCTATGTTGTGCGAACTAAGGGTTTAATTTAAAAATTAAACACATTTACTGTGGTACTACTGGCTCTATTAGCCTTTGGCTAAAGCGATTGGAATATAAAAGATTTTAAAAAATAAAAAAAAAAAAACATAGATGGCCTTAGTGTAGCGAATCCGACGTTTAGATTCATTATGTATTTAATTATACTCTGAGAAGATTTAACATGATGCGAATTTCTGAAAGCAAATTTTTAGCTGGACATTGCAATTTTTTTGTAAGTGTACTAGCAACTGTTGCAGTGATGAAACTAAATGTAAAGATAAAAAGTGGTGATAAATTTCTCACGAACAACAATGTCGTCGAAATAGAGGGCTGAACAGTGAACTGCGTTGATCATGAGGTAACTTGGATGTCGATTATGGCAACATGTGATGATTTTAATGTCAGTCGCTCAACAAATATTATATTTAATTTTTCTGGTTGATCAGTAGTTGGCTTCACGAGTATTTTATATCACGGGACAAAATAACAGGAGCCTGAATGTTATACATTTCAATTGGAATATTATATATATATATATTGCTAACAAAAGTAAATGAAATTACAGGTACTATTCTACTTACTTATTTTCACTGGTTTATTAATCGATCTGGTCTACCTAGCCTACGTGGATGAAGAGACGCAATTCTAATATGTAAAAAAAATCCCCATTTTTGAATCTTGGTTTATATTTGGGGGAGGAGGAGGGGGGCCATATTTTCTACTTAACTATTCATGACAGATGGTCACATGTTAATCAGTAAGTTCACGTGAGAAATTATGCTTAGTCACATTTCCAACTCCAATCTTTCAAGCAAAATGATACGCTACGTACTAAGCGATGGAGTCATGGACGCACACTCTTGTTTCCATTGAATCTGACGGTTTCTTTGTGACACAAGTTTTAAAGACATTTAAAAATGCCTCAAAAACGGGAACAGAAGATTTTTGTATCTATGCTGCATTTTTTTTTATTTTTACCCATTCTGTAAAGTTAAATTCGTCTCTTCTCATTCTTATTACAAAATTTGAATGTTTACTGCACTTCATGTTATCCTGAAAAGTTGCACCTGAAAAATTTACCGGTTATTGATACACTAGCAGAGTTCCCGGCGTTACCCGGTTTAATCTGGGTTGATTTTCCCTCACAGTAAATACTGAGTTCTGCACATGTGAATCAAGTTTCATGTCAATGGCTCCATTTTCCATACGTAATAATTATACAAATACGGGATATGCCAACACTAAAAGTTTTAAACATTTCTCTTTCATGTTCAAACCCATCAGATATAATTAACTTACTATTAACAGCGAATATAGTTTCATTTTCAAAGATAAGGGATTGTAACTGTGCGGTCTGTGATAGTAGCTCCTTCAGGAAGTCCGATTGGGGGACTATTTTATCTCCAGAATATTTCACCCGGTAAGAATCCATCAGTCCGTAAGTAATTTCAGAGGATTACATGGTCTCAGGATACCCTTTTAGTCTTTAACGCAGTTGCTTTCTGTTGTCTTCTGCACCCTGTGCTACTGATCATTATTATTCGCATGAAGAAGGTGAGATTCTTTATACAACAGGTTTTAATTTTTCTTGTAATTATATGTTACCAGTAATTATTTCCTCGTAATACTCGTAAACTCAAGGACAGAAGTACTTACTTTTGAAACCCACCTTATTAGTAAAAAACATAATTTTTACAATTCCGTACCCAACGGGGAATGAAATCTTATTACTGTCGCACTGCTGCCTCTCCATCTATGACGGGCCTCTATCACTGGAACGGAATCAATTGCATACTTCAAATTTACACATGTTATGTATTTCATTGGCCCAAATAGGAATATCGTATTAAAAAAAAATTAAAATTCTACTGTAGATGGGTTAAATTTCTACTCCAGCGTTGGGATTTCGCTGTTTACAACTCGTCAAGCATAGGATTGATATTTTTATTATTTTTGCCATTGGAAAAAAAATACACCAATGACCTTCAAAGTTGTCAATTTTGAACGATTATTGTTACTAGAAACTTGACCACAAATGTCAACTATAACCTTCATGTAGATCCTTAAACTACTTATATCTAGTATACTTTGTAAATTGTAAACAAAATAAGGAAATGTTTTTATTTTGAAGTTATTTTGTTGCATAATAACTTAATTTCATTTAAAATGTTCTAAATTCAAAGTTAACTGTATTCCAAAGAGCCTATAATAAATGCTATTGTAGCTGAACGATAACATTAACAGGCGCGCGGCAACGTGGCTCGTCGTCGGAGTTTCAAGGAGCTGACTCCGAAAATTAACTGTCAAGCATCGATATTTGTAACAAGCGACTGAGGTCTGCTCCCGCCGTGGTCTACCGGGGTGCCGGTGGGACCAGGTAGCCACGGGACAAACAGGGAGCCTCGCTATACAACCAGGCTTTGGAAGGGTCTTCGGCC
Source organism: Vandiemenella viatica (assembly GCA_031002005.1). NCBI lineage: Eukaryota > Metazoa > Arthropoda > Insecta > Orthoptera > Morabidae > Vandiemenella > Vandiemenella viatica. Next base: position 293,974,327 of record CM061920.1, on the reverse strand, counting down.
TGGTTGGTGACGGCGCTTCTTCCACGTCGTTCCCCCTGGGCACCGTTAACGGGTGGCGAAAAGCCTGATGCCTCACCGTCTCCGCTGCCGTGGTGGATGTTTCTGCCACAACGGTGGATGATTCGGAAGAGCCCAATCCCACGGCGGGGGTGTAGCGAGGTAGTACGATGGAAGGGTGTACTCGGGGTGGCCAGGGAGGGCTTCAAATTAGGTACCGCATAACGCCTCAACCAGCTCAAACATCTGTACTCATGACCTACCACAAAACAGATACGTATTCGATCAGTAGATTAAGGAACCTTAAATGCGTGAGTTGTTGCGTATCCACCAAGATATTGTCAGTTTTTGTTCACATCTATACAAAAATATTTCTCAATCTGTGGTCCGGAAGAGGTGATACACCGAGTGTGTTGGCTGAGTGGTAATGCTCTAGCCTCGAATTCGGGAGGACGTGGGTTCGAATCCCTGTTCGGCAATCCACATTTGGGTTTTCCATCGGTTCCCCAAATCACTCCAGATGAATACCGGGATGGTTCCTTGAAAAGGCCATAGTCGAAATCCTTCCTGTTACTTGTCCTCAGTGCTTTCCCGCCTCTAATGACCTAGGCGTTGACGAGGCGTAAAGTCATAACGAAAAAAAAGAGGAGGTCTGCAGTCAGAAAAAAATAGTTTTGACAGAATTAAAGATATCAATAACAAATTAATAAGTAAACATTTTCACAATTCTTTTATTGTATAAAGCTATAAGCGAGTATAAACCAAACGCCAAACTTACCAAAAGCGACGGATATTTCAACTATCAGTATTTCCAGGATACGAGGATATCACTTCATTGTTATCATAATGGTCTATTCACTAAATATGTGTCCCGTTGCTATCAAAAATAGCAGCGTTCCTTTGAGGATTAAACTAATGACCGTTTTTCGAAGGTCTTAATGGATCGCGGTACGAGCCGATAACAATTCGTACAGTTGGTTGAAAAATTAGGCCCATGTAAATAAGTAGCCCCTAGAATTATTTTTTATATTTTACTGATCTTCAAGTTGAAAAAGGTTAAGAAACGCTGTTCTAAGAGATTACGGGAAAACCGTATTACGGACTCGGAGTTAAACACGGGCACAATGTACTTGATCAAAATGACTTATCTTACAACAATGGATAGGTTTCACTCACCAGATTTTCTATGGTTTCCCAAAAATAATTTCATGGGAGTTTTAGAAAATTTTCTTAATCTTTACAACAACTGAAATTTCCTTCCATTTTGTCAAAAAGTGTCTATTTGCAATCAAATTGCCATAAAGAGCAGAAAAATGATTTTCATAGCAAGACGCATTTTTGGCAATATTGTTGTCCTCACATTCAATACCAAAGATTTTCGGGTTCTCAACATTAAACTTGTTTAAAAAATCCAAAAACCTAACATGAAACTCTATTTAACAAAATGGTTTCATTTATAAAGTTCGTAGAAACGTATTTGATACAAATAATGTGACTATATTTTGGGTATGTTATAGTGATGTATACTTTTCAAGAGTTACGTCAAGTTCTTTTTTTTTATTTCAAAAATTCATAATCCGATGTCTTAGCCACATTCTCTAACAATCAAATTAGTGAGTTACATATTCAGAATACATTTGCTGCAAACCGAATTACGACGTACAGTCTTGATCAAAATTTTGTTTCCAGCTCCACGCTTGGTTTACAGATGTGCGTGCGTTGGCACTGTTACGTCCATGAATGTCGTAACCTCCTCCCGGCTGATGACGAAGGTGTTTCACCAACACGAGCTAATGTGAAGCGGTATGGAGAGAGGAACCAAGGCCGTACGCAGATGAAGGCAAGCCTTGGTGGTCGTGGGCGTTACGTGGGCACTGTGGACAGGTGTCTACTATGCTTCCCACGCGTCTACCGGAGATTCCCTACACACGTATATTGTGCAAGTCCATGTCACGTCGCGGACTTGTAGATTCTTTTCTTTGGATATAACGTGAAATTCAGTTTACTAGGTCACTGAGCCAGTTTCAATTAATTTTTACTGTTATCAATTATTAACTCAAGACAAAATCGACATTTAACTAAAACCATCCACGCCATATACTGAAGTAGAACCGACTATTCTTTCGAAAGACAGACAAGGTCTCTAACTATTCCTGCTCAATGTATCTCTTGCCAATGAAGAGTTTTACTCATCTCGCTCCAAAAAGATGTAGAAAGTAAATTAGCAAATAAACTGCAGGCACATAAAATTTATCTTTCCCATCAAAATCTCGGTTTACATTCAAATTGCCATATACAATACGTGGCGGACAACAGAATTAGGAGTTGCGTCGTAGCTAGCAATGTCTAGGGGAAACTGGAACATGACAGGTTTCTGTGCAGATCCGTGACAGTAACATGTTTGGGCCGCTCAGCTGCCTCGTCATATTAACGGCAATATCGTTGATTCGGAAGTGATTATTTTAGCGAGTCGGTTTGAACTTATGTCTGTCACTCGGCTGGTGGTCTGCCAGTCAACTAGGCAAATACCTTCCAACCGCCATCCCATACAGCTTCTCTTTCACTCTGCGCTGGTTATGATGGGAGGACTGCGGTTTGGCAAATCTGAGAGAGTGCTCATACGAATCGTTTGACGAGTGGTGACTCCAAACAGATAAGTTAAATATCATTGACGTGGCTCGTATCAGAAAACTATAAGTTTTGCTTGACTCCAAAAACTTGAAACGATGTAAGTATCTGTTTTATTGGAGTGAATTATCAATTTTTCTTAAGAACTGACAAAAGATCATAAATTTAGACCAGCGGATAAGTTAATTATTTACTGTTTGGTCGCTTACACCGAACTGTGAACTGTCGCCAAAGTTGTCACCGAGGTGTCTTAACTGCCTTGCACACCATTTTATTTCATTTGTTGTATAATAAAGCATGTTGTAATTTACGAAGCAGCGTACATAACAGGGTTTAATTCAGATGCATGGAACTGAAAATCAATTTTTGTTAATAAACCTAAGCGTTTTTATACTTTTTTGCGTTGTAAGTTGAAGAGAGTTAGAATTCTTTTTATCATACATAATAGGATGAATCAAGCAACACGTTTTTTTCTACTTTTTAAATTATGAAGAAACTGGATGGAATGCCTTAAAACGCAAGGAATTGTTGATACGGTTTTTGAAAGCATTGCAAATCTCTCCTCCTGAAAAAGTTCTGTCACGTGTATCAGGAACACTGAACGCCTCAGAATGTCGTTCTCATGTTTATCCGGATTTAGTGCGTAAGCATTAAACTCTTATGCAACAAAGTATTTTCGATTTGCACATCACAATACTATTAGTACTTATGACTGCACAGTTGTACATAGTTGGATTGTTGTATCTCATGTAGACCAATCATCACCAATGTAGTTTTAAAACATTCAACAGGAAATATTAACCATTTAGCTCTACATAATCGTGCTGAATTCAAAGAAAAATATTTCCTATCAAATAATGTGAATTTCTTCATCTGTCGCAGATTTCAACTATTCTTTGCTTCCTGCTTAAATCTGCTTATTATTTGAGACTGTCGGCTTCCATACGATGGTAAGATTTGTGAAACCGTCGTACAGCAATATTTGTATTCACTTCCGACAAAATATGGATTTTATAGTGTAAATTGTATTTGTAAAAAGAATTTTTTGGGGTTGAAAGTTTATAAAGTTTCAAATTTGAAAATTTATAAAAGTTCCGATTCCGAAGATGGCTGAGTCTCCAAATATCGTGAAACTGTCGGTACACTTAACTAAATAACAAATCAACTTCCAAACTAACAGTATTCTCCTTCGTCTCGATGCATCCTGGTAGGCCGAACATATCCACCTGCTGTCGCCCCTGCAGTGTAGGCAACAAGCTGCACGCGGTCAGCAACAGGTTCCGAATGCTAATGGCGCGGCCCTGCCCGCTGCGATGCTATCGATGCGTCGCGATGCTATCACGCCGAATTTGGGAAATTTATATCGTTACCCGAAACGCAATTGCCATGGTTTATGGCTGTCAAACTGCTCGTACATCAGTCAGATGCCGGCAGTCTCGTTCGGTTCACGTGTACGGGGAGAGTGAATGTGCCGCCAACGGGGTTTTACTGTCTCTCTGTTATGTGTAACGCCCATTGCATGGTAAGGACAACACTTCAGGAGACGTCTGTGATCAATAAATGTTACCTTTAAACTAAGTAAAATGTTAACAGCTTATTTGCGGGGATACTATGAAAATTTATCAGTTTCTATCATACATGATGACCTTGTTGGCTATCAAATAATAACGAATTTTTTTTCGAATTAAGTGAACCTCGCTCCCCACAATCGAATAAATGTTTCTTAGACACTGGCTCAGGCACTGCAGCACCAAAGCGTTGGGTTAGTTAATTCGTGCCCCGCTGGTGGAAGAAATTTTCATCAACAGGCCTTGGCTGCCAGCGAATGGTGATGAGGTCTGACTGTGCATTAACGTTCAGTGTTAAATCCCATACCACTTCCCAGTGAGTAAGGAGTTAAGGCATACGACACTGTTGTTGGTGATTTGTCCGTCGAATGGGAATTTTAAATTTGACGGTCTGCTTAGTTTCTCCCATCTCCCTTATTTCGTCTTTCATTCATTCACAGCACAGAAACACACTAAACTGAACACACATACATCAAAGTATTTCAAACAAAAATAGCAACTCATATTACATTTTCATACTGAAAAAACACAAAGTATCTACAGTCGAAATTCTGTTGAGGAATGCTCTCCCGTTGGCAGCTGCCAATTTCCAGGTCCTCAACATTTGAAACCTAGACTACTGTACAGAATAAACTTTGATCGAAGTCGAGAATTTTTCAGACCACCCACTCATGTGACATCCTATTTTATTGTGAATGCTTTGGATAATTTATGGCATGTTTATTTTGTGTTACCTAAAAACAGCACGTTATGGGTTGTTTATTATTTACTTTATAAACATCAGGTTAAATCGGCTTTATTCAAAACCTGGAAGCCTTGAAGTTGTTATAAGAGGTAAAAAATATCTTTCACCGTATAGTCCCATGGGCAAGCAGGGGACTAAAATTGGTTGAAGGTACTTACTGGTTCACACGGATACTAAGCTTCGGGTCAATTCGGTAATAACTGAGTCATATTTTATTGTGGCGAGAAGGGTAGTATTTATTGGCTTCAAAAGATGCTGAGGATGATCGGTTTTGATCTTCGACGTCAAATTCTTTGCTTTTTGCGAGGAAGTGTTTGTTAATGGCGTTATCAACATCGTTGATAAATCTGTCATATCTAACATTTGCTGCTACTATTAAAAGCTGTTTACATCTAATTATTTTATGTTTTGTATTTAAGTTCGATGATTCATGAAAATACTGTTTCCGGTAATTTTTGTCAGAGTGATCCATTGAGAGGCTGTAGCACTTTGGGACTTAAGAACGTAGAGAACTTGAAGAACTCCACAGTTTATAATTGCTTCGCAGGTCACATAGCATAACCAACTCTTGAGATACTTTCCTTACGGTAATAGGGATATTCCCACTCCGATATCTCAGTTGGTTGCGGCACCGTGATGGTGTTCAGTGCTCTCACATGATTAGCTGATTCAAGTCCTGGTGGTGTAAGAAATTTTCATAATCAGGGTTTGACCAGCCAGATAGAAGATATAAACTGTGCACCAAAGTCCTGGATAAAATCCCACACCTATCCACAGTGCTTATGTAGTTAGAGCATACGAAATTATTGTTGGCGATTCGTCCGTAAGAAGGGAACGTTAAGCCTGGCGGCTCCTTGGGTATTTCGGAAGAGTAGGCCAGAATGGACAGGCAAAGTGTTCCACCATCTCCCTCCTTTCATCTTTCATCCACAACAGAAACAACACTTTATACTCAACTCGCACGGTATCAGTTATCAACACTTATGAACACTGTCACGCTGGGGACGGCAACGAAATAACACCGCAGTTCATCTTCCCAGACGGTTTTCCTTAGTAGAAGTCTACTCCCGGATACAGATAGAAGAAGAATAGGCGTAAATATGATGAATACGTGACAAAGAGAAGTTAGCTTTTGAATTTTTGGCCTGGATGGTGAGAGTGGCATACTATTAACAAATGAAACGCTTATTATCAAGAGATCGGAATAAAAGTTATACAAAAAAGATACCACAGGGATTTTTTTTTGTGCTGTCACTTCACAGCCAAAGCAAATTATACAAAAATCTTCCAGTGTTAAGTTGTGCACTAATGTTGAAATCGTTATTTCTGATGGTGTTCTGGACTGCGCTCGAAGTTTCATTTGATTTGTAATGTCCTAGTATTTGAAACTTTGATGAAAGTCGTCCCAGTTGTATTTGAGTTTTCCAAACCGTCAAAAATGTGTGAAAATAAATATCGGCAACAAAAAGCTGTAGCATAATCCGAATATAATTTTTCATGAATGAGAGAAAATTTATATGACTCATCAGAATTGTTCAGTTTCTTACATTTAAATCATGGTATATGTTTTCATAATGTGAGTCTTATTTCTCAGGCTTTCAAATAACGATTACTAGTATCTTTTCAAACCATAGCAGCATAAAACATATTTACAATACTAAGAAACATATTGATTAATGTTTAACGATTAGGTATGCCATGTTTTAGTAAAGTAGATAGTAAAACTTCTGCCTATTCAAATATCTTAATTGTGTTGCTTTATCAGTCTAACAAATACTTAAAAGTCATTCACGTCTCTTTCGAGGTTAACAAATCTTGGAGTAAATCATACACTTTAAACCTTTCATCTCAGTAAAAATGATTAAATTCATAATGACCAACTCACCTGAATCATTTTAAAACCATCAACGATTCATAACACCAAGAGAAACAATACTGTTTCAGTAATAGAAGTGAGTTAGTGTGTAGACTTGGCTCAGAACAAGATCTCATAACTTTTTATCGTCAAACAGCCATGATTCTTTACTCTGTTTGTAGAAGAATTTTTTTAAAAAATATTTCGCTTCTTTACGTAAGTTGATCGCTTATGCCGATTCCTATTTCTCTCCTGGTTGAAATTGTTGCACATTAGTAACAGTTTTTTTCATTGCCTATTCTCTGTACTTACCTTCTCTCCCTAACTGATGTTAATATCTGATCACCTTATTGAACTCTGATAATTGGTGCTATACAATATGATACTTCACAATGTGTTACTGATTTTCTGAAGTACACACACTCAGTTTAGAAAATACATGCCTATGTAATAAAGACGGCTTCCCAGATTCTTTCTCGAATTAATCTCATTAAACAAATCCGCAAATTGTGTTTATACGCTTACACGATCGATACTGGATAACCTCCCAGAATTAAGAGCGACATGAAAATTGTCAATTTTGGAACGAGTTATTACTCAAAACTATGTCATTTAAGACAGCGGAGTAAACAGCGTTCTACAAAAGAAGCTTTAAAGAAACATTAATATTAACTAACACTTCTCCCGCACGATGCAGAAAATGGAAAAGATTGGTTATGTGGTGAAACGGTGAATAAGAGCACTCCGAATATCCTTAGAGAACACACCCCTATCATTTATCATGTGACTTGAGCCAAGATAATATTTTTCCGTTTGAAATACACTATGGTGTATAATTTAAATATACTTTCAGATCGATAACAGCAAATTTTTTTAAAAAAAAATTAATGCTACCGAAGACGAAAATGTAAAGATACAAACTAAGAAAGTGGAAGCAACAAACCGGAGTGCAAGCAGAATTTGAGCACTTCTCCTTGGAAATTCTGAGAGGTATCATTTTTAACGACTGAGCAAGTTAGCTGAGCATTAGAAAGCCATGTGGTGACATGTTTCTTGCTGGTGATGCCAACGGTTCCTGCAAGTAACTGCAATTTTACAAAATGACGCCGACGAAAAGCGTGAAATTTTGTAATATCATTTCATATGGAATGCACTACAATTGACATTTTAAGGCCGTTTCGAGGTCAATAAAGTTAATTTTAGAAAAATTGTGTTACTTTTAAAACGAAAATGTCAAAGTATATGGTAAAAAATGGAAGCTCAGCTAGCTGAAAGCAGGTAGAATTCAAGGGAAACCCTTCTTAAATGCAGAGATGTTGGCTCTAATGATAGAGCAAGAAAGCCGTGGGAGAGAAAGCCATGCAGCGCCACGATCTCGGCGGGACCATCGTTTCGTTGTCAAATACTATACACAGGGTTTTTTTTTTTTTTACTTATGGCTTTACGCCTCGTCGACGCCGAGGTCATTAGAGGCGGGATGGGAAGGAATTCGGCCATCTTTTTAAGGAAGCATACCGGCATTCGCCTGGAGTGATTTGGGGAAACCATAGAAAAACCCAAATCTGGATGTCCGAATGCGAGGCAAGAACGTTAACCGCTCACCCACCACGCTCGGTATGCACAAGGTGATAAGAGCCAGGTGAGGACGGGGGAAGTGAAAAAAGCAAAGAATGGACCATCCTGATATTCTCCTTAAATGATTTCATGAAACCATAGAAAATCGAAAAGTGGATGGTGGAGAGGGATTTGAACCCGCGTCCTCTCGAATGCCAGGACCGTTAATTACCACCAGGGTCGGCTATGCCACTTGGTGAACAAATTTAAGGAGATGGTTTCCCAGCGAAGATAATTTAGGGTATGGGATGTTGGGTATGACTAGCTCCCTGAATAAACGTGGAATATTTGGTTCGATGCCTGGTTTAGAAGTACGAATAACTTCATATACCAGAGTGGATTATTTTAATAGATTGTTGGCATTAGTTCGTATTTCCTATGTACATGCATATTCGAGTAATTTCGACGAGGTCTTTAGACTGTTGCTGAGTACAAGGAACAGAAAGCAATCGTCCATAGACATATGAAGATATCATCATAGCATTTGCATGCAGCGATTTAGGAAACCACGAAAAACTGAAGTCTGAATGTGTGATCTTCAGAATGTCAAGCTCAAACGATACCGCGCATGACAAAGATTCATAAGAATTTCAGAGGGAGCAGAAGAAAGAGGCTCTTTGGATAGGATGGAGTCGTTCACCCGAGCTCCGGCCAAGGCTAAATATGATGTTACAACTATGCCCGACGCGACAACCAGCTCCACCCACACCGAACGTGGTGCATACTGAATGCCAGAGCTCCACTGGAATGCGCAAGGACTGCACTCCTGCTGAGAGGATGACAGTAGACTGCAGTACGCAGTCAGGTACTATATACTCCAGAGATCAGACCACAGGATTATCTAATTTCAACAGAGGAAAAAATGCGCAGCCGGTGGTAATAAAAGCTGCCTGGAACTCATAGATTGCGTCAATTGATTAGTGCGAGTTACATACGCGATTACTTATTTTTTTCTGAAACGCAAATTTAACATGCTAAATAATGTTTGAGGACAAGTGTAGAAGTACTTTTGCTGATTTCAGAATTTTTTTCTGTCTTTCCATCAGGCGGAATTAAAACAGCAATGGCACCTTGTCGTTTATTATGAAAAATTATTCATTCATTAAACGATCACAGTTAAGAAGGGTATTGTATGCGAAATTCCGTGCAAATTGTATCTGTTACCACAATTTTCACCAGTTAAATCTAAAGTTTTAATTACTTGACTTTTTTACACTGTTGTTCGTTATTAAAACTAATATATAATTTTGTATATCATCTCTGCATTGCATCAAACCAGTCGAAAGACTGACGACAGCAAAAAAAAAATATAATCATCCCTGATTAAATGGTGCTGGATCTGCATACTTTTACGGTAGATTTATACTGAAGACACGCTGTATGTGATCACTTAATTTACAACGAAGTTTAGAAAACTTACCTCAATACTAATTTGACGGCAGTTTAAAATTAAAAAGGTTTTCAGGTTCTGTATTTTGCCACATCACGTTTACCTGCTTACATCCTTATAAGTCTTGTCTTTAGAAGATGCCTTCGCCTACGTAAAGAACTTTTTTTCCCTTTTTATGTTCCACTTGTGTTTCACACAGTAGCCCATGATTACATAGAACGAGCAAAATTGCCTCTCACTTTTCTAGAACATTTTATTAAAATTCAACTCTTAAAACTAATTTTCATTCAAAATGGTACAAAAAAGTTTACTGAAAAAAACCTGCCCTGATTTCGGCACCTTTTAAAGCTCCTAAAGATCTGTTACCCTGAAAAGATCGTCGGATTCGCTGAGAACCTTCATCACAGTGTGCTGGTTAATTTTTTGTTTGTTTTTTATTCGTCATTCCCCATTCTTTTCTCATCTTGTTTCTTTTTGCCGGTTTTCAAATATTCACTATTGTCAACTAAAATAACAGGCATAAAATCTGTTATTCGTTCCTAAAGCATCTTTCTGTTGCTCTGAATGGCGATATTGTTGATGTGAAGCTCTTACCTTCATGATTAAGATCATTTGCTCACCTAAAATTAAAAACATAATAAAACTTTATTTTTAACTGCCAAAAAAATTGCTTTCCCTAAAAGTAACGTTAGAAATCAGATGCAGTCTTTCTATCGCACAGATTAAACATAGAACAATTAAAACGCGATGTCTGAAAGGAAAGCAGTCAATGAAAGCAGTTTGTGAAGATACTAGGAATATGTACCTTTTTTACTGACTTATAAACATTTGAGTTTAAGATCTGTCTGACAACGAAGTGAGTTTAACTTCCAACTAGAGTACGTGAAACTCCTACACAACTTAGAGATGTGACTTTTTAAATAAAGAAACTGTCTATAACTTTTAACTTACTTTTTTGTTATTACTATGGCTTTACGCTTCGCCAACGTCAATGTCATTAGAGGCGGGAAAGGATGAGGGGCAAGGTACGGGAAGGAATGCTGCCATAGCCTGTTTTGTAGGAAGCATTCACCTGGAGTGATTTGTGGAAACCATGGAAAATTCAAATCTGGATGTCCGGACGGGGATTCAGACACACGTCCTCCAGAGTGCGAGGCCGCAGCGTTAACCAGTCACCCACCACGCTCGATAACTTACTTTCATTCCATAGAAAAACACACACAATAATATACATCAGACCTCACTTAAAAGTTATAGAATCATATTGCTACATTACACAAATAACGTAAATTCGCGTTAACACTATTCTGCTGACTAGGCTGCGACTAACAAGCGTCTATCTCTATACATAGCATAAGTTTTCGATGACTTCAAAAGCAACTCTGGACTGTTCACAGTTCCTGAAACAAAATAAATCTTACGAGAACAATTAAAACTTGTTCAAGATTACTTAAAAGCCTATGGAGACATTTTAAACGAAAATACCAAAACATGTGCAATCATTTAATTTCTTATAAACAAAATTAAACATTTCAGACTGTTAAACTCTCATTTTGAACGTAATGGCTCTTACAGTATTCCCAGTTACAATTATTTCAATTAGTGTGCAAGATGCTGTAATACTTTTAACACATTTATGGAAGCTATTTACTTAACACAATTTTCACAAAATACCACATATCCATGAAATAATTATATTTATTTTCAAGCAATCAGTACGTTTCTTTATTGAACACAATCTTAATTAATCAAAAGGACAATAATTAATGGGAACTGGGGTCTATGGGACATAACAAGTTGCGCAAAATTACTGAGTAATAATATTTTTAAATGGAACCACCATATTCAGCAACTTCAGTAGGAAGCAATTGGGTGTTCTTGTCCCCCCGATTAGAGGCGCCCGCCCCGCCCCCTGAAGCAATTGGGTGTTCTGCCCTCCGATTAGACGCGATTAGGCGCCGCCGCCTGCGCACATCCTGCGGCCTCTGCCCGGCAGTTACCGTCCACCGCCCTGACATTACCCACCCCACTTCCTGCGGCTGATGCCCAGACAATTTCCGTCATTATCTCGTTTGCGGACTGGAGGTCTTCCACCGCCCCTGTTATTACTCTCCCCAAATCCTGCACCCAAGTGTCTGCCACAACAGTTCACCGCATAGTCATTATGTACCTGGTCGCCCGCCCTATATCCTGTAGCCAAAACTCCGCTACTCAAGACAATTTCTGTCATTATCTCGTTTGCGAACTGGAGGTCGCTGGGGTGCAGGCCTCTAACATCAGCATAAAAGAAGCGTCGCAGCAGGAACTGAGCCAGTTGTATCTGAACTTACACAGAGACAATGTCTTCGCATAGCATTGAAGATTGCCTTCTCTCGATGACGTGAATCTGCAAGGTAATTATGTTTTTTCATACATCGCCATTTTCAATTATTCATATTTTATTTATTTAACAAAATTTATGTAGTCTTTTAAACTATGCTATCTTTTTTAGGTTTACTGTCTGAAGGAGCCACTAGTGATGGAAGTCTGTTGGTTTCCAGTTCCAACGAATGGAATTGGGAATTATTTGATAAATATAACAGTAAGTTTTTTTAAAATTTTTTATTTAATTAACATAGCGTTTTATCCTATGTTACCTTTAAAATTTTTGTTTTTACAGATATGCCATCTGAAGGACTAGAGTTCTAGGGTATACGTACCACTAGTACCTACGATGTACCCATACAACCTATTAATGGTAAGTCTCACTTTGTTATTTATTCATACATTCCTTGTAATTAGATGTCAGCTTTATTCTGATAGCTTTCTATCGTTTCATGAGAATAATTTTTCATTTAACAAAAATCCATGTACTGTTTTAACTTGAGAAATATTTGATATTGAAAACAGTATGCTTTAAAAAAATTTCATTTAGCAAATTTTTGTCATTTTTTTTCATAGATTTACTGGAGTGTGAGGAAATTAACCTGCGCAATAAACGGAATAGGATTCAATCCATGCAACCAAATAGTAACTCTCACTTTGCTATTTTTTTTATTACTTTCCATGCCAGCTTTATTCTCACTGGTTTCAGGTCCTTCTGAAGGCATGGGCGATACTGCTTAACCCAGGTTTTTGCAATTTGCAGAACCAAAGCCAGCGAGTCATGAGACTTTTTCCGGTGCAGGCTTGGAAGAGAAATTAACTGATTGTGAGTACATTATACATTTTTTTTTTTTTTTTTTTGTAATTACCTTTTTTCATGTCATGTTTTTAACCTATGCTTCTTTTTTATAGATTTGGCACAGTATGATGGTTTACCTGCCACAAGTGTTTATGACTGGAAACAAGAATTAATTGATAGTGAGTACAATATACATAAAAAATTAATTTAACTAAATGTATGTAATCTTTTGACCTAAATTATCTTTTTTTATATACAGATTTTCCGCGGTATGAGGAACCTAGGTGGACTCATTCCATACAACCGAATGGTATGTTTCACTTTGTTATTTATTCATACATTCCATGTAATTTGATGTCAGCTTTATTCTCATTGGTTTCTGTCGTTTCAGAGCCGCCCGCATACATGAATGCCGCCGTTGTGGCCGGACCTGCTCCGCCCATATGGAGACTGTGGGAAATGCAGGACTCACCCGATAGGCGAAACCCAACACCCGGCCCTAGCAGGCAGACCTCATTAGTGGCAGGCGCTAGCAGACAGGGCTCAGGAGTGGCAGGCCCTAGCAGGCAGGCCCTAGCAGGCAGGGTTCGGGAGTGACAGGCCCTAGCAGGCAGGCCGCAGGAGTGGCAGGCCCTAGCAGTCGGGGCTCAGGAGTAGCAGGTCCTAGCAGGCAGCAGCAACCAAATACATCATTCGCAGCAACGAGGGGTGTGTGTCCAGACGCAACGCGCTTAATCCTTGAAGATAGGCAGAGTGCTTTTAATAATAGAATCTATACCGGGACCATTCAATATTCTGATAATTTTATTGGATCACTTAACTTCATTGATGCATGTTATGATCTTTTGGTAAATATAGTCCTCGAAATTGTCAGTTGCCAGTCCACCCCGGCTGTGAAGGTTCAGGTTGGCCTGGAAACATCTTTTGCAGTTCAGAAGCAGTTAAATATCGTTTCAGCAATTTGTATTTTCTTAGTAAATTTTTGAAGTCACAACCAGCACTCACCTGACTGATTGGTATAAGATCTGTGTGACATCGGAAATCACGACTAAATTGAAAGAGTTTCAGGAGAGAGATTCTGGCAAAACCATCGAGAGATTAATTTCCCTAGACATAAACATTGCTCATTTTCAACCGTTCTATCGGGGGTCTTCCCATGTTGCTCTGCCAGTTGGTATCCAAAGGAAGAAAGCTATAGTCAATATGTATAACGATGATGAGCTATGTTTTCTTTGGACTCTCCTTGCAGCTCAAGTACAGGGACCGCATAAGCACGCATATAAAGTTAGATATTACTGAGAGGCATTCGCAAGCCATTAATTCGATTTCTCAGGTATTGAGTTTCCAGTAAAACTCTCAGATATTTCAAAATTCGAGAGGCAAAATCCAGACTTTTCAGTAAATGTTTTCGGTCTGGATCTTATTAAAGGTAGGAATGAAGTTGTTGGGCCCTTATACTTAACTGCAGACAAACGCGATAACCACATTAACATGTTGCTGCATACTGACAGCAGTGGGAAATCCCATTACTGTTAGATACGCAACTTATCGCGGCTAGTTAGTTCTACATTAAGTAATCATAAATGTACCATACACATATGCGACAGATGTCTGCAGCATTTTACTCTCGACGATCTCCTGTACCGACATGAGATCAATTGCGCAAGGGCAGTGATATGTGTGGTTGCTGGTTGCCACTAAGGACTCAGTGGGAAGCATGTGGGAACATCGTTATAAAGTGCAAACCTTATTCAAAAATTTTATTACAAGAATCATGGTCAACGATTAAACTTATACAGACTATCACAAATAATATAATACAATATAACACATAAGAAGGCTTCGATCTTGCCGATTATGATCTTAATAAATCCTGTACCAATACAAATATATGTTAATGCGATGACAAGCTTGTTAAGCAATGAGAATATCCCTAATCACAATATCTCCCCTTGCATTAAACATCCAAACAGAAATCCTTACGTGCTTGGAAACGTAATATAACAGGGCAGGCTCTTATCTATTTACCATCATATAACAAATTTACAGCTAGTACAAAACACAAATTTGTACACAGGAGGCAAAATACAGCAATTATTTTAAACAAACAGGAAACAGTTTACCTTAGCGTCCTTTAGTTTAACCTTTAGAATCAAGTTCTTACCAAAAGGTTCTGACACACTATAGTGTGTACACGCCGGCGCATAAGTCGTTACCACCCACCCACACACACTGATAAGGTGGCGGGAACGATTAGCACCACATATCGGGGAATTTTGTTCATTCCCGTAACAAATTTATTAAGCACAATTAACAAGAATGCAGTAAGCGACGCACTTTGTAGTTGGAATCATCAGGTATTCTACCTCAAATACCCGACAGTGCTAGAAAATGGCAACTTATCACCTAGAAGCCACCGTCAGCCCCGCCCGCTGCTGTGCTCCCAATCGGCGGATAATCGCTCACGACCATAGAGCGCAGCGGAGGAAATCCCTCAATTAATGCGAGCGAGGAACGGTCTCGGTCGGGTCACAAATTCACATCATGCGATACATCCAGGCCGCCTGGTAAAATTACAAGTCCTCGCTTATACCTGCAGACCTCTAAAGTCGCAGTCAATTAGGGAAAATATTAGGCCAACGAACCAATCCGCTGCTACCGACCGACTAACCTCCCGGTTTCGTGTCCCCGAAAATCAACTCCATCAGCTGGTAAAGGGCACCACCAGAGCCACAGCGCGCTCTCACGGGCGAAACTAGCACGCGGACTCTGCAGGAACCAGCATCAGAAGACAATCGACGGCGGGGAAAATAAACAATGCGAGCCGAGCTCGGCTCAGGCAGATCCAGTAAGAG
This sequence comes from Vandiemenella viatica, assembly GCA_031002005.1. Lineage (NCBI taxonomy): Eukaryota > Metazoa > Arthropoda > Insecta > Orthoptera > Morabidae > Vandiemenella > Vandiemenella viatica. The sequence goes on along the minus strand of CM061920.1, from coordinate 293,958,512 downwards.
TAGATGTGCCGCGCGATGATGATAAAATCTTAAAGTTTAAGGATTTTGCACACCAGCAGCGTGTGCCCGTCGTAGTTTACGCGGATTATGAAAGTTTGTTAGAACCTTATGATTCATGCAGTCCTCCACCCAACGCCTCTCACATAACCAATGTCCAGAAACACACCCCATTCGCTGCGGCATACTAGGTCGTTTGTGCCGGCGTACCTAGTCTGTCAGGATTCAACTCCTTCTCGGGTCCAAACCCCGAGAAATGATTTGTGGAACAACTTGTTGAGCTTGCCGAGGCTGTTTATAAAATTTACAAGGAGTGCATTCCCCTTGTAATGACAGATGAGCAAGAAGCAAATTTTGCTGCTGCTACTGTATGCCACATCTGTGAGAAAGACAATGAACCGGGGACTGTTAAAGTCTGCGATCATTGTCATATCACAGGTAAATTAAGGAGGGCTGCACACAATGACTGCAATTTGAAGTTTAAGACTAAAAAGTTCAAACCTATTATCTTTCATAATCTGTCTGGGTATGGCGCTCATTTTATAGTTATGGCATTATCCGACCTCGACGGCGATGGGATGGATGTATTTCCTATAAACACTGAACGCTACATTTCTCTTTCAAAAAAGGTTGAACATACTTCAATTACGTTAAGGTTTCTGGATTCTTGCCGTTTTATGTAGGCCCCATTAGACAAACTGGTTGGAACCCTTGAGGACGGCGACATGGACATTACTAGTGCTCATTTTACCGACCCCGAGAAGTTTCAATTAGTTAAGCGGAAAGGAGTCTTCCCTTACGAATATATGGATTCGTGGGAGAAGCTCGACGAGGCCACGCTTCCTCCAAAATCAAATTTTGTAGTTCGCTGTCAGAGTCTGAAATTTCAGATGCCGATTACGAGCACGCGACACAAGTGTGGCGGGCTTTCCAGATCAATACTTTACGTGAATATGCAATTCTGTGCATGGAAACAGATGTGCGGTTGCTTGCAGATCTGTTTGAGAAATTTAGGAGTGTATGATTGGGGAAATACACCCTGGACCCTGCCCACTACTTTACATCACCAGGCCTTTCGTGGCAGGCCATGTTAAGGAGCACACGTGTTGAATTGGACCTTCTGACCGATATCGAGATGCTGCTTCTATCTGAACGTGGAATACGCGGTGGTATTTGTCAATGCGTCCATAGGTACGCCAAGGCAAATAACAAGTACATGTCGAAGTACGACCGCGAGGCGCCAGACAATTTTATCATGTACTTCGATGTTAACATTTTGTACGGCTGGACCATGTCCGAGTATCTACCCTCTAGTGGGTTTCAGTGGTTGTCGGCCGAGCAGATTGCGAGCATAGATTTTATGAGCATTGCATCTGACTCATCCAGGGGATTCGTGTTAGAAATAGACCTTACGATTCCTCAGGCAAACACGACGTTCCAGCAGATCTACCGCCATGTCCAGAGCACCAAGCCCCAGTAGGTTCCACGCTCCCCAAGTTGATGACGACACTGGAGAACAAGGTACGGTACGTCCTCCATTACCGAGTCCTCCAGCAATGTGTAGATTTGGGGTTGCAAGTGAGCAAAATACATCGCGCGATTTCTTTCAACCAGTCACCGTGGTTGAAAGACTACATCACTCTCAACACGGATACTCGTCGACAAGCTAACACAGATATCGAGAGAGATTTCTATAAACTGATGAACAATTCCATTTTCGGCAAAACAATGGAGGATATTCGTAGACACCACGACGTGAAATTGTGTATAGGTTGGCCGGGTCGCCGCGGTGCCCGCAAATACGTAGCATCACCTAGATTGAAACACATGACCGTTTTTCGTGAAGACTTTGTAGCTCTGGAAGTGGCGAATGTGCGAATCCTCTATAACAAACCTGTGTATGTCGGAATGTGTATTCTTGACCTTTCCAAAGTGAGGATGTATCGATTTCATTATGAATTCGCTGTTCCTCGCTTTGGAAGCCCCAAGCTGTTTTTGAGACCTTATCGAATGGTGACAGAAATGTGTTGGAAATTGATTGTCTTCAAGAGACAGGTTCGATGGTACAATGAAATAGTGTTAGCTTTCCTGTCATATTATTCCGACTCGATATTGTTTGGGGAAAAAAATTCTTAATCCACGGGTACGAAGTCGCGGGTAAGGGCTAGTTATTACTATTTGCGTTGCTAAATGCAGATTCTATAACGAATTACACTTATCTTTCAACATATAATTGAGAACAACAGCATTAACTTGAGAAAAATTGCTACAAACGAAAAATTTATCAATTAACCTGTAGTGTTCTACAAAAATGGGCGAAACGTAATGTTTTCTGATTGGAGTTCGCGGTCACGTGTCTGAATGCCTAATTTTGCTTAGTTTATTTTCGAAAAATAATAATAATCTTTATATTTTATAATAACTAATTTTGTTTTATATTATTTCATTAGCATGATTAATCATTAAAAACTGCAATCCATCCGATTTACTCCTAGTGGACACAAACCTATTGTTCTCTAACACCACAGCACAAGCAATACTCTACTTCACGCCAGCAGAACAAGTTGCTAATTTTTTCCAGCTTGTCAAAGACTCATTCGACATTATATGAGCAGTAGACTACCTACATTTTAACAACAAGCAGTTAGCATATGGATATGGTGTTCACCATAATATCAAAAAAAGAATTTTGAGACAGATATATTAATGCCATAAAAAAATGAAAGTTAGCAGATCAGAAAGGATTTATGACAACCATTCGATATGTGTTTGGTTATACTCCGATCTGCAGAGTTTAGAAGTAAAATACATTTTGACAGCTCGCCTGAATCAAGATTGTTTAGAGAATTTTTTCTCTCAGATAGCTAAGAGGCACTGGCCATTTTCATATGAACCCCCCACCAACAGATGTAAAACATCGGCTACTTAATGCAACTGATATGCCCCTGACAAGTGAAACGTCTGTAGTGATGGATGAAAGTGAGGTTATTTGACATCTCAAATTCTACAGGGGATATTACTTGATATGTCTGAACCAATGGTTGTGATTGAAGGTGATTTCGACCTTCAAGATGTTAATATTTCATTCGAAGCGATACAGATCAGTCTTCATTTACAGAAGGGCCTGACTGCTCAGTCGAAGGCTTTCGTCGCTCAAGGTGGAAGAAAATTCGATGTTACCATGGGAACACATAAATCACTAATGTGTCCGCCTGCATCTACATTAAAATCTGAAGGATGGATAGAAGCGCTATCTCGGGGAAGCCTTATTGTACCATCTGAAAACTGTCTAAAAAAAAAAAGGGTCACAATTTGAACTAATTTTTATGGATGAGAATGGTTGCGATTTTATGTTGAAAGAAAAGAATATTCATAAAACAATTTGTGCCAAAATAGTTGAGAAATATCCAGAGGTGCCTGTGGAAGTTACAGAAATATGTCATTTGGATTTTTATTTATTGGTCCCTTTGCATCATACATAATACAAAGTACAAATGATACAGGATAAGGCACTGCATTCTTTACCATGTTGCGCTCCCACATTTACCTTCACCTCTTTTGCGACTGCATATCCCAACCTTACTCTTTATTTTCTACGTTTCAAAAATTTCTCCATCCAGCAAGACACTTTCATATCCTCCCCAATGGTTTTCACCTTATCTACCTACCACCATTGCATGGATTAGTCTGTCAAATTCTTTGAGAGATCCACAGCTACACAGTCAACCTGACCCCATTTCATTTACAATATCTTGCACATAGCCCACTATCTAATATTCACAAGACTGTTCTGTTTGCAAATCAGTTTCTTCCTTGAAAGATATTTCTAATGTGGTTGAAACCAATCTTCTATCAATATCTCCACCAGTGATGTCAAACCAATCCTATTTATCACTTCCTTTATGAACTGGTACTTCTCAAATCCTCTGGTAAACAGCAAGCCTCCAAACTCAATCTAAATAACTACAACATAAGGGTCCATGTCATTTTCCACAATCCTTAATACATCTGCACATGGGCATATCCACCGAGGGGCAGGGGCGGCTGCTGCCCTCCCCTAGAAGAAAAATTAAGTTGCCTTCAGTACACTTCGACGAGCGAAGAACTGGCTCAGCAGCACTTTGTGAGAGAAAAGATTGACTGGTTTATGCGTAATGAATGTGCATCGAAATTTCATGAAAAAACACCGTGAGATATTAAGAAACAAAGATATTGTAAATTTTTCTAAGAATCCGAGACGATTAATGTTTACATAAACTATAACTGGGTTACGATCTTAATTTACTACATAGTAGGTCCTTAGATTAAGTGGTTGGATTACTATATTAATCAATAGTAAAAATTGTTTCCTCAATAGGTTTGAGTTTCATTTTGTAAGAACTCGTCATGTTTTAGTGCCCCACCCCACTTCCTCGAAACCAATATGAGTTTCCCTCCCCCCAGCTCAAATCTTGCCCCCCTCTAGCTCTGATCCTGGATATGCCTTTGCATCTGCAGTATCCACACCAGCCCCTTCATGCCATTTTATCTTTCTTAGTTCCCACGTAACATCCTCAGGGCTTATGATCAGTTTTTAGTCTGTTCGTTACTACTTATATGGAAAAGCTTCTCTGATTTTTTTTCCCTCCCATTCCAGAATGATATTCCCTAATGTCATAAAACCAATTATTTGGTCTCTCTGCCTTTTCAATTCCACAGAAACTTTTTCCCCACCCTAATTCACATTTGATTACCCTCAGTTTTTAAAATAGCCATCAAAAGCCCTTGAAGCATTACTAAGTTGTACTTCTGTAACCATAATTTTGTCATAAACCCTCTTTAGCTTCTCTATTTGCCACTATTAATTCCTTATTCAGTTTTTCCATGATTCCCTATTGCCTTGCTATCTCCTAACTTTGTTGTGTCTTCTTCTTACCAACCTCTTTAACCTCCTCACTTCCCTATTATAGTAAGCAGGTTCTGTACTTCTCTTTATTTCTTTGTTTTGGAATACAAATTTCTTCTTCCATGTTTACTGTCATTCAACTCCTTTCCATTATACTGGTGCTCTTCAACCATACTGAGAATTTTTCTCTGAAATATCTTCTCAAATCTGTGACCTGTACATTTTTATAACTTTAACTATAACCACCTTCTATTATTGTCACTGCTTTTTTAAGAAGCTATCCAATATGTGTGCCCCCATAGTACTCAGTTCAACTACTTGTGTGACACCTCCTTACCACACTTACATATTTGCAAATCTCAGTTTCCTTTTGTTATTTATCTTAATTTCCTGGCAGACAACACCTGGTAAGTTTAAATCCTTGCCAATAATAACCATTCCACACTTACCTCTGAACTGTGAATATGAATTTAATTTCTACCCAAGAGTCTCATCATCATCATTGGAGCCACACCGTCTCTCATGAAAGGATTCCTGTGGTTAATGGTATTAGGGTCAAGTATAAGGCAGAGAAATTTAACAGAAATTAATTTAAACAAAATTAAAAATTGTGTACAGATGTTTTATTAGATCAGAACATCAGAGGGTTATCAAGCAAAGTAGATAAGATTCTAGTTCACACAAATTAATTAAATTCTATCAATAGAATCAGTGGCGGCCGAAGTGATTTGCTCAGGTAGTGACAACAATAAAATGTTTCCAGTGGCGGATCCAGGATTTTGGTTTGAGGGGGAGATGGGGCTAGGATTTGTTTGGGGGGGGGGAGCTTGGGGCTTGACCTGGACGACGGGGAGGGGGGGGGGGTTGCCAACAGAAATCTCATTAGATCAAAAAAAGTTCCCAAAATCCATATCGACAGGGGTGAACTTGGTGCTTTTGGAGGGGGCGGGGGGGGGCATGTCACTCAATGTTTCGACAGTTTACTGATCATCATTGAAGTGAAAGGTGCCTGGAGATACAGCTCAGAGTAAGGGTCTTGCAATATAAAGATTTGTAATGTCTGAAAGTCTCATTACCTGTAGTTACTGCCAGATTAAAGAAATGATTTTGAAATTAATCAATGATAAATGTTTTAAAATTGACCAACCGGTAAACATTTAGTGATTAGCTAAAAACTGACAAGGTGATCTATAAGCAGTGCTGGATTTCCCAATAGGCATGACTAGGCAGTAGCCTAGAGCCCCAGATTTTTGAAGGCCCCCTGAAAGTTCACTTTTTTTCACTAAATAAAAATAATAAAATATAAATAATAAAAAATAAAATCATCCAGAATAAAAAAAAATCAAAGTAAAATGAAAGCATGGAAATTAATTTTTTTGTTTCGTTATAGTGTACAATAAATAAAAGTAATTTTCAAAATATGATAAATCATAAAATTCGTTTGTTAATTGAATAAATAAATATGATAAATTCTATTAGTCATCTACAAAACCTTTTCTTTGTACTTATAAAATGCAGATAATTATTTTCAAAAACAGAGGGAATCAAAAGTTTTTAGAGTGCCTAGGGCCCCAAACTTTCTTATCCAGCACTGCCTTCAATGACCACAATGACAGTGGAACACATTACGCTTGAGTACCGTTTCCTGTTGCGTGTATTCACAAACTTATGTAATTCTCCTTCAGAGAATCCAAGAAAATAAGAATATTACCCGCTCGCATTGACAAAGTGGTTTTTTTTTTTCGTTTCAGCAGACTATGGACGTCGATTATGCAACTTCATTTTCCTCTTCTGAGTTTCCTTCCTCCGTTGCCAGTTATCTCCACAATTTTCCTCTGTCTTCTATTTTCCATATTATTATTAAAATCTCGGACATGTACCATTATAATGTAATAAAAACTAAAACTACGTTTTGAATCCTATGAAAACGCAGAAATATGACTGGATGTGAACTATTAAAAGCTAATTACATGTTAATCAGACCAAACCAGATAAATAATTATGTTACTAACCAGGTAAATAATAATTTTACTACAGGCTGGACGCTACACTGTACCACCGGCCTATATGCATAAACCAAAATAAAATACGCTAACCGTACGCCTTTTATTTTTATTTACTTCACCACTCACATTACCAATCTTATAACCGACTGTGATTACTCATACCCACTTAAAATCCATTTACTTAATCTCTAGACACCATATGAAAATGAATAGACTGTTGTAGAAACAGTGCTGTTCTATCCTAATCCTAGAAATACCACATTTTTGCCCGGTCATTGAAATATTCAAGGCTATTAAATGTTGGGCATACATCCTTATAAAGTACGAATATGATATTGAGTTTGTGATATTATGCCTGTGGAACTCCTGAACTATGTTCGCGGACCACTAGTGATCAGCGAACCACAGGTTGAAGCACTGTTCCAAGGGATATTTAGTTGAATTCTACAAAAATGGCAGCTGCTGCTTCTGCGCTCTACCGGCAGTTTTACTAACTTTATTGAGCTGCAGCATGTGACAGAACGAAATTGTCTCCATTCACTATCAACAAAGCGAACCTCCACCCTTGAATATTTCCACGAAAACGCTTGAGCACATGCGCGATCTGTGCCATCCAAAAATTGTCTCCATGACAGTGAAACAGTTCACTGATGTGGCCAACAGATGAAATTCAATACTTTCCCTAGCTGTCATAAGTTATCACAGAGTAGAGAATGCCGCATTTATAAATATTTATTTTTCTTTCATTCCATTTATTTTTAATTTATTTATTCTTGATTTGAGGCGGTGACATGCATGTTGTCACTACATCTAGAGCCTCCACTGAATAGAATTGATGTTTTATGCTTGCCTGAACACCATACAACTACAGGAATAGGTATATCAAATATAACAGTCTTTAAGTTAGCTTCTTATTATTGTAGAACAAACTTAGAGAAAGGGGGAGTCATCACTTATATTAGAAATGGATACGGTTTCTATTGTATAAATATTAGCAAGCAATGTCTTGATCAACATTTTGTACCTGTGTTATGTGGCTAAATTTCATAATAGTAACTGTATACAGTGCACCTTCTGGAAACTTTGCTATTTTTCTGAACCCATTGAACTCTTATTAGCAAATTTTAGTGGAATATTAGATAATATAGACTTGTGTTGAGATTTTCATATAGTCATGTTTTAATCATTAGTCAGTTCATTCAGTCTAACTCAGGTAGTCAATTTTCCCACTAAAATAATAAATAATAGTTACTCAGCTATAGATAATGTTTTCCTAGATACCTCAAACTTCAGTTATACAATCAAGCCATCTATAAATGAGCTTTAAGATCATTATCAACTATCTACACTTCAATAGGAACTTGCTCGAAGAATAATGCATTTAAACTTCAGTGAGTAATAAATGATGAATCAGTTGTTTTAGAAAGTGCCTTAATACCACAAACTGGGAACATGTTTACAATGCACAAGGTATGAATAAAAAGTACAATATTTTTAATAGCATTGTATTAAATTACTTTGAAAGATGCTTCTCCATGAAAAGGCATCATGTTTCTCAAAAAGAACATAAACCATGGATAACTGTGGGTATTAGAACATCCTGCATTTCTAAAAGGAAGTTAATATATTACCCCTAGGAACAGTTATAAATCTAATGTTACAAGCAGTACAGTAAAATACAGAAAAAGGTTATTAAATAATTTAAAAGTATGTATTACAAACATAAAATTCATGACTAAAACTAAAATTAATTCAGTACCTATGGGACATTGTAAAAAAGGAAATAGAGAAAAATAATCAGCCCAGTAATGACATTCATATCAAAGAAAATTCATTAGAATCTAATTTTTCAATTACTGATATATGCAATAAATGTTTTTTTTATCTGTTACTGATTAATTGACTTCCAATTGTTCAGTGACACATAGTATCAATTTAAAAAATACAGGATTCAAGGAAAAAATTGGTTTTATGTATGTAAATTTAGCTATTCCAGATGAATTAAGTAAAGGTATCATGTCTCTCAGGAGCAAATACTCCAGTGGTTATGATGGGATATCCAGAAGATTAATTAAACTGTGCTGCACAGAATTAAGTAATATACTAAGTTTAATACATCTGTTTAACACATCTTTACTTGAGGGTACCTTCCCAGAAAGGCTTAAGTGTGCTGTGCTTAAACAACTCAAAAAAGGGGGAGAAGGAAATTGTATCAAATTACTATCCTGTTTCATTACTAACAGCAATGTACAATAGAGTTTACCAACTCCTTAAAAATGATAATATTCTAACTAAATCACAATTTGGTTTTAAAAAGAACCATTCAACAGAACAAGATATATTTGCATTTACTGACTATTTTAGAATGACTAAATGATAAATTAATGCCTGTAGGAATTTTCTGTGACTTTGTAAGACTGGAGATTTTCTCGGCGTTGTAAATGAATAAAATTTTCTCGGGTAACTAGCCGAGTTAGTCCATCGTTTGACCACGACGTTTCGGCGGTCATAGTCTCTGCCGCCATTGTCAAGTGACTGCTGCCGGTAGGTTATTGAGGTGCTTATATATCACGCGAAGTCCGCGCTACGTCATCCTTTTTCCGGTCGGCCAATGGCTAGTGACGGGAAACGTTGGCCACTAGCGGGAAGCGTTCCTATTGGCGGAAGCCATTAGCTGCTGGTGGGTTCCGCTGATTGCTGGCGCGCAAGAGAGGTGCGTGTTTCCCGGTTGTCCTGCTGCACTCTCATTTTCTGGATTGCTGGGCTCCAGGCTTTACTTAACTGAAATCCAGTATCTCTGTTAACGAGGTCCTTCGAGATACGAATTTCGATAGCTTCCGAGAAAACACTGTCCCAATAACCTCTCGTACGCGCAAGAATTCTTGTTGCTTTGAAATTAAAGCCATGTCCCGTGTCAATACTGTGTTCAGCAACCGCTGACTTGTCGATCTGGCCCAGGCGGACGTTGCGCGCATGTTCGGCGCACCTTTGGTCAATACATCGTGTTGTTTGTCCGATGTAAGCCTTTCCGCATTCGCAAGGAATGCGATATACGCCAGGTGTTCGTAAGGCTATATCGTCCTTGGGTGACCGCAGTATATTCCTAATTTTGGCCGTTGGTCGGAAAATGGTTTTAATGCCACATTTACTTAAAATTCTGCCAATCTTAGCGGTAGTCGTTCCGACATAAGGAAGGAAGGCGAAGCGGCTCGGGTCTTCCTGCTGTCGTATTTTCCTCCTTCCTGCTCGTGTGCTTCTGTGACTTGTCTAAGGCATTTGACTGTATTGAGCATAACAGTAAGAACAGAATCCAAACAGGAAATGACTGAATCTGAAGATCTGTTTACCAAACGTCATCAAACTGCTACTAAAAGTGAAATGGACACCATAAGAAGAAAACAACCTGCCAGAGAAAGACATCCACCATCAAGAAGTGAGGATTTTTGGTGGCCACAGAAGAAAATAATCCATCCTTAGAGAGATATTCTCACAACCCACCCAAAGAAGTTGGAAACTCATCTGATCTGAAAAAGTATGAAGCAAATTTTGATGGTAAAAACATAAAGGTCAATCAAATAAACCAAGCTACTGATAATGTAAGTAATAAACATGGTCTTAGAATTCTACATCTAAATATACAATATATATCTAATAAACATGAATTGCTTGAAAACTTTATGAATAGTATTAGTGCAGATATTGTTATAATAACTGAGCATGGTTTAAATAATGAAAAAATCAAATTTTGCAAGATTAGAAATTACAAACTGATAGACTTCTTCAATAGGACAGATCACAAGGGTGGAGGTGTTGTAATATATGCAAAAAATGGATTGAAAACAAATAAATTGAAAGGTGTTAATAAATTTTGCTGCGAAATGTCATTTGAGGTTGCAGGGATAACTATATCAAACATCTCCAGTAAACTAACAGTTATTGGTATATATAGATCACCTGGTTCTAAAGTAATTGATTTTATTGAGCAGTTGGATCTACTACTACAGAACACTATTAGATGTAGCACAGATATTGTTTTGGCAGGAGATTTCAATATAAATGTAGACGAAGCTGACATAGTTTACATAAAACTTACTGATCTCCTTAATATCTACAATATTAGAGACACCATTTTCTCCCCAACAAGAATTACTGCAAATAGTTCAAAAATTATCGACCATATTGCTACAAATCTGAATGATAAACATATTCTGCCTAACGTAATAAACAGTTATTTGTCTGACCATCAGGCACAATACATTGATGTGTTAAATTTTACAACTAAAAGTGAAATATATGAAAACAGGGAATTCAGAAAAATAACAGATGAAAACACCAAAGAACTTAACAAACACCTGGTAAAAGAGTCTTGGATGGATATGTTTATTGCTGATAGTGTAGATAATAAATGGGATGCTTTCTACAAGATTTTTAATAAATCATTTAACCATTTTTGTCCAATTGTAACAAAGAAAACACAGATAAACCATAAAACCAAAATTAAACTACCATCAAATATAGCAATACAAGAAAAAAATGAAAGATATGTACCATTTATATAAGTCATCAGGTCTCACATACTACAAAAATATGTATAAATTTTATTAAAAAAAATGTTTCAATGTGAACTACAGAATTTGAAAGTGGGAATTTATGGGGGGAAAAATTGTTGATTCAAATAACATTGGGAAAACCACCTGGGGGTCTAATAAATGATGTAAGAAAGGACAAGCAGGAGATGGAGAATATTGAATTAAATGCAAATGGAAAAATAGAAAAAGATCCCAGTAACATTAGCAACATGTTTAATGATTTCTTCCTAAATGTAGAGAACCCATGAGTAGCAATAGAGTAATTGCAGATAACATAATTAATTACTCCATCAATAAATCAATATTTTTGTATGAGACAACGGAAGAAGAGCTAAGTAGTATTATAAAAAATTTAAGAAATAAGAACTCTAGTGGGTGGGACAGCATAACTACATTTATATTGAAGCATTGTAAGGAAGCCCTTCTAAAGCCATTGACATTTTTGATAAATGAATCCATAGCAAATGGGGAATTTCCAAATTGTCTGAAAATCAGCATAGTTAGGCCTGTATTTAAGAAAGGCAACAAGAAAGATATGGGTAACTACAGACCTATTACTCTGACCTCTGTTCTGAGCAAACTATTTGAAAAAGTTATCCTAGTGAGATTAAATAACTTCATATTACAAAATAGCATCATTAATCCCTTCCAGTATGGTTTTCAGAAGGGGTTATCCACTACCTCTGCTGTAACTCATTTTATACATGAGGTTTTAGAAAAATTAGATAAAAAACATAAAGTTGCTAGATTATTCCTAGACCTCTCAAAAGCATTTGATTGTGTTGATAACCACCTACTACTTCGCAAATTAGAAAGTTATGGAATTAGAGGACTAGCTAATAAACTATTGTCATCCTTCATCCAAAATAGACCTCAATACACAGAAATTTATTTTAAAAATGGCGAATCAGTAAGTAAGGTAAAATCAAAAATGGATGTAGTTAAATGTGGTGTCCCTCAGGGATCTGTACTTGGTCCTTTACTATTTGTTTTGTATATAAATGATATGGTTATACCAAATAAAAGTAGCATTATAACATATGCAGATGACACTACAGCAATTTGCTGGGATAGCAATGATTCCACATTAGAGACAACTGCTACTAAGACCTCAAATGAGTTATCAGAATACTTTGATGTAAATGGATTAATTTGTAATAAGAAAAAAACATGTTTAATAAAGTTTGAATTAAGAAATCATGATATAGACAATAAATTAAGATTAATAACTAGTGAAGGAAGCATCTATGAAACATATGAATACAAGTTCTTAGGAATATGTGTTGACAAGTTCCTAACATGGAAGCCACATGTTGATTTTGTATACAAAAAAGTGAGTAAAGGCATTTTTCTAATCAACCAGTTATCAAAAGTCTTGGACAGCAATATTCTAAAAACTGCATACTATGGAATAATCTTTCCACATATGATGTATGGTATTGAAGTCTGGGGAGCTTGTTGTCATATCAATATGCATCGATTGTTACTGCTGCAGAAAAGATGTATTAGAATAATGTACAAGCTAGATAGAAAAGAATCATCCAGAGAAATATTTAGACAGGAAAATATTCTTACGGTATTTTCACTATATGTATATAGGGTTTTACTATTGATTCAAGGTAATCCTCACTTTAACCACACAAATAGTGAAATTCATAAATATAACACTCGTACCAAGACAGACCTTCATATCAAAAGACATAACTCTAAGGCAGCAGGTAAGAGTGCCTATGAAATGGGAGCCAGGCTATATAATAAGCTTCCAGCTCATCTAAAGATATTGACTGGGAATGAATTCAAAATTGGAATAAAATCTTATCTATGTAATAAGGTCTTGTACAAACTTGATCAATTGTAAAAAATATATGTATGAATGTACCTATTGTATTATTTTGTCAAGCTCACCTAAAGATATTGAATGGGAATGAATTCAAAATTGGAATAAAATCTTATCTATGTAATAAGGTCTTGTACAAACTTGATCAATTGTAAAAAATATATGTATTAATGTACCTTTTGTATTGACTTTGCTAGAAACTTGTATCACAAGCATATTGGCAATAAAAAATTATTATTATTATTATTATTATTAAACAAAAATTAAATTATTGTGGTATAGATGGCATTGATAATACATGGCTTAGTTCTTACCTTCTGAATATAAAACAGAAAGCATCACAGGAACATTTCAAGGCTGTGTTATGTTTCCTTAGCAGGAATTCATTAGATGCAGAGTACCTCAGGGTTCTATATTGGGTCCATTATTGTTTTTAATATAAATAAATTGTCTACCCTGTGTTACATCTAAAAACTCAAAATTGTCCAATTTGCAGTTGACACATACTTAGGAATTAAAAATACTTCAGATTTATGTACAGAACATATTTCAAATGATATCTTTGACCTTATTAATAAATTTTTTACAGCTAATGGCTTGTCTTTAAACATTGATAAAACTCAATATTTGCAATTCAGTACATCACACAGATTAACACCAGACATAAAATTTGCAGGCCAATCCATTTAAGAGGTAGAGTCTCTGAAATTTCAGGTTTGCATATTTCTCATAATTTAAATTGGAGGGTACATGTCTCTGAGCTACTGAAGCTATTGAGTAGAGCCGTATTTGTAATTCATACAATTTCAGCTACAGGTGATTTCTATATGAGGAAACTGGTTTATTTTTCTTATTTTCACTCCTGAATGTCACATGGAACAATATTCTGGGGCAATTCTACTCATAGAGACAAAGTGTTCAGAGCCCTAAAGCGAGTAACAAGAATTACGTGTGGGGTTACCAGCAGGACTTATGCAGAGAGCTGTTCAAGAAGTTAGGGAATTTAACATTGGTGGCCAGTTATACATACAGATTAATGTCCTTTGTGTTTACAAATTATATTTTATAGTGTAATACACAATTATGGCACTAGAAGTAAAAATGATCTTCACAGTGATTTCAGGTAACTGTCATTTGTTCAAAAAAGGGTCCAATATTCAGGGATACATGTTTTCAATAAGATCCCAGCATTTATTTATTTATTTTATCAATCTTGTTCCTTGGAACCCTGCTGGGGAAGGACCACTTAGATGTGATGGTTAATACACATACATACAATAAGACAAAAAAGAGAATAAAAAATACATATTAATTTTTACACCTGAGTTTCGCAAAAGGTCATATTGAATACACTTCATTATTTTGTTCAAATTCTTGAATGGAGTAGAAGGAGTTGCCAATAAGATAATCTCTCAGTTTTTATTTAAATATATCTTTATTAGCTGTTACCCACGACACTTCGTACTGGTGGATATAGAATTTCATTGCCAAAATAGGATATAGAAAGCTGTTAGTAATGTAAGATTTGTCCCAAACAGTACAGAGTCGGCATAATATGACAGGAAAGCCATCACTACCATTCTACCATTGAACCTATCTCATGAAGAGAATCAATTTCCAACATATTTCCAAACAGAAAAACAAACAAAGCTGAAGAGATGTGGGGGTGGGGGGGGGGAGGTTAACTGAGGGCCAGGGCCGCATTTAGGCTCTGTGGGCCCCTAGGCTATAAATGTGGTGAGGGGCCCCTGTCGGCAGTAGGCCCTCTGACCTGGGTCTTAAATTCAAAATTTGGCCCAAAAAAAATTCTGGGTGACCTTTTTTTTACAAGCTATGCTTAAATGTGGCCCTGCTGAGGGCAGCTTTATTTCAGCTTGGTCTCTTCTTCAGCATGAGCATAAGGTTCTTTGGTTCTAATAACTTTAGCTACTTGTGATCTTCTAGAGCAACACCTTAGGCCAGGTTTACACTCACAAGGAATGTCAAAAAAGAAGACAAAATAAACTGGTGCCAGAAATGTTTAGGCAGACACAGAGTAATAGTACAGTGCAGAGCAAATCGACATAATAAGTTTTGTCTCTAAAGGAATTTTACTAACAAATCATACTGTAGACTGTGCCCGAAGCACAGCTTAAGCAACCGACGTAACATTCCAGACTAACACATGCGTCCGTATGTCTGTCACCATTCGATAAGTTCTCAAAATTTTGTGACTAAAAATGTTATTCATACTGAAAAAAAATGTTCTGTATCCTTCCTACAGATATAAAGTATTTCCTTGTCAGGTTCCATCAATATCGGTATAGCCATTTAGTCGACAAAATGTAACAAAAAGACAGAGACTTACTTCCGCATTTATAACATTATTAGTGCAGATCATACACAGTGCCTGTGAGAGAAATAACCCCTCAATCTAGAATAAAAAAGCCTACATCTGCAGCATTGTTAGACTGCACTGCATCCCTAAATGTGTAGTATCTATGGTTTAACATGGAATCTGAACAACTGAACAACTGACCATCCAGGCAAGGCTCATACGATCAAAAACAATTCTTAAAAATCTTTTCTTCCACCAGGCTTTGAACCAGAGACCACAGTCCAAACATTAATAAGCAACCGCATTAACCACTGAGCTATCAGCCCATTATATAGGAAACTACTACCGAGACATACACATCCTATGTGTCTGTCTATCACCATTCAGTAATTTTTTTTAAATTATATGGCAACGTGTATTATTTACACAGGAAAAAGTATCCTATGTCCATCCTAGTGCCAAATAGCATCTCCTTGTCAAATTTCATCATGACCAGATTAGCTCTTTAGCCCAAGAAATGAAACAAACAGAGAGACACTTTCACATTTATAATATTAGTACCTATAGATTATCTGCAAACTGTTTTATACTCTTGGGAAGTTTTTAAACAGATGTATCCCAGAAAAATTACTTCTTCTTTGTACTAATGACAGTGATATTTCTGTTTTGTGCAAGTTATTTCTGTTTCTTGTATTGAAATTGTGTATTTGTGAATTAGATATAAACAGGTTAAAATGTTCTATGAAAAAGCACATGAGAGGATATGTATACTGAGAATTCATTGTAAGAATATTGAGTTTTTTAAATAGTTGTCTGCAAGAAGTTCTTACCTACTAATTGCTCTTTTCTGTGTTAAAAAACTTTTTTATTTTGTTTCCCTTAAAAATTATTCCATATGACATGACTGAATGAAAATATGAGGAGCACACCTATTTTGTTAAATCTAGATCTGCTGTTAGAGAAAGTGTTTCTACTGCAAAGGTTGCACTACTAACTTCTTCAGTAGTGAAGTGATATTATTATCAATTTTAATTGTGATGGAGCTAATGCTCTGGTGGAAACACCCCTGGTCATCTAATTACCACTTTTCATATTTTTTTAAAAAAAAAATCTTTTTTATTTGAAGTGTTAATTTCCTCCTCCATTTAATTTTCTGATTAAAAAATTTTAATTTTAAATTGCTTAAGTGCTTTTGGTAAATTATTCAAAATTTCACTTGATAATTTGTTCCAATCCCTGACACCCTTACCAACAAAAGAAAATGTTCATGACAATAGAGTTTCTCATCTGTTTGAATGCCAAGGAATTTTATTCTCTTTGTTTCCAAGATTGCATTAATTTTGTAGTTTATATGTAAATCCAGCTGCACATTTTTTTTTTTTTAAACCTTGTATAATGTGCTTTTTCAAAATTGAATTTTAATGAATTTGCCTAATTCAGTTTGCTACTACTTCATTATTCATTTACATTAAATTCTAGATTACTGTTTGTTGTTTTTCTCACAGTCAGATTAGTACCATCTGCAAATAAATACTCTTAACTTTGTCAAAATTTCCAGGAGGGTCATTAATATATATATCAAAGCGATAGAAGAGAGCCCTGTGGAATTTTGTGTTTTATTCTCTCCCAGTCTGATGATGCATCTTTACTGATTTTACAATCAAACATGGAAACTTTTTTCATTCAGCTTTACATGTATGATTTAATACATTTACCTGTATTTCCATAAATACCATAGTATTCCATTTCAAAAAAAAGTAATTCATGATTTACACAGTCAAATGGTTTTGCAAGATCACAAAAAAATTCCTGCAGGGAATTATTACTCAGTTTGTCAAATGTGTTATTTAAAAATGAATATATAGCCATTTCTGTGGATGATACTTTTTGGAACCCAAGTTGTGAATTAGTGATCATATTATAGTTTGTAACATGTTTTATTACTCTACAGTACAAGACTTTTTCAAAAATCTTTGAGAATCCTAAAACTAATTAAATAAGATGCTATCGGTAACAATGGAAGGAAAGAACTGCCGCAAGGCAATATTTTTATGGAAAGGACAGATAAAAAACACCCAACAGTCACCAAAGTTGAAGGGAGGAGGGCAACAGCAACACAAAACAACACACAAACACAGAAAATACAATATTTCGAGTTAAACCCTTTGTCAAGTTAAAAGAAGTAAATGGCTGAGCTCACGCAAGCCTAGTGATTGACACAGCCACTTATAGAATCTAAATAAAATGATAATTATCTATACACATCGCTTCTCCTTTTTTAAATAACAGTTGTACATGTTGTATTAAGGATTTATTACAAAGGTGAGCAAGTACATGATTGATACAATCTCAGCATTTTTTCAGTAATTTACTTGAAATATTGTCATACTGGAAGAATCTTTAGGCTTTAATTGTTTCATGTTAATTTATTTCTGAGGCTGTTACTGGTGACAAATGCATCTCCACAAATCCATTTTGGAAATCAGTCTGAAGAAGCCTTAGTGCACTGAGTGAGGATCACTTTTCTATGCCTAATTTCTCTTCACCTGAAGTAAAATTTTTATTAAATATTTCACAAACATCACCTACTTTACTATGCACAAATCCATTTTGTTCTATTTTTATGTCTTTAGAATGATTTGCAGATTTTCTGTTAACCAGTTTTTATTATATTCCATAAAGTTTTCATTTTATTGCCTGAATTCTCTGTTTTTGCTGCTTGGCATTTCTTATTATATTTCTTAGTACCTTATTTTAGAAGTTTATAATAATCTTTCAGTGGTTATCTGATTCTCTTACTTTTATGTAAAGGTCCTCTTTCTGCTTTATTAGGTACTATTAAACGTCTAGCAGCCATTAAGATTAAATTCAGGGAAAAAAAATTAATTTACAACTCCTTCGACTCCATAGAAGAATTTATTTCTAAGGCATCTACAAAATAACTGCCAGCAGTTTGTGTAAATGTAGTTACTGTAATTAATGTACCGTGTATGCTGTTAATGTACATCTTCTGGTGTATTTATCTATTTTATTTTGCAATTGTTCATTAGTAAATTGACAACTTTCCACATCCCACAGAACCAGTCTATTATATTGAGATCTATGCAAAATAAATGTATAGTACTGTATTCTATTCTTCTACTATTGTAGGCAGACAAGATCTTGATTTCTCTTTTGTTTCACCCCAGAAACCTATCCCTGGAAGCTCATAATTATGATCTATGATCACCAATGAATTTTAATAATCTATGCTAACCAGTATGAAATCCTCTCCACCAGTTCCTCTTCTGTCTTTGTGGTACACACTATAACTATCAGAAAAATTCGATAGCCTCCTTCCTTTAAACAAAATTATTATTATTATAACTACGTGTGGTTTGTATATCTGTATTAAGTTTCTAAACTCTAAACAAAGTAATAGAGTTGGCTATGCCCATGTCCATATCAATGTTTACTTAACTTAAAACATGGTGCAACAGTGGCCAATCACATGGACCCTAGACCAGCATGAGCTTCACCCTGATGTATTGTATCTCCTTTACCACCTTCCTCAGGCCTGTACTAAAATTTGAATTTTTATCAATGCTATTCCTTGCACCTCTTGTTATCACTACCATATCCTCCTTAGTTGTTCCTGCAGGAATCTTTTGTTATTTTTCTAAGATGGTTGACTAAAAGATCCCTTACAAAAATTAAAATATGGGTATTGTGGTGTTGATCAATGGTTACCAATAGGGGTGGTACTACCCACCAGCAGGCATTGAAGAGATCATAGGGGGCGTTTCTGGTCCAAGGCAAATTTAGGGTTCACTGAAGACCAACCACGGGGGGGTTGTGTTCCAGTATTATTGTTGGCTTTAAGGGCTGATTCAAAGAAGTTTTTTAATTTATTCCCACTATCATATGCAGCAAAAAGCAGATTTAGCATAGTCAGAAATTTATTAGCTAAGAAAAGAAACAGATTGTCAATAGCGGAACACATCAATTTAAGATTACCGATGGCAGATAAGCCACCGCATTGAAAATTAGTGTTATTACACCAAGCTCAGCCATCTAATTCATAATATTTTTATGATATTTATTTGATAATCAAACTGTAAACAATACACCAATATTGTTAATATCTTTTAATAAAATTATTTTAGAAATCTGCCCTTGTTTTTCTGTATATGATATTTAACACTTCACCTGAGAGAGACGAAATCAAATCACTGTTTGAAAAAGTGGATTACGAGCCAAAAAATTGGGTCACTATTGATTAAATCATTTATTACAAGAAGGGGAGTTGGTGAGGGTGTGTGCGTAATTTTTTTCGAAAAGGGGGCAATATGCCAGAAAAGGTTAGAAACATGTGGTATGTATGTTATAAAGGTTTAAATCTTACCTTTTGAAGATAAAGTATTGCTGGAACATTTTGATACTCAATTATGTGGTTCTAAATTTTCTGAGAGGGGGATCTTGGGAGGTAGGATTATTGTTATATTTAACTATATAAATGATCTAATTTTGTTAAAACTCAAAACTTGTCCTTTTTGCAGATAAAACAAACATGGGTGTTGAAATATCGCTGCCAAACAATTTCAAATTATTATTAAACTTCGGCGTGTGCACACCTCCCGAACTACACAACTCATCTCCTGCAGCATGAATAAGGTGTAAAACTGAAATATTGTGTATTCTTGTGCTTGTCATATATGTTCTTCGCCTGTCATAACCTTCAACTTTGTGATGAGACATTTTCCCTTTCCTTGTAATTTAAATTATGTCTTTGGTCATGTTAAAAATTGGTTCAAAGCCTAAGCAGTTCAGTACATCATGTCAGTTAACAATAGATATACATCTAGAATTTTCAGGCCATTGGGGGGGTAAAGATGTAAAATATTCAGGGTTGCACACTGATCACAGTTTAAATTGGAGGATAAATGTCTCTGACTCACTAAAGTAATTGGGCAGCCAACATTGCAATCCATGCAGTTTCAACAACAAGTGAGCTTAGCAAATAAAAATAGCTTGTTTTGCTAATTTTCACTCCTTAATATTATAAGCAATAATCTTCTAGAGCAATTCAGCTTGTAGGTATAAAGTGTTCAGAGCTCAGCAGTCACTAATAAGAGTTCTGGAATGTGTAGTGTTAGCAGTATAACTTGATCCTGGCTGTTCAAGAAGTTAGAAAGTTTAACACCAGTGGCTGAGTATGTTTACACATTAATACACTTAGTAGACACCAATTATACACAATATGAAAAGAATAATAAAATACACAATTATAACACTAGTAGTGGAATTGTTTTCTCAAAGGTTGCGAATCAAATATTCATGGACACATATATTCAACAAGATCCCAACATGTCTTAATTATCTGATAGAAGATACTATCAAATTAAATTCTTACTAAACCACTCCTTCTAAACCACTGAAGAATTTCTTAAGAACATATTTACAAAAAAAATCTCAATATCTTGTAAAAAATGCAACAACATTAACATATCTATTTTCTTTGGAATTGCATCTGTTGGAGTATCCATTTGTTTTGTTATGTAATAATTTTATATTCATTAACACCTATCCACATTCCACAATGTCAATCTCTTATATGGTGATCTATTACAATATTGTACTGTATCACAGTTCAACCAGTGATCAGTGAACCATATTACATCAATAAGAGATCTATATTGAAAATCATTAAATAAAAGTCTTCAGACCTCAAGGATAGGAATTTTTATCGAAATCGTTAAAGCTGCCTAGAGATTTAAAATTTGAGAAAGTTTGATGTAGAGCATTAGTATTTATCTGAACACCTGTCTAATACAGAAATTACTCCACTGTCAATCCTGAAGATTAAACTAAGATCTCATTATTGTATATGTTATATATTTTTATTAAACATCAGTGATCTTTCTGGAAACTTACTCAACAAGGCTAAAAGTTTTCTATTCGATGACAACACTAACCTGACTGAAAAAGAAAACATATTTACACAAAGTTTAAAACTTAAAAATATGTGCAGCAATATGTACATAAAGGATTAAATTATAAATATAACACAATCTTGAAAACAAGAGTAGAAAATTGACAAGAACATATTACATTAATACTGAAAAAGTTAAGCACCGCCAACTCAACAATAAGAACAGTTTCTCTAATAGCAGATCTGGAATTAATGAATCGAGCATAGATGTTACTCATTTCTATTTAGCCATACTGTATGACATAAATTAGGGGAAGATCTTCACAAAGCAAAAAAGTTTTCATAATACAGAAAAGGTTATTATGATACACTCCAGAGTAAAATAAAAACATTTTGAAGACAAATTTTTCAAAATCTCAATATTCTTATAGTAACTTCTCATAAATATATTCTCTCATGTGCTTCATCATATAACATTTTAATTTGTTTAAATCAAATTCGCATGTATTCATTCATTATCCTTCGAACATTTCCACTTTTGCATGTTGTCCAACACATCCTCTAAAAAGGCTATGGTTATTTTCAAGGCAAGGGTAGTCAGCTGCTGGCTTCCTATGCCTTCCATGTTTTGATGGGTGAATTGGATGTGGTGTCATCTGTCTGTGAAACTTGGTACATGCGTTCCATGCGATAAGTGTATTTTTGTTTGTGAAATGTGTACTTTATGAGGTGGAGATTGGAGACTGTTGCTGCATTCTCCTAAATGATTGCAGAAAATCATCTTAAACCCATAATCAGGACTGCCAGTGTGCAGGCACCAGAATTTTAACCTGACCCATTGTACCTCCGTGATCCAGCATTATGGTACTTTAGCATGTGCAGGTAAACAATTTCAATATAAGAAATAGAAATAAATTCCACAAAACTCAATTTCATTATAATTTGAACAAAGAGGAAATAATCATTCTGGGACACAGCCATTTAATAAACTTCCTAAGAGTATAAAAAAAAAAACAATTTGTAAATAATACAGATGTATTTGTTGCCTGCAGACGCTATTGATTGGTTGAGTTATACTAGGGATGGTATATACCTCGATAGCAGTGGCAAGGCAGTTCTTTCAGATTTGATAACCAGACATTTGCTTGGAGCCACCACCTCTTATAAAAGGATTCCTAAGTTAATGGTGTTAGTGCAGCCCATTTTTTTTAGATTATAGTCAAGTGTTAGGCAGGGAGACTTAAAAGAAGATAGTTTAAGTAGTAATAAGGTTTCAGACATCTAAATTAAATATTGAATAGGGATTAATAAATTACATCAACATGTTAGAGTATTAATGCTGAATTGCTGATTCATGTTAATGAACCAAATCCTGTCAATAGAATAATATTGATGTTTTATGCTTGTCTGAATACCATATAACTACAGGAATAGGTATTTTAAACATAGCTTCTCTTTACTGTAGGACTAACTTGGAGAAAGGAAGAACAGTCTTACATTTATGCTTAATGTTTTGTGCTTCATCGATGTTGAGTTCATTAGAGATGGGAAAGGATTGGGGGCAAGGAACCTGAATGAATTTGGTCATGGCTGTTTTAAGGAACCACCCAAGTATTCACCTGGAATGATTTCAGGATACCATTGAAAAAACGAAATCTGCATAGCCGGACCAGGACTCGAACCTGTGACCTCCTGAATGTGAGGCTACAGCATTACCACTGACCCACCACACTCAATGAGGAGTTGTCACTTATATTAGAAATGGTTATTGTTTTAATGATATAAATATTAGCAAGTGTTTTTTTGATCAACATTTAAAAACCGTGATACACAGCTAAATTTCAAGGATTAAAATTTCAAAACTTTATTGTATACAGAACACCCTCTGAAAACTATTATCTCTTTCTCAAACAATTTGAATTTGTATTAATATTTTTAAGCATAAAAGTAGCTAACATAATCATGCGTAGTGGTTTCAATATAAAGAACTTGTAAAATCATCTTGAAGTCATTATTCAGCTCACAAAATTTAATTCACCTAATTTTCCCACCAGAATAGTGAATAACAGTTACTCAGCAATAGCTAATGTTTTCCGAGATACCTTAAAATTCTGGTATACATTCAAGCAATCTACTGATTTACTTTTTGATCATGATTCCTGAAGCTGGAGTCTTACTACTTATGAGAGGATTGGAAAAAAGTGATAGTAGTACTGGTTCATAAAGGAAGGGTGACAAATAAGATTAAAGATTACTGGAGACTTCGTTTGATATCAGTGAAAGGCAAAATGATAGACAGATTGATATGCAACTACATTATAAATGCAGTGGCGTAGCTAGGTCAACAAGGGCCCCGGTGCAAAAAATTTATTTTGGGCTCTCAGGCCAGACGGGCAACCTCTATTTTTTGCTCCGTGTGCTAGTATAGGCCTCCTGAGCTGAGGATGGGAGCCCTTGAGTTGTCCTTAGGGGCCCCATGAGCAGTGGCTGGGGGTCCCCCTGAGCAGCGAGGGCCCTTAGTGGGGGTCTTCCTGTGTCTCAGGGGCCCATTTAGACGACGGTAGAGCTAAAAAAAAGAAGAAAAAAAAAAGTTGCCAGTTTGCCGAGAGGGCTTGTGGGCCCTCTAAACTGCGCTTGGGGCCCCCAGAGATGCGAGATGTGCTTTGGGGCCCCTTGAGGTATGCTTGGGAGCCCCCTGAGTGTAGGGGCCCTAGTGCACTGCACCGCCTAGCCCCATAGTAGCTATGCCCCTGTATAAATGGTGGGCTACATGCAAGATATTTCAGATGAACTGGGCAAGGAGGGCCAAGTTGATAAATCTTTCTAAGGTATTTGACTGAGTGAGCCATAAAATGGTTCTAAATAAATTGAAATGTATTGGCGTGAATGAAAAAGAGGTTGAGTAGAGGAATTTTTATAAAGGTAGAAAGCAAAGCATTAGAAGAAAATGCATTATTAAAAGATGTGGAAGTGAATATGGGAGTGCCACAGGGTACTTCATTGGAACCATTGCTATTTATCATTCTATTGAATGATTGTGTTGATAGTTTACAATCAGAATTTAGGTTGATTGCAAATGACAGGATCAAACTGGGAGAAGATTGGGAACAAATACAGGGTGACCTGGATAGAATATCTAACTGGGTACATTAACATTGGATGAAGATAAATGCCAGGACGAGTTAGCTTGCTAGGCATATAGATCAAAAAACTAAAGGTTGTTTATAATTGTAGGGTAGGGACAGAATTGATTATTGAAGGCTTAAAATGTAAATATTCGTATCTTGGCAAAACATCTGACAATAAAACTAAACTGGATAGCACACATTAGCTGGTGGCAAAGAGGTTATAAGGTCCTTAATTTACAAGAAAGGGTGATGAGACTATGTACAAGAGAAGTTAGGGAATTGGGTTACAAAACTTTTGTCAGACAACTGCTTGAGTGTGAGGATGTGGTTTGGGACCCACATTTTGGTATCAAATATAGGGTTTGGAAGGTGTACAGAGAAGAGCAGCTAGACCTGTTTACTGTAGGACCAAGCCAGTAATTGATATGATAAAGGAACTGGATTTAGAGTAATTGGAAGACAGGAGGAGCGTGAAGAGAATGCTGGGAGTGTACAAGACATATGATTATAATGGGGTTTTGAAGGATATTGGTCAAAGAATTAGCAAGAAGGGAAAAGATGGCCATGGGCACAAGCTGGTACTCAATTTCATCCATAAAGGAGTGCGAAAATTTTCTTTTGTGGGTACGGGTAATAGGGATTGGAATAAATTACCAAAGGAAGTGTTGAATAATTTAGCAAAAATACTGAAGGAATTTAAAATTTAGCTTCATAAATCACAAAAGTATATAAGGGGACAAATTTTATACTCATAGTATTTCAGACAGTAGTGGCTAAAACAAACACTTAGAAATTGCCTCTGGAATGTGCAGTCCACTGCAATTAATCATTCAATTCAAAAGTATTAACGATCAAAACTATAATATAAACTAACTCCAAGAGTAATACTTTTTGAGTTCAGGGAGCAATAAATGATGAATCAATTAATTATTTAAGAAATTTCCTTAACACTATGAACTGGAAACATGTTTAAAATGTACAAGATATGAATGGAAAATGCAATATTTTTAATAACACTGTCTTATATTACTTTGAAAGTTGCTTCTCCATGTAAGGATGTCATGCTTTTTAAAAAGAATAAAAATTAAGGAGAATTGAAGGTTTTAGAATATCATACTTTTCTAAAAGAAAGTTATATATTGCCTCTATAAACAGGCACAAAGCAAATATTAAATTTCATTAGAAGCAGTCGCAACAAAATACTGGACAAGGTTATTAAAAATTCTAAAAGTATGTACTAGAAATAAAATATTCATGATTTTAAAAATAAAATTAAGACAATATGGGATATAGTTTAAACTTATTGGAAAACATGCGTACTCCCACTTTCACTTTTGAGTGTAGTGAAATACTTCTTCCACCAACCTATTTGAGCCGTAATGACAGGAAAGATAAGATTAGAGAAATAAGGTGCCGCAATGATTCTTATATGAATTCTTTTTTCCCTCATACCATTAGGGATTGGAATGCAAAACAAAGAGATTAGCTTTGGTGCTGAGCACCCTCTGCCACCCACAATTTTGTGAATTGCAGAGTATATATGTAGATGAAACAGGGAAGAATAACTGGTCAGTAAATACATTTGTATGAAACACAACTGAGCAGAATCAATTTTTCAGTTGCTGATATATTCAATAGGTAAACGTTCTTATCTGTTGCCATTAAGTGACTATCAATAACTTGCTGACTCAAATTATGATAAAAGAAAAAAATTAATGTCTTTAAAGATAGCTACGCCTGAAGACATAAGAAAAGTTATCACATCTCTTAACAGCAAATGCTCGAGTGGTTATTATGGGATTTCCAGCAGAATAATTAAACTGTGCTCACAGAATTAAGGAATGTACCAAGTTATTTGTAGAATATATCTCCAGTTCCCTTTTCAGAAATACTTAAGTGTATTATAGTTGAACCACTGTATAAAAATAATAAGAGAGAAATCAGTTGTATCGAATTACTATCCTATTGCATTACTAACAGCCTTCAAATTTTTTGGGGGAAAAAAATAAAATAAAAACAATCATACAACAGAGTTTACCAACACCTCAAATATAATAATATTCTAACTAAATCATAATTAAGTTTTCAAAAGGGCCAATCAACAGTACAAGATACATTTGCATTCGCAAACATTTAAGAAGGAATTGTTTTGTGACTTGTCTAAGGTCTTTGATTGTTGCTGTCATGAAATATGATAAAATTACTAACGTTATATGATCTGTATGGCATTGTTAATAAATGCCTTATGTTTTTACCTTTCGAACCAAAAATAGAAAGTGTCACTGGAACATTTTAGTATTGTCATGTGGTTTTCTGAGTGGAGGTATACCAGAAAATGATAAAAATGGATATTTATTACATGGTAAGAATTTATTTACTTGTTGCTACTTAATTATTAATGGTATACCATTCATTTTTACAATAAAATAAATATTATGTTCCGCAATTTAGTATTTATTCATAAAACATAATAAGTGTTGACATACAAAGTGCAGTTATTTTTTAATTAATTAATTTAATTCTGATGGAATGCACACTCCAGTGGCAATTTCCCCAAACACCCATTTTTCCCTTTCTTGTACCCTCCTACTTTTGCCATATAAACTACATGAACCTCTCTCAATTCTTCAACCATTTTGCAAATGCCAGGATGCTTCCTTCAAAAGGCCATGACCGAATTCCTTCCCATTCCTTGCCCCCCATCCTTTCCCATCTCTAAAGACCTTGTTGTTAGAGAGACGTTAAGCAGATATAAAAAAAAATCCACCATCTTTCCATGCATGTTCATCAATATATGCAGTACCGGATTAACCACGTAGCAGGAGGTAGCAAATGCTACGGGCCTCGCGCCTCGAGCCTTCTAGGGGGCCCCGCACCTACGCTAGGACGACCTTTTCTTTTTTTTTTTTAGGTCTACAATTTTGCCCCGGACGGCAAAAATCAAGGGCATCTTTTTCACATTTGCTACGGGCCCCGCGCTGTCTTAATCCGGCCCTGAATATATGCCTTGTACACTCCCATGACTCTCTTCACTCTCCTCCTGTCTTCCAATCAATGGTGTTCCAGCTATTTTTTCATTTCAGTTACAGATTTTGTTCTGCAGTAATTTCCAGAGACAAATTTATCATCCCTTCTTTGCACCCATGGAGGAAGGAATATATTCCTTCCTCCTTGTTTGCACCCCCACCCCACCATTTGACTAGTGTTGCCAACTTTTAGTGGATTTTCCACTAAAACTGGTGGTTTCAACCCCTCTTTCAGTGGAGAAATATTGCTTTTAGTGGCTAGTGGTTTTTTCTAGTAGTTATTTTTCTAGCGGCTCAGTAGAATTCAGTTTCAATTAGTGAGAAGACGATAACTCAAATTCTAAACCACTTCACGAAATATATTTCTACATTTCATTGAGGAAAGAAATATATGGAGATGACGCAAGGGACCTTCACCATTGAAGTGATGCCGGGCTTAGAGGAGCGGGGAGGCGTGGCCGCCATATTACCAATCCATATAGACACGGGGAATATGCACAAAAATCTCTAGGGGACTCTAGGATAAACGTGACGCCGCAATCTGATGATGGATTATTATGTAACTCGATGAGAAAAAATTAAAAATGAAGATAATTTTTTTTATATCCTACTTATCTTTAGGGATATTCTGTCTCAAATGTGAGATGTTTTGGTTGAAAATCAGAAGAAAAAATTGGTCAAAGTCAAATTTGATGACAGATTCTCATTTAAAAAGACGAGACAAAAAAAAAATAAAGAATAAATTTTTCGATATATCGCTTAGTTTTCGAGATATACTGTCTCAAAAGAGAGGTCATTAAACTGAGATGCAATCTGGAATAGAAAAAATCACCAAATTCACAAGGAACTACACGTTGGATATGCATATTAGGTGTTTTATTTTCTTCCTAGCGGTTGTTGTCAAGATGAAATATGGTCTGGATCAGAAGAACTCATCTAAAGCACAAGGAACTATACCTGTAGGTGATGTTTGACACTCGATATCTAGAGAACTAAGCGAGATATCAAATTTTTTTATTATTTACTTTCTATGGAGATACAATAGAATTCGTCATCAGATTGTGGTGCAACGGTAATGATAGAAATGCTCTCAAAAGATATTTTACTGTTTGTTGCCAACATAAATCCGCCAGCAACATCAGTAAATTTATCTTGTTACCATACATCGTAAGCTTAATTGGGAATAGCTGGAAGTAGTTTACATCACGATACACGTTTTGTCACTAACATGGTTCTCAAGAAATTACTAACAAAAATAGATAAA
The DNA here is from genome assembly GCA_031002005.1 of Vandiemenella viatica. NCBI lineage: Eukaryota > Metazoa > Arthropoda > Insecta > Orthoptera > Morabidae > Vandiemenella > Vandiemenella viatica. The sequence continues at coordinate 293,929,552 of CM061920.1, read as the reverse complement.
TTCTTTCCCCCTTATGCAACAACAAAGCCATTCTGGTACAGGCTGCATTTAGACCTAACCACAATCTCCATTAAATTGCTGTTACAGAATCAAACTATGTAGACACACCCACAAATGCGTATTTGAATCGCGAACTGCATTTGGGGTAATAACATCGTTTGCTTCATCAAGATTCCTAGATTGCATAGCATAATTTAAAACATTTAATTTCATCATACACTGTCAGTATAAACTGCAACATGACGAAAGAAAGCGCAAGACTAAATTCACGGAGTCGCGATTTAAAAATCACCCTTTTAAATCTCATTTTCAACACTCGTTAAAAGTAATGCTAGTCTATTATGTGCCAAATAGCAAGGTGTGCTGATTTTCTACACTACACCAACAAAAATTTGAGAACAAAGTCATCCTATTGAGAGCTATGACTAAATGTTTTTAGACAGACACCAAACTTGCCAATGCCTACTGCACACTTCAAGAACAATAATTACAATGCAACTTACTAATGAAATGATATTCCAGGTTCTATCCTATCTGGCCTATTTGTGCAACTGTATGCAGCACAAGATGGCTTTATAAAAAACTTAGACACATTAGAAAATGAAATAATCACAGCATCAAATACAATGTGAACATAGCAATTGTATGGATACTTAATATGGCCGCCACCGCATGCGCAGTATCAGCCGATAGTTTAGAGGCGGCGTCGCAAAATAAGCGGTATTTCGTCTCCATATATTTCTTTCCTCCAAGCCTCATTTCAGTAGTATTTAGCCTACTTTTACTGCATAGGAAACGTTGAAGTTGACTGAGATTTATTTCATTTAACCTTAAAGGGTTCAAAAACAGGTAATTGAATTGATTACTATCGATTATGGTTTCTAAGAATATTTAATTGATTTCTTCGTTTATTTTAAAAAGTTTTTTTAAAAAAAAAAAATATGCGAAATGTTCATTCCGAAATTTCACATTCAGTTGCTTGTTATAGACCAAGTAATAAAAACTCGCATTGCCGTAGCGAAGGAATTATGTAATGGGAAAAGGAGGATACTAACTGGAAAAATAGACAAAGGACTCAGGAAAAGACTCGCCAAATGTTTTGTATGGAGTGTGGCTCTTTATGGGGCGGAGACGTAGACACTGAGACCAGATGATGGAAAGCGATTAGAAGCGTTTAAGATGTGGATGTGGAGGAGGATGGAGAGGATAAGCAGGGTGGATAAAATAAGTAATGTTGAAGTACTGGACAGGCTTAGTGAAAGGAGAAAAATACTCCAAGTAATAAAAGAGAGAAAGAAGAACTGGATAGGACACGTTGAGAGAAGATGGCCTGATAAAAGATGCTTTGGAAGGTCTAGTTTGTGGGAGGAAAATAAGAGGAAGAAGGTGTTGTAAAATTGTAGATAACATCAAGGAAGACAGCAACTACATGGACCTTAAGAGAAATGCAGAAGATAGAAGAGCATGGAGAGCAGCCCGAGGGCAGAAAACTGAGGATTATGATGATTTTAATTAATAATGTCCATTTATTATTTAAAAAAATGGCCACTATTCTGTAATGTCATGACTACTGATTTCTTGTTTTTAGTCAAATATGAACACTGACTTTGTGATATTCAACTTTACAAATGGTTAAACCATTCAAGTTCTACTACTGTTTGTGCAGTATTTATTATTTTCAACCAATGAAAAGAATTCATGAAAATTATTAACAGAAACGTTTGAATAGGTAAATATTTTCGACTTTCCCTTACTCGATCAATAAGTTTGAAATACCTATTAATGTTATAAAAGCAAATTGGTACCGAATAACTGTATCAATCTACTGATGATAGAGGCACCGATAAAAATGATTTATCTGAAGAAGATAGGTTAGTATAGAATAGCAATTTATTAAATAATTTGTTGATGATGCGTATAATTATTAATTGCATGTTGCTGTACTGATCATTTATACATAAATTTAATACGTATTATTATTTAATAATAAAGGTGACTGTTTTAACAATATACCGGTACCCATTATTTTCTTTCATAATAATCAAATATTTATTTGGCGGAATATTTAGTGGTTATGAGAGTAGTTCCGCTTTTTGTTAGTGGTTTTATGGTGCTTTTAGGAGTTGAATCTGGTGGGCAGCTAGTTTAACTGTTGGCAACACTAACTCTAACACTCTTTCCAATAAGTGAAGGTTTATGAAACCTTTTCCTACCACCTGTCCAATGTATCCTGCCCATTTGAGTTTTTTTTATCAAAAGTTATGCAAAGGTATTTACATTTCAAGTCTATAAAAAGTAATTGAATGTGAAATTTCGAAAAGAGCACATCTCCCACATTTTTCGTTTCTTTTTTTATATAAATGTAATCGAAATATATCCCCGCACCTGTTAAGTTCTGAAAGGCACATCTTTGGCATTAATATTGCCATCAGCGATGTGGTGTGTACAGACAAAATTTCAAAAAGGGCACATCTCTTTGAGTTGTGTCCTTTTCGAATAATCCATTTAATTAACCGTCAATTTTGTAACTTTTTTGTTTATTTCATTCAATGCAATGAGAATATTGCGTCATCTGTCAGTCTCTGCATTGTCAGTTGCTAGTGAACACGTGTTGATGAGCTTCTACAGTGAGTAATTCTTCCGATTCCGATAACAATGTATCGGAAAAAGAAAATTACATTAAATGTTCTCGACTTGGAAATCCCGAAATGACAGGGAAAATAAATTATCAGTTCTTGCTGCAAAATTTTCAAGTGAATTTTCATTTATCATTTGGCAGACCACAAATCGACTTTTGTTTTAGGTGTGAAGGACTAAATGTTAAAATGAAACATCCCCACTTGAATGATGTTGCTAAAAGAACAGCAATTGCAGAACTGATTGTACACAAGCGTCTTGGGAGCAAATTTTATAAGAAAGTAAAAGAAATTGAATAAAAATGTTCAAATACCGGAATGGTTTTAGGTTTATCCTTCGACTACATGCAAAATTTATTTAAATTGAGTCTGGATACTTTCTGCTTACCACAGGACTGGAAAAGTGCAATAGTAGTACCGGTACATAAAGGGGGGGGGGGTGAGAAATAGAGTTGAGAATTACAGGCCAATCAGCGTGACATCAGTGGTAGGTAAATTAATGGAAAGATTGATATGCAACCACATCAGAAATATATGTGAGGAACATAAGTGGTTTTCAAGCAGGCAACATGGGTTCAGGCAAGGATATTCATGCGAATCTCAGTTGGTGGGATATATGCAAGATATTTCAGATGAAATGGACAAGGGAGGCCAAATTGATAGTGTAGCACTAGATCTGTCTAAGGCGTTTGACAGAGTAAGCCATAAAATGGTAGTAAATAAGGTAAAAACCATTGGAGTGGATGAGAAAGTGAATTGTTCGGTAGAAGAATTTTTAAAATGTAGAAAACAGAAAGTTAGGGTAGGAAATGTAGTATCAAAAGAAGTAGAAGTAAAAATGGGTGTGCCACAGGGTAGCGTATTGGGACCATTTCTATTCTTTATTCTAATGAATAATTGTGTTGATTGTTTACAATCTGAAATTAGATTGTTTGCAGATGACATAATGCTGTATAAAAGAATCAAAACGATTGAGGATTTTAAACAGTTGCAGGGTGATCTAGACAGGATATCTAGTTGGGTTGGTAAACATGGGATGAAGATAAATGCAAAGAAGAGTCAGCTTATTAGATACACAAATAAAAAACAAAAGGTTAATTATGAATATAAGGTGGGGAAAGAATTTGCTTGCTGAAGACTTGAAATGTTAATATCTTGGCATTACATTTGATAACAAGCTTAACTGGGCTGGACACATTGGACAGGTGGTAGGAAAAGTTTTCAAAGTTCTGCACTTGTTGGAGAGAGTGATGAGGGGATGTACGGGAGAAGTAAAGGAATTTGGTTACAAAAGTTTGGTGAGACCATTGCTCGAATATGGTAGTGTAGTATGGAACCCTCATTTTATGTATCAAATACAGGGGTTGGAGAGGGTGTAAAGAAGGGCTGCTATATTTGTTTCTGGAAATTATCGCAGAATGCAATCAGTGACGGATATGATAAAGGAGCTGAAATGGGATTCATTGCAAGACAGGAGGAGGATGAGGAGGGTCATGGGAGTGTACAGGGCATATACTGGCGATGAGGCATTGAAAGATATTGCAATAGGTATGAAAAGTAGTGCATGGAAGGGAAAAGATGACCATGACCACAAGCTGGCACTCGATTTCAGGCAAAAGGGTGTGGGAAGATTCTTTTTTTTAGGTAAGGTTGTCAGGGATTGGAATGAGTTACCAAGAGAAATGATGAATAATTTACCGAAAACTTTGAAAGAATTTAAAGATAAATTTGTAGAGGGCAAATGTAGGTGGGTGCAGGATAGGGGGAAGATGAGTGTGTAGGGAAATTGCCACCGGAGCCTGTGCTCCATTGCAAATAAATTAAATTTGTCTTTACCAACTTTACCCACACAAGAAATGTTTTACTACAGACGACTTTGAGTGCACGCATTCTGCATTCACAACATAAGGACATGTAAAGGGACATTCTACTCATATCACGAAGGGCAAGCTTTGAAAGTAAACGAAGTATCGACCTTCTTAAATGATTACATCGATAAGTATGTTCCAAATTCATAGTGTAAAAACTTTGACCGGAACCCAATTCGTACGCTAATAAAACCCTAAGATAATCTAGTGTGCTGTGGAGTAATTTAAGGAATGAGTGATTCCAAAACATTTATGATGGATGTTAGGGGGATCACTAAACAAGTAGCTAAAATTGAAGATGGTAATAACTAAAATTATTTAACGGCGCATATCTCAGAACTGATAAGATATTTCAGGGGAAGTTTCAGTTATATTGAACGAAAGCACAAGTACAGTGGAATAGAAGAGCGAACAGTAAAATAAATAGTAAGATTGGGAAAAATGCGTTTTCAAAAACAGAAAATAAAGAGAAGTTGGGAACAAACATAGTATAATATGAAGGTTAGGAGACTTAAAAGGCTTGCAGGAAGACAACACAAGAGAATCAAGAAACAGCGACGCACTGGGGAAAAATTGGAACACCTAAACAAAGAATTAATAACACAAAAGTAGGAAGGTAAAAACGGGTTTTGAAGATGCATGAATAACGTATGTATAAATTTTTGTGGTTATCTAAGAAAACTTAGGGAGTGGGAGAGTATTCAGACAATATATATAATAAAACTTTAACTGGACAAAAGTCTCTACATTTAACATATTTTTTAAAAAAAAACTGATTTTGGAGAATAGACCTATAGAAAACGAATCCATAATTTTTAAAATTTGTGTCTTTTTGAATGAACAATATCCACGCAAAAACCACTTTTCTGATTTTGATCGTGTTTTGAATAATGTGCAGTCCCTACTATTGGATGTAAAAATTGGTGTTTTTGATACTGATCTGATATTGGAAAGCTGAGAAATATTGTAAAAATGAGTAAACAAATGAGTATTGATTATTCGTTGAATAGTATTCACGCAAACACCAATGGTCGGATTTTGATGGGGTTTCGAATAACTTACACCCATTGTTATTGAGGGTTAAATAGGATACGTTTAATATTGATGTAAAGTTGAGAAATTTAGGATAAAATTGTAAACAAATGGGAGTCAGTTTTTCATTAAATGGAGTGGAGACGTTCTCGTGACGATTAGGTGAGGGCTATACCACGCGCTCAACTTGTCACACGATTTGAGACATACAAAAGTTGAAAAAGTTTTCTGTTGTAGGTAAGAGAGTAGAAGATAGGGATGCATTGCCAAAGAAAGTGTTAAACAATTTACTAAAAACACTGAATAAATAGTAAAATAGTAATAATAGTAAAAGGCTGAAGTAGGTGGTTGAAGAAGTTACATTCAAAGAATTTACGATAAGAAGAAATGGTAAAATATGGGTTTATGGATATTTCCACAGGAGTATATGTTCTATCATAATTAAATTAAATTACATTTAGAAGTTAATTTTAATCTAATCAATATTATTTATAAGAGTTGCTTGTCGTAATGCGTCTGGTTGAACTGAATTGAATTGCAATGGAGAGCATGCTCCAGTGGTAATTTCAATAGTCGTCTAATTACCACTTTTTTTATTATTATCTCTTATACTTTAATTGTTAAATTTCTGCATCCATCTACTTTTGCTTTTATGAATTTTAAATTTATCCATTACTTCCGTTATTACCAGATACCCTTAACTACAAAATTAAATTTGAATGAAGACGCGTAATTTCCCACATTTGCAATGAAATCTTTTTTTTTTTTTTTTTTAGCTCTCCTGATCTTTTAAGGGGACAGCAATCTGAAGAGACTATAAACACTACCTTTGCCCAACTCAAGTCCCCCCCCCCAAACCAAAATCCTCACAAGCCCCCCCCCCAAAACCGTAATCCTGGATCTGCCCCTGGCTCAAGGTATAAATCAAGGTTGGCACTTTGATCACAATTAGGGATGTTCATCCAGAAAATACATCGATGTTTTTTTCGATGCGATGCATCGAAACGTTGCATCGATGTTTCACGATGCATCGAATAAAAACATCGATGTTTTCGATGCATCGAATAAAAACATCGATATATATATATATATCGGTTAATAAAGGTTAGGAAAGCTTAAAATGAGACAAAGATTAGGAAACTAGCAAAATGAGGTATTTATTTGAATCATATTTTTAACTAGTCTTTTACAAAGGCAATTTGAAATTACTGGGATTTATAAATTAGAAATTCGAATAAAAAGATAGAATAAAAGTAAAAAGAGAAACGCTGAAAGAGAGGCAGTGTTGGGATTCTAATCTAATTGGAATTTATAAATCCCAATGTTTTCTCTTAAACTTTGCATAAATAAAATTTTATTAAATCGGACCATACTTCTAACGGATTTTCACCAAGCCGGCCAACCGGAGTTCTCAAGTAGACAGACAGCTCGTCGGAAACACTTTCTTCGGTCCTGTTTGATTTCCAGTTTTTTTGAACTAGTTTGTGATGGTCGGTCCAAAGACTGAAGTTTCCAATGTTTTGTCTGAACTATCTGAATCAGATTCTGTTCGCTTTTCTTCCAGCTCTCTCTTCATCATATCTTTGATCTTTTGAACAGGATTTGCACAAGCCATCGGGTCTTTAAAATGTAGTTTTTTTGAAGACAAAACTTGTTCGATAACACCCCACCGTTTGTTGATTTCTTTCAGGATGAGCTTATGTACTTCCATCACTAAGGGTTAATCCGTCACAACTGCTTTGAGTTTTGAAAGCATACAGTTCACTACATGAATCACTTTACTGCTGGTACAATATTTATCCCCAGATATTTCTTTAGTTGCTGCTTCAAATGGGCGTAGTATGTTGAGAAGAGATGACGCTATATTTAATTCCAAACCAGTCAGCATTGGAGGTGCTGTTTTATGGCAAATCAATATATCACTTACAACATTATTAAGCTCCAAAAATCTTTGAATCATATAATATGTGCTATTCCAGCGTGTTGGCAAGCCTTGTACTAACTTTATTTCAGCACTTACTGACTTTCTCAAATCACTTGCCAAACAACTGTGTTTAAAGAAAGTAACAATGGTCTTTATTTTTGACAATATATTTTCTAAAGGTATTTTGAGCAACTAAATTAAGTGTGTGAGCGAAACAAGGGATGTGCTTCTTCTTTCCAAATCCTAATTCCACAGCGTTATCAGTAACGACCGCAGAGACTTTGTCCATATTAAATCCCCAATCGTTGCAGGTCTTAAGGAGCATGTCTGCTATATATTCCGACGAATGACTTTCATTGAGTTGATAAACTCCTAATGTCATTGATTCGAACACTGTGTCTAGACCAAAACGCGCTGTGACACCCAAAAAGCTGCGCATCTGCATGTCTGACCATATATCACTTGTTAATGTGAGGTGTTCAACACTTGAGAGTTTTGATTTTATTAATGCCGCCAAGACGTCATACTTGTCATCAAGCCACCGTGTCACAGTTGCTCTGCTGGGTATTTTATAATGAGGAGCAGTAACTTTAAGCAAATTTTTGAAGCCTACTAGGTACTTTTAGCCTTGCCCTAAGGTGTGGCTCCGCCCTACACTGTCGGGAAATTTCATGTCAACTGTAATTTTTTGTTGTTTTATCAAAATTAAATTAAAAGAAAAATGTGATGTAATTTTGTAGGTGACAAAATAAAATATACCAATACAATTTCCTGTTTTTTGTTTTGCTTTAAAACCAATCATAACGCATAGTTTTTTTCTTGTTTTATGCAAGTTAAAAGAAAAAAATTAATGTGATTTTGTAGGTGACAAAAATAACGTATGGCGATACAATTTTCCAGTTTTTGATTTGCCTTAAAACTAATCGTGTTGCATATGTATTTTTTTATTCAAGTAAAAAAATGTAATTTGATATTTTATGTGACAAAAATAACGTATAGTAATACAATTTTCTGTTTTTGTTTTGCTTTAAAACTGATTCTATCGCGTCGAAGAAACGCATGTGTTCTTTCGATGTATCGAATGAAAAACATCGATGCATCGTTAAACATCGAAATTAAACGATGCATCGGATTGATTCGATGCATCGAATAGTAAACATCGATGTTTTCGATACATCGATGTATATCGAGCATCCCTAATCACAATGTTGAATGCTCCTTAATTTTTCTGTTGTTGTTCAGAAACACAAAAGTGGCAGTTATTTCATAGCAAGTAGATGATTTATATTTAATTCTTAGAAGGAGCATTACATTTGATTTTCTGATGAATATATGGTTTCGGATTAACGTTACGCTAGTTCCTCCAATCCAATATCTTGACCGTTATTGCGTTACACCTGATAAACATCATTTCCCTCATTTTGTTGTATAATTAAATAACATATAAACTGTCATTCAGTTGAATTACTGCTTACTGCCCTTTAGAGAGAAAAAAATGGGCTTTAAATTGAAAGAATAACTAACACAATTAAGAGGAATTGAAATGAAATAAAATTGAGAAACAAAATAAACACAATGGGATTGTCTGAAATGTGCTAAAAGAGTATAATAAACAGAGGCGATAATAATTATCATTTAATTTATCCAAATACATAGAGTAGAGTTCGTTCGAAGATATATCACTTTTTGAAACCTGAAAATTGGTGTAGTGATATCTTTCTTTAACTTATCATTGCATAGGCGAGGACGCTACACAGATTTGACATTTCAGAATGATATTTTAGGGCTACGAAATTATAATTGCCTTTGAGAAATGGAATTAAAAGGGAAGGTTGCTCTAGTTACGGGGGGTGCAGCTGGGATTGGGAGAGCATACTGTGAGGAGTTACTTAAACACGGTGCGAAGGTAAATGATATAACGGAACCGCCCCTTGATATCAAAATCCACAGAATGCCCGATTAAAAGTATTCAGTAGCAGAAAATATTTCCCGTAACCATAATTTTCGGTCTGAATATGCACAAAAATGTTTTTATTCGATTTCTCATATGGTGTACCAGTGCTGAGATGTATCCCGTCAACTGTTTCAGGTTTCAGTGTGTGATATTAATGCTGAGGCAGGTGAACAGTTAGTACAACGATTAGAAGAAAAACATGGCAAAGATAAAGTACTGTTCTGTCAGTGTGATGTTACTGACTATCCTCAGTATGAAGGTGTGATATTTAGCAATGTGAATACATTCAAATTTGTTATTTTATACATTTTGTCAGCATCTTTTGGTAGTAGACATCACATAAATTTCGTTAAATGTAGAATTGCCTTTGATATCGTTGGTAGCATTTTTCAGGTGTGATTTGGTGCACCCAGATTGTTATTTTAACTTTTTGTTTATGTGAATGCTGCAACAGATAAAAGCAATTGTAAATTGAAGAAATAGGTAGTCATGAGCATGTTGCTTCAGCGGTTGTTTTTCTGTTGATTTAGAATGAATTTTCTTGATTCCATAACAGACATTCCAGTTTAATTCTAGATCGCTATGCCCCATTTTATCCTGGTCCAGTCTTCATTTCAACCTAACACCGCTGTGAAGAAAACAAAACACTTTAACATGATCTCTTTACCAACAATGGTATTTATGGAAGGTTTACAGCAATGTGGCAGTATTGCAACCTATGATTAAATCAGCATGTCATTATTTGATCTAAAATTAAACTATTCATTAAAATTTCATATAATTCTTGGTCCTTTTTAAGCTTATAATACTGCTGCCCTACATGTCACCAAAGATAGTATTGGAATTAATTGCAGGGTCTACTGGAGATCGCGATTCCGCTACAACAACACATAGTAATATCGTTGGAATACTGACGTAGTCAGTCGAAAGACGTATTATTATCAAGCGGTAATTCCGTTGTAATACAGCCTGGACCATTATTTTCAAGCACAAATAGTTGTAATACAGCCCGGACCAGTATGAAACCGTTAAATGTACTTAGGGAAGAATTTATAGTGGAGTCTTGCGTTTGACCACTGCAGTATAAGATGACAACTCCTTGCGGAATCGCGATCTCCAGTAATCCCTAATTGCATTTGTTCAGTAGACATTTTAATTCAATTTTATGTGATATTATGATTATGTTGTGAAATTCCCTGGACCAAAATGGCAACTAATGTTCTGGCATTCACCATTAAACATGAGGGATTTTGCATTTTAGGTGGCCTTTTGTTAGGCCACTACCTGCACATATTTCAGCAGTATTGTATGCTTATAATTCTCCTATTACCCTAAGTAGTCAGAAGCATGATTTCAGAGGTTTATTGCATAAGATTGCTTGAGCGCTGAAACCCTTCACATATATATATATATATATATATCCTTTCCTTATAGCTTTAAATCTTGTAAAAGTGATTAGAGGTGGGAAAGGATGGAGGAATAGAAAGAAATTGGGCTCTGGCCTTTTAAAGGAACCATCTTGGCATTCACCTGGACTGATTTCGGGAAACCATGGATGCCCAGATAGGAATTCAAACTCACCTCCTTCCAAATACAAAGCCATAATGTCATCGCTCACCCACTACACTCAGTCTTTCCAGATTATGTTGAAATATTTCTAGATTATCTCAAGGTGTAAGAGTCATAGATCACAATTTAAAAAAATAAAATAAAAAAATAAAAATACTTTCATAACCCATTATATTTTCACATTGTGGTATAGAATTAGCAGAAGGCTTGCTGATGTGAGAATTTTTCATTATAGCCTAGTTTTTATCTTGCAAGCAACAGAAGTCAATCTTCTTGCTCTTTAACAAATGTCCCTTTAAATTACAGGAATTTAAATTAATTTGTATAAAGAGGTAGAACATTGGGCAAAAATTGGCAGATAGTCACCTCTCTCACAAACTAAAGGACTTCTTAAAAAATTAACGAATCAATATCCAATTTTGCAACAAAGAGTGATATAGGTTTAGTTTGAATAGATGCAAAGCACATAACTACTCTAAAAATTTGTTTATTTAATAGTCAGACATGACGTCTTGAAAAAATTAATACAATAAACATGTGATGCTTTTGTTTTAAACGTTTATCGTAAGGTGTTAAAGCATTATGAAAGAATATAGTTATTCCAGTTAAATACCAGAAAGTTACAAAAATAGCTATGCTCATTTAATTTAATTGTGATGGAGCTCAAGTTCCAGTGGCAATTTCCCTAGACACCCACTTTTCCCCTAATTTTGCACTCTACAAGTTTTTAACACTTTTGGTAAATTATTTATACACAGTCCAGTCACATTAATGTGACCACCACCTACTTTCGACATCAACGTGAAATAAACAATCACAGAAGGCAGGTGGCAGCACATTACAGTGGAGTGTATATAAAGGATGTACTAGGGCATCGGAAAGCCTTTCAATCGTTGGCGTAATGCAGAAACGTAGCGATTTATCTGACATCCAAAAGGGCATGATTATTGGCTTTCGGGCCAAGGGTGGAAGCATTTCGGAAACGGCTAATTTTGTGAACTGTTCACGTGCCGCCGCCATGGTGAAAGTATACCGTGCAAGGCAAAATGGCACTATTCAAAATCGGCGGCATGGAACACGTGGTGCTCCACGGGCTATAGATGACAGAGGCGAACGAAGGCTACAGAGATGCGTTCGGGCAAATATACGTGTAACTGTTGAGCAACTGACCACCCAGATGAACCAAGGGGCTACCAAGCGTGTATCCTCAACAACGGTTCAGCGAACGTTGCTGCGCATGGGCCTCCGCAGCAGACACCTGGTTAATGTACCTGTGCTGACTGCTGTTCATTGGCGACGAAGGCTGGAATTTGCACTCCAGTACCGCAACTCGACATCCACAGAGTGGTGACAGGTGGCTTTTTCCGATGAATCAGGTTTTACGCTCCATCGGACATATGGACGTTGGCGCATACGGCGTGAAACGTCTGAAAGCCAACACCCTGTTACAATTGCCGGAAGGATCCAGGGTGGAGGAGGGGGAATTATGGTTTGGGGAATGTTTTCCTGGCATTCACTGGGTGAACTCATCATTGTGGAAGGCACGATGGATCAGCACAAGTACGTATCTGTCCTTGCGGACCATGTCGACCCCTACATGTGAATAATTTTTCCTCAGAATGATGGCATCTACCAGCAGGACAATGCGAGGTGTCATACAGCTCGCAGTGTATGTGCATGGTTCGAAGAGCACCAGGATGAGTTTACCTTACTCCCCTGGCCAGCAAACTCACCGGATTTAAACTCAATCGAGAATCTGTGTGACCACCTCAATTGGGTTGTTCGCGCCATGGATCGTCAACCGTGTAATCTAGCGCAGCTGGCCACGGCACAGGAGTCAGCATGGCTCAACATCCCAGTGAACAACTTCAGAAACTTAATTGACTCTCTTCCTGCACGCCTCGCAGTGGTCCGCTCTTCCAAAGGTGGTTATTCTGGTTTTTGAGAGGTGGTCACATTAATGTGACTGTTCTGTGTAATTTACCTTGGTAGCTTATTCCAATCCCTGGCTCCCTAATCTGTGGAAGAAAATCTTCCAGGTCTATTGGAGATCGCGATTCCGCTATAACAACATTAAATAATATCATAATACTGCTGTAGTCAGTCACAAGTCGTATTATTTTCAAGCATTAATTCAGTTTTAGTACAGCCTGGACCATTATTTTCAACCATAAATTAGTTTGAAATACAGCCTGGACCAGCTTGAAACCGTTAAATGTACTTCGGAAAGAATTTCTAGCGGAGTCTTGCGCTTGATCACTGCAACATTATGATGTCAACTCCAGGTGGAATCGCAATCTCAATCTTCCCATACCCTTGTGTCTGAAATTGAATGCCAGCTTATGGTGATGGTCATCTTTCCCCTTCCATGTATTACTCCTAATTCATACACCTATATCTTTCCATGCCTCAGAACAAGTAGATAAGTTTATCAAAATGTCTTTGTGTTTATTGCTACTAATCTAAGAACCGATTAATAAGAAAGTAAAATTATTCACTCGGCTCCATTCATTCAAATTACTATCTCCAACATGAAAAATTGAAACAAACTTATTAATGACTGTTGAACAAAGAAGGAAAGCTGTTAAAATCACGAAATCAGATCAGTGCACAGATTGAGCCACAGGAATGTACAGAGTGATTTAAAAGTTGCTGTGTAACACCGTAAACTTTCTCTTGAGGCTTCTATGCTTAATTTTGTTTTCATTTGGAGTATATTGCTGTATAAAATATGTGATTCATATATTCCTGTTTATTTTGAAATAATTATCTAGCACTTAGTAGAAATTGCATGCATTGTTTAGTAAATTGTTTTTAATTGCTAAATTATGTGCACGTGATTGTATTAATGCATGATTTTAAGAATTCAAGCATCAAAAATAATATAAAGTTATTATTAAAAGAATTCTTAGTAATTCAACTGCAGACGATACATTTCATTGTTAGAAATAATGCATGGTGACTGCTGTGGATACATTTTTACTTGGTATAGTAAAAATTGTATGCATTGTTTTATAAATTTTTTTAAATGCTAAACTATGTGCTCGTGATTGTATTAATGTATGATTTTAAGAATTCAAGCATCAAAAATAATATAAAATTATTTTTAATTTTTTTTTTTAGTAATTCAACTGCAGATGATACATTTCATTGTTAGAAGTAATGCATGGTGAACTCTGTGGATACATTTTTACTCAGGATACTGATGATACACTGCTATTATTACTTTCCCCCAAACATATTGGTGCCATAATTTATTATAACTTCCCTTATAGTACATCATGCTCCAATTGTATCATTAACAGCTTCTGTTTGCCCATAAGTGGGAAAAAGC